>CM034397.1:24332847-24743809 GCA_019925095.2 Dendrolimus kikuchii
ATGTATGGGTAATATTTCAATGTTTGGTATACATGTGTTGGTGTTAAAACAGCTTTTTTTTAATGCAGGAGTTCAGCAGACAGGCAGACGGCCCACGTGATGGAAAGCAGTTACCATCGCCTATGGACATTTACAACACCAAAGGTGCTACAAATGCGCTGCTGCTCTCTTAAGGTAGACCTGGTCATTAATACCGGAACACAACTCAAGGTTGTTATGGCGACATGCTTTAGACCAGGGGTGGTAGCCATCCAGTCGGGCAAATGCCCTACCACCTGGCTGTGGGGTGTTTTGTCGCCTCTTACAATAAGCCGCCCCAACGCAGGAAATTGTATTCTTTACACCTTACTGTAAAATGCGTAATAATATGGTCTCAGACCAATAAAAATATAGACAGAGCATTCGTGCACAAAAGCGTCAAATGAAGTGATGCTTACAGTATCACAGCAGTAGCTTGGCCAGAGTATTGCTGGATAGAAACAACGAACTCCATCGACTAAAGAGATGGCGTATATTAAACATAGAGCAGAGGCTATAAGCCGCCTGATTTATTGGAATGGTTAAGTACTCACTGGAGTACAGACCAATAAACCGATGCATTGAACATATCTGATTATTATGGCTCTCTATAGAAAGTGAAACATTTTTTAACTTCTTTGCGTAAACTTATGTAGTATATACTTGATTTGCATCTGTATGGGTTATAATAATTTCGCGATTGGAAACTAGCCCACCCTTGTCCATACGAATTTGATTATTGAATACCAAGTTCTTGTAACCCACTGCGGTGCGATCGGCTTCCTTTACCCGGCTACACTCTCAAAGCTCAAGCCTTGGTCTACCTATTTTCCTATTATATTCGTCGTCATAAACTGATATTCTAGCTAGTACAATATATGCGTTTATCTTTTTTTGAAAATGTTTGAATGTTTAATATTTGAGCATAGTAGCTAGCAATAATGACTTATATTATATGACATTCAAGACGATTTTCAAGAGAAGTACATTAAATTTTTGAGTATTCCTTTCATGATAATCAATCAAACTTAATTAAACTTAAATACTTGTATTAATTATTTGCTCTACTAATGATTAAATTCCTTAGTAATGGACTAATGACATACAAAGTACAACAAACTACAGATAATTAATCTTTATGTTTGTCGAACAGGAAAATCAATTATTCAATAATCTGGTGGTCGAATTTAATTTTTATTAAAATTCGGTCTAAGACTCATTTGAAAATTTCTTCATAATTTCTCTCTCTATGAAAAAGTTTATACGTTAAACGACTACTTACAAAAAATTGTCCACTGCTGGGCTTGGCCTATCTATTTACAGTATAACTGCCACGATGGTTCAAAACTAGCTGATTTAACATGTCGGTTATCTCTATATGCAGGTTTCATCACCAAGGTTTCCTTCACCGTCAGGTCAGCACGTGGTAGTAATAACAATGATTAGGTCAGAAAATTGCCTAAGAGGTGCAAGTTTTCTTCTTCGAAGATTAGAACCACTGAGTTGCCACGACTTTTAAAATTAACAAAAAATATGCTGACAATATTTTACAAAGTTCACCAAATACCGGCGAGGTGGTGTCAAATGTTGCACATAAACAAGGTTTTAGTGTAAAATGTCTAGTGACACGAGTGACACGCGTCGCTTTTTGGAAATAGCCCGCCGCGGTGAGCGGTGAGCCGACGCGTCGTAAATTAGCCCGACAGATTGACACCGCGGCACCGGCGTGTCATCCGCTGACACGTGACGCAAACTGCTATCAAGGGGAACTTTTACTCCATCTGGCTGGACGCTTTTGGATTCAATTTTTTCATTCTATACTTTTAGGTTCTTGTATCTGTTTTCGCAAAATGGAACTTTGATTTTTAACCAATTTCCAAAAGGAGGAGTTCTCGATTCGTCGTGTCAATATTTTTATCTAAACTCAGCCATAACTTTTTTGTTTCGGAACCGATTTTGATGTTTCTTTTTGCGTCTAATTCAGCTTTAAGATAGTTTCATATAAATTTTATTGTTATTAGATAATATGTAAGCACGTAACCTAAAAGTGATACATACATACATAACTTCACGCCAGTTCCCTTGCGGGGTAGGCACGAACAACAGAGCGCCATTTAGGTTTATTCTTACACACCTCACTTGCTTCTTTGACATTCATAACTCTTGTCATACACGCTCGTCTGTTCTTAAGGCTCCTGACATCACCTGCTAGTACAGTGATACATAAAAAAATATAAATTTTTACATCTTGAAGTTGCTACCAAGTAAAACATAAAAAACCAACAAAAACCACTTTGCAAAATATATTGATTTTTATGTCTTACTTCGCACCGACTTCAAAATGTGTCAATTTTTATTTTTTGCCGCTGGCAACAGCCAGTGCATTTATATTTCAATAATGTCAAACATCAAACAGCTTCTATGTTAAACCCCATCGCGATAATAATATTTCTAACATAACCATTATCTATATATATAAAAATCAATGCCACTTTTCGTTGTAATTTTATAACTTGAGAACGACTTTACCGATTTTGATGAAATTTTGTGTGTGTGTTTGAGTGGGTCCCGGGATGGTTTAGATCTACAATTGGAACCGGTAGGTGGCGCTGAGATCGGGTTCTAGGATCCTCCTAATCACCGGGAGCGATTTTGGTGATTTTGTTTTTGTGTGTTTGAGTGGGTTCCCGGATGGTTTAGAATCGCAATTAGAACCGGTAGGTGGCGCTGAGATCGGGTTCTAGAATCCTCCTAATCACCGGGAGCGATTTTGGTGATTTTGTTTTTGTGTGTTTGAGTGGGTTCCCGGATGGTTTAGATTCGCAATCGGAACCGGTAGGTGGCGCTGAGATCGGGTTCTAGAATCCTCCTAATCACCGGGAGCGATTTTGGTGATTTTGTCTTTGTGTGTTTGAGTGCGTTCCTGGATGGTTTCGATTCGCAAAAAGAACCGGTAGGTGGCGCTGAGATCGGGTTCTAGAATCCTCCTAATCACCGGGAGCGATTTTGGTGATTTTGTCTTTGTGTGTTTGAGTGGGTTCCTGGATGGTTTCGATTCGCAAAAAGAACCGGTAGGTGGCGCTGAGATCGGGTTCTAGAATCCTCCTAATCACCGGGAGCGATTTTGGTGAATTTGTCTTTGTGTGTTTGAGTGGGTTCCTGGATGGTTTCGATTCGCAAAAAGAACCGGTAGGTGGCGCTGAGATCGGGTTCTAGAATCCTCCTAATCACCGGGAGCGATTTTGGTGATTTTGTCTTTGTGTGTTTGAGTGGGTTCCTGGATGGTTTCGATTCGCAAAAAGAACCGGTAGGTGGCGCTGAGATCGGGTTCTAGAATCCTCCTAATCACTGGGAGCGATTTTGGTGATTTTGTTTTTGTGTGTTTGAGTGGGTCACCGGATGGTTTAAATCCACAATTGGAACCGGTAGGTGGCGCTGGGATCGGGTCCTAGATTTTTATTTTTTCAGAGCAGGACAACGTCTGCCGGGGCCGCTAGTGGCATATAAATAAGGAAGCCGCTTCCATTCACTGCGATCCCTTTAACTAACAAAGGCATTTGCAAAATTTTTTTTATAATAAATTTGTTGTAAATACCTTTACCAGCCATATTGTAAGACGGCCGAGCAATATTGAACGTTTTGTCCGAGTTATGACTACAGCAATATGAGTATTGGAGTAATAACTTGGTATGAATCGGCCCTAATGTTTATAGCCTCTGACTGTCAAGCCGGAGTTTGGATTAAGGCCTCATTTGAATGGAGCCACTAACCCGAGAGGCAGTCCACCGCACTCATAGTCAAATGATGTTCCGTTAACTTTAAATGTGGCAATTTAATTACTCATTTCAAGTTGAAAACGGTCAAGTTGTGGAAAAATTGTTCAATAAGTACATAACGCTGGAAAGCTTCTAACTCCTACAAAACTAGATGATGCTGCAGGTCTCATTCTTCTCTTGCTTATTTATTCTATTTAAAAGTATTTTTAACACCAAGTCGGTCAAGAATTAAATATCACGTATCTCTATTTTTTTTTTTGCTGAATATAAAGATTTATGGCCAGGTGGTAGGGTATTTGCCCGACTGGATGGCTACCACCCCTTGGGTTGTGTTCCGGCATTAGTGGCCAGGTTCCAGACCCCCTCAAGAGAGCGGCAGCACATTTGTAACGCCTTTAGTGTTGCAAATGTCCATAAGCGATGGTCAACGCTTACTATTAGGTGGGCCGTCTGCCTGTCTGCTGAACTCATGCAATAAAAAAAATAGAAGAAGAAAAGAAAATGTTTATTGTATTTAGGACCAGATACATAAAGCCATGTTCATAGATGTAACAATCAATTGTGGTGTCCTAAAAAAGCTCTTGATCACCATAATGCTAGTTTCACAATCAGCGCTGATCTTCCTCGTACCTCGTAAGTAAGTAGATAGTGATGACACGATTGAGATCTACAAAGCAAATTAAAAACAATAAACATCGGTTATAGAATTAAGCAATTAGTAGTGTATATGAACATTGTTAGATAGATAGCTAACACTTTATTGCTCACCAAATAAACAAAATGTATAATTACAATACTTCTTGGCAAAACTACAGGCGGCTTTATCGCAAAAAGCGATCTCTTCCAGGCAACCTAGCTTAAAAGAAATTCTTAACTAATCTGGCGATGTAGGTGAAGCAGAAAAAAGATAGGACTGTACAATTTAAATATACATACTTACACTAATTTATAAATTGAATACATATATAAAAATTATAATAGTAATATATATACGTATATAGAAAATAATCTAAATAAATATATTTGTTAATATTATATGTCACAAGCATTTTTTTTAGCATAGCATAGTTCACAAGCATTTATTTAGAGACAGATAGTACGTTCTAAGTGAGTTCCGAAATGTAGGTAATGTTTTGGCCTCTCTGACTGTAAGAGGCAACGCATTCCAGAGTTTGACAGCCTGCACTGTCAAAGAGTTATCATAAAAGGATGAAGTGTGTGCAGGTGTCAGGAGTCTACGGTATGTATCTGTGCGCAAATTGTGAGAAGTGGAGAAGCGAAGGAATTCAAAACGTTCCTTAAGGTGAGGAGGACTATTAGGATTGAATAGTATATTATAAAGGATACTGTTATAATACATTGTTATAATTACAAATTAAAAAACAACGGGCAAAAGTGACGAACAAGACATAGAAATAGTAAATTCGTAATGGTTTGTAATAGCGTACTAATCGACATACTATAAAATACTTGTGTCGTATTTAAGGTCTCTGGCGAAGTTGGTGGTCAAATAAGATTTTTTTTAAGTTATTTCGGAACCTATATTAATATGTTCTATTTGCCAGGTGGTAGAGTATTTGCTCGACTGGATGGCGACCACCCCTGGTATAGAGTATGCCGCCATAACAACCATGTGTTGTGTTCCGGCATTAATGACCAGGTTCCAGTCTCCTTTAAGAGAGCAGCAGCGCATTTGTAGCACCTTTGATGTTGCTAATGATCATAGGCGATGGTAACCGCTTTCCATCTAGTGGGCCGTTTGCCTGTCTGCTGAAGTCCTGCAATAAAAATTTTAAAAAATTATAGACTACAGCTTCCAGTAAAACTTCATCCACAAACCTAATCAGTTTACTGCAAAAATAATGCTATATAGAAAGACAGACTGATAGATAGATGGAGGAACGAAGGTCAGGAAAACATTAGGAACCAGCTTTTGCTACAATTGTTACTACTCTCGGAGTAGTCCGAGTCAGGAACTCCCGCATCCGCGGCAGTCTTCATGTCCGTGACATAGCAGACAAATTGCAAGAGTGTCGCTTACGTTGGTACGGCCACGTTTTACGGAGACCGGCTAATTATGTGGGGAACAAATGTCTAGCCATGCCGCCTCCGCCAGGTCCCGGTCGAAGGGGAAGGCCCAAGAAATGTTGGCTTGACGTTGTGAAGGATGAGATGCGTACCAATGGTCTCAAAACGGGGGATGCTGAAGACCGCGCGAAGTGGAGTAGAAAAAGTAGGAAAGCGGACCCTGGGCGTCGGAGTGAACGCTCCAAACGCAACCGGGAATGAACGCTCGGATGATGATGATGATGGTGATGATGATGTTACTACTCTCGGTGCTAATATCTCACCATCTACTGATTTAAATGAAAAGTTCAATAAGCCACTTAATTTCCTTTGTAGCTCTATAGATAATAATAATAATAATCGGCAGACAAACACACACATTGTATATCCCCAAATTAAGCAAGTTACGCTTGTGTTATGGGTAATATACAACGGACTACTCTGGGGCCGATCCCAGACACCCAGACCATAGTAAATAACGGAGAAAATACGTTTCCCAGATTTACTATACCAGGAATCGAACCCGGAGCCTCTGCGTTGAAGTGAGGTAGGCCGGCAAAGGCTTAGCCCGCTCAACCACAGAGGCCGTCAGATAGATAGATAGATAGAGACTACATCTTCCTGTAAAATTTTATATACATAACGTCCCAGTAGTTTGTGATCAAAATCACTCATGACCATTTCATAAGGGCTTCCTTTTTGTCAAAATGGCTGCTTAACTCTAAAAACTTTATATTATGAACCCTTAAAGCCAAACAAAGCACCATCCGCATCGCGATTACCCACTAAAGTACGACATTTATTGTCTTTTTATCGCTTATCAAGAAAACTTATTTTATATCCACGATTCCCGTAACACTGGAATAATACATATTTCTGATCCATTTTATTCGCTTAATCAGCTTTTTATTGCTCCGAAAGCTATTTTATGGCCGCGTTTAAGCGATCATTGTCGCCTCGATGCTCCAAGAGAGATGATAATGTTGGTTTTTTTGCAAACTCATCGACACAAGTGCTAACCTTGGTACTGACTTGTTTATTTATATTTAAGTTAGGTATACTATATTGAGATTTCTATAGATAGCCTTGGATAACCGTATTTCGTAGGAAGAGTGAGATATCTGATGGCCAGCTTCATATTCTCTTCCCATTACTCCATTATCTCTTTGTAGCTAGGGAAAATTCGTTTGAGATATTTCTTCTGGTCTGGGTGATACTAAGGTCAATACCAGTGATGTACATACATTGTATATCAAGCAGACTATTAAGCGTAATTTAAGCAAGTTTGAGTGATTCTTCATCGGTGCAGGAACGGAGAAAGAATACAATTTCTGACAGCCTGTCGTAAGTGGCGACAAAACAACCCACAACCAGGTGGTAGATATTTGCCTATCTGGACCACCCCTGGTCTAGAGTATGCCGCTGATCAGGTTCCAGCGTCCCTTTAGAGAGCGGCAGCATATTAGTAGCACCTTTAGTACTACAAATATCTATAGGCGACGGCAACTGCTTTCCATCAGGTGAGCCATCTGCCTGTCTGCTGAACTCGTGCAATAAAAAAAGAGCGAAAGTTTTATTATAGGACGGCAAATAATTTTATATATTAAAACTGATTACTAAGAGAGAGCATGAAAGTAGAGTAAACGCGGTCGAGATGCGAGCACTGCGCAAAATCTGCGGAGTGACGCTCGCGGACCGCGTTCGTAATACCAAAGTAAGATAGAGAGTTGGTCTGAAAGAGAGTGTCGGGGTGAAGGTAAGGCAAGGAATGCATGATGAAAGAATGACTAAACAGATATACAATGCAAAAGTGGATGGATGCAGAAGTCGCAGAAGGCCACGACACACCTTCCATGATCAAATTGATCGTGTACTAGCAAAAGGTGATGTCAGGAGCCTTAAGAACAGACGAATATGCATGACAAGATTTATGAATGTCAAAGAAGCAAGTGAGGTGTGTAAGAATAAGCCTAAATGGCGCTCTGTTGTTCGTGCCTACCCCGCAAGGGAACTGGCGTGAAGTTATGTATGTATGTATAAATTTGAGCTGTATTTTAATCGTACCGAACTGAAAATTCATGAAATCAGTCTTAAAACATTTCCAGAAAATCCACTTCAATACAACAGACACAATAAATATAAAAGCTAGCAATAAATTTCTTCATCTCAAATTCCAAAGCAAACAAGATTAAATTTAAAACAATACGAGCAGCCATAAAGCGTAGTGGACTTTCATCCTATCGACAAACAATCGAATCGGATCGTAACAATTGGCCCAGATGTGTTGAGACGCGATAAACTTTAACTGACAGTCGATATTTGGTGTTTGCTGAGTTTGGGATCACTTCTACTTTTCACATGGTCACGGAGACGATCATCGAAGTACTCGGGGTGATAATGAGGGTCATAAAGGCAATTGCTTTTGCGAATAGCGGAGCTTGAGAAGTAAAATTGTTGACTTCATCCTGCTACTACAAGGCGATCCATTTCATGACGTCTAGTAAAAAAGAGTTCTATATTTTCTGGACTGAAAATTGTTTCAGCTTTAAATCTAACTTTGTATTCATGAGCCTTGATCGATGTAGTTTTTATGTATAACTCCTTGATTTGTTTTATTGGGCAGCTTTTTCGAGGTACAGATGAAGTTAACATTATGCTTTTCAAGTTGTATTGCCAAACTTTTTGCTCAAGCGCCTTGTGAGTGGATATAAGCAGACAGCCTGCAAGTGGGATTCAGTAATTCTGTTGGAACTGTCACAGTACTGTAGCGCGTCTGAAATGTTTGCGGAGACTCACAAGAGGGTCCAAAGCAAATGTCCTGGAAATAAATCCTTGCATAAACCAACGGGCACTACCACCGCATTGCATTACACGCACACTTCACAAACAAACCAAGACACACAAAGAGCCTAGAAATTAATAACCCAGGCACAGAAAAGAAAAACAACACACTTGGCACTAGATAGGACAATATATATAAGTATAGATATAAGGCCCACACTGCACATGCACTTCCTCACAACACCAGCATGTAACAGATACATACATACATACATAACTTCACGCCAGTTCCCTTGCGGGGTAGGCACGAACAACAGAGTGCCATTTAGGCTTATTCTTACACACCTCACTTGCCTCTTTGACATCCATAACTCTTGTCATGCAAGCTCGTCTGTTCTTAAGGCTCCTGACATCACCTTCTGCTAGTACACGATCAATTTGATCATGGAAGGTGTGTCGTGGCCTTCCACGACTTCTGCATCCATCCACTTTTGCATTGTATATCTGTTTAGTCATTCTTTCCACATGCCCGAACCACCGGACCATTCCTTTCCTTACCTTCACCCCGACACTCTCTTTCAGACCAACTCTCGTAACAGATACACTCTATATTAGTACAAGTTTAGTATTAAAACTAGAATAAATTAATATAATATTATTCGTTAGATACATACACCTCAGCACAAAAATCAATAAATTAATGTCACACACAAGAACCAAAGTAAATAATAAGCGTGTTAAATTCAAAAAATTAAATCTAGAAATTAAGTTGTAAAAAAGGGTACGGAACTCGAGTCCGTAGAGTTGTTAATAATAATTTAAAAAAATGCTTGCATCAATACTTATACTGCACCAACTTTGCCAGGTGGTAGGGCATTAGCCCGACTGGATGGCTACCACCCCTGGTCTAAAGCATGTCGCCATAACAACCTTGAGTTGTGTTTCGGCATTAGTGACCAGGTTCCAGTCTCCCTTAAGAGAGCAGCAGCGCATTTGTAGCACCTATGGTGTTGCAAATGTCCATAGGCGATGGTAACCGCTTTCTATTAAGTGGGCCGTCTGCCTGTCTGCTGAACTCCTGCAATAAAAAAAATATATAAAAAAGACTACCTTCTGAGATTTCAAATTCCCCATATAATAAAATTGAGTATGGGTAACTATCGACCTAAAATAAAAATTAAATATTTTGCAAATGGTGGAGTAGCCTTTGTGACAGTACCGTCACTGGCAAACGAAGTAATGTTATACACCACAGCGCCCTCAGATGTTTTCCTACAAGCTTGCTGGTCTTGCCATAGACTGTGTAACTTATACTAATCAGTACACACATACATACATAACTTCACGCCAGTTCCCTTGCGGGGTAGGCACGAACAACAGAGCGCCATTCAGGCTTATTCTTACACACCTCACTTGCTTCTTTGACATTCATAACTCTTGTCATGCACGATCGTCTATTCTTAAGGCTCCTGACATCACCTTCTGCTAGTACACGATCAATTTGATCATGGAAGGTGTGTACAAATCAGTAATAATTAATAATCAGATAATCTCAATTGATCGCCATACCTTATTCATTATTTTATTTACTGCAAGAGTTTAGCAGACAAGCAGACGGCCCACCTAACGGAAAGCGGCTAGCATCGCCTATGGACATTTGTAACACCAATGTGCTGCCGCTCTGCAAAGGGAGATCAAAACTTGACCACTAATACCGAAACATAACTCAAGGTTATTATGGCGGCATACTCTAGACCACGGGTGGTAGTCATCCAGACGGGCACCTACCACCTGGCTAAGGGTTGTATTCTCCGTTCCTGCACAAAAAAAGTAATAATAAATTTACTTTTTAGTAAATAAACAGTACCAACTTTAATTAGATACTTGTAACTAATACTTGAGCAAAACACATATCTATGGTCTGGAATACATTTATTATTAAAAGTAAACTTTATATTCAGATCTAAAGCTAATTAAAACTTAAAGCTAACAAAAATTTGAACTTTGTATTTTCGATTACAGTGATAAAATTTAATTTAACATCTGTTTGAAAATAAACCTCAGCATACCATAAATCCTTTCGTCAGCTTCTGAATTGTATACTCAGCATTGCGGCGAATGATTCTTTGAATAGTTCTCTACTCAAACAATGTGACACAATAGTTTCTGTCACATTATAAGAATAACAACAGTAGCTGTGTAGACGCGATATCCAACGCTTCTGTGATAGGTAGGATGGTGCACCAATGATTATATGAAGCGAGGCGAAACGAAGCACAAGCTATAACGCGTAAACCTCACACGAAAAGCTGGGACGAAAACTAGTCTTTTAATTTTCTTTTTATTGCAGATTCAGCAGATAGGCAGATAGCCCACTTGATGGAAAGCGGTCACCATCGCCTATGAACATTTGTAACACCAAAGGCGATAAAAATGCGCTACTGCTCTCTGAAGATAGTCTGGAACCTGGTCAGTAATGCCGGAATACAACTCAAGGTTGTTATAGCAGCATACTCTAGACCCAGGGGTGGTAGTCATCCAGCCGAGCAAATACTCTACTACCTGGCAATTATTAATAATTGTAGATTGTTAAGTTATTAATAATTGTAGAAAGTAAATAAATAGCGTGATAGACAATATTGATTTATACATCAGTTATTTATGTAACTTGTTCTTAAGCAGCTTATTTAATTCTGTAAATAACAAACAATTGCATAATGTAAATAAGATTATTTAATTTAAAATTGAATTTTGTAATGGATTGTTTAGAACCCTTAACTCTTAGAAGAGACGTCGGTTCTCTAAGACCGTGGTCGGTCACAGATGCTGAAAGTACTGTCCCGGTGTCTAGCATCAATCGACCTTCGACATCGCTTTGAATTAATGTTATCCTCAAAAACGCAATGACTTTAGTCTAGAATATTCAAGAGTGATGTCGGTTGCAGTCAGGCATCTGACTCGGTCGCGTTCAGCGTCATTCCGTACGTAGCCTACCACGTATTAGACAGGCCACTGCCTAAGTTTTGCCACCGTTAGTATAACAGAAAGTGCCCTGAGCACTTCTCATTCTACAGACGATAGATAACTGTTCTATCTGGTACCTACGTCTTCAAACTTCCACCCCATCTCTCGTTGGCGACTGAAAGTTAATCTATATGTCCTCGGCTCTTGGGAGTCTTGTATATAACGCTCGATTTTTTCTTGCGCTTGTCCCAGAGCACTACAATACGGTCTTCAAAAAAGACGTAAACAGATTATTTATTAGTTGCAACAAGATAGGTACGCATTATATTTATAGACTACTAGCAGCCCCGGCAGACGTTGTCCTGCCTGAAAAAATAAAAATCTAGGACCTCGATCCCAGCGCCACCTACCAGTTCCAATTGTGGATTTAAACTATCCGGGGACCCACTCAAACACACAAAAACAAAATCACCAAAATCGGTCCAGGTGATTAGGAGGATTCTAAAACCCGATCTCAGCGCCACCTACCGGTTCTAATTGCGAATCTAAACCATCCGGGAACCCGCTCAAAGACACAAAAACAAAATCACCAAAATCGCTCCAGGTGATTAGGAGTATTCTAGAATCCGATCTCAGCGCCACCTACCGGTTCTAATTGTGAATCTAAATCATCTGGGAACCCACTCAAATACACAAAAACAAAATCACAAAAATAGCTCCAGGTGATTAGGAGGATTCTAGAACCCGATCCAGCGCCACCTACCGGTTCCAACGGAATAAAAAGTATCCTATGTCCGTTTCCTGGTTCTAATCCACCTCTCCACCAATTTTCATCCAAATCAGTACAGCTGTTCTTGAGTTATAAATAGTGTATAGAGAAATATATAGATTTGTCATTGGCCTTCTACAAATGTACTTACCTGCAAATATAAAAAAAAAACTATACTGAGATTCTATAGCCATCGCTTAGCTTTCCCTGGACAACTCAATAACATACTTCCACAAAAACTAGAACAACAGGAATGTACACTTGATACCTGTACTTATAAATCCCTTCACGCCCACCAAATATTAAAAAGGCAAACGAAATTGAACCTTAAAACTCAGTACTACGGTTAAATTTAGATTGAAACGTTCTAGTATAATAATCCAATATTTTTTACTGACTGTTTATTATAACTAGTACATTAGTTCGGGTTTGTTCGTCGCATACTTTACTCTTTATAATATGATTGTGACAATGTAACTTTACGGTTCAAAACATAAACAGCATCGTAAAAATGTCTTTTGTTGTGTTTTTTAAACATAAAAGGTATTTTCTGCTTTGTTGAACTTGAAATATGAGATTTTTATGCTTTTAAAAGCAGACAATGCTGCGCTGTTTATGTACGTGGTCTGTTTATAAGTCGGGCTGCGATGTGGAGTGTTTTAATATAGACCTAGAGGTATTTTCCTAAGCGAAGTTTGTTTCGGTTTTTAGGGATCTGTAGTCGTTTTGATAAAAATATTAGAAGTGAAACTTCAACGTACAAGTGGAAAAACGAATCGCAACGGACAAGTGGAAAAACGAATGGCAACGGTTGAGTGGAAAAACGAATCGCAACGGATAAGTGGAAAAATAAATCGCAACGGACAAGTGGAAAAAGTAATCGCAACGGATAAGTGGAAAAATGAATCGCAACGGACAAGTGGAAAAACTAATCGCAACGGATAAGTGGAAAAACGAATCGCAACGGATAAGTGGAAAAATGAATCGCAACGGACAAGTGGACAAACGAATGGCAACGGTTGAGTGGAAAAACGAATCGCAACGGATAAGTGGAAAAACGAATGGCAACGGATAAGTGGAAAAACGAATCGCAACGGACAAATTGAAAAACGAATTGCAACGGTTGAGTGGAAAATCGAATCGCAACAGACAAGTGGAAAAACGAATGGCGACGGATAAGTAGAAAAACGAATCGCAACACATTAGTGGAAAAACGAATGGCAACGGATAAGTGGAAAAACGAATCGCAACGGACAAGTGGAAAAACGAATCGCAACGGACAAATTGAAAAACGAATTGCAACGGTTGAGTGGAAAATCGAATCGCAACAGACAAGTGGAAAAACGAATGGCGACGGATAAGTAGAAAAACGAATCGCAACACATTAGTGGAAAAACGAATGGCAACGGTTGAGTGGAAAATCGAATCGCAACGGACAAGTGGAAAAACTAATCGCAACGGATAAGTGGAAAAATGAATCGCAACGGACAAGTGGAAAAACTAATCGCAACGGATAAGTGGAAAAATGAATCGCAACGGACAAGTGGAAAAACTTCAACTGACAAGTGACAAAATGAATCGCAACAAAATTTTAACTTGAAGTTTTACCCGTTCGGGATCCACTCATCAGATACTGACTTGGTGTTTCTGAATTGATGATGATGATGATATTCACCTCTTTCGAATAAAAATAGATTTTTAAAATCGTTCTAGGCCTATAATAATAACATACAGCCTAATTGAGAACTGCCTCCTTTTCAAAATCGGTTAAAAATCGGATGTTTGACTAAATGGTCCTCTAAGGGAAAACACTGTACAAATGCAACGGATTTTAATAACCAAATATAATACTTCGAAAGCATAATCTCTTACTCTTATGTTTAAACTCCCAATTTTCTGAAAAGATGGAAGTTCATGGATCCGGGGAATTTTCTTTACTTTGAAAGTTTTCCTTCGACAGTGTATTTCCCGTCAGCAATTTCATAGAAATGCGTCACACGGAAGTCCCCAAGTTCGATTCCCGGTGCTCCGGAAACGCGATAGCGTCACCTGTCGATGCTTGTCTTGTACAACCATTTCTGTGTAGGGTTACTGCTGAATTTTAGTCGTATTTAAATTTTTTTTTATATTATTTAAAAAGTCGTGGTCACTCATGGTAACTCATGTGACCCATTCCTATATCTTACCAACCGTTCATTTGTTATGTCAAATACTCGTTTTTGATCCGTGCAGGAACGGATAAAGAATGCAATTTCCTGCGTTGGGGCGGTCTGTCGTAAGAGGCGAACACACAGTCAGGTGGTAGGGTATTTGCCCGACTCATCCAGTCGGTTGCTGAGTTAGGGCCTGTTTAGAGTTAGTTAACTTTTGGCTTTTATTAAACTGCTTATGTATAATTTCTATTTTAAATAACTCTAAATAAACATTATTTTCTTTCTTTCTTTAAAGAATGCCTTGCTCCTATATTCTTAGAAAAAAAAGCTTGTATACGCGTGCGAGTATTACATTTTCTACAGGCGCTTAAATTTTTGTGTGCATGTTACGCGGTTTCTCCGTCAATTGTGAGCCGATTTTCAAATTGTTTTTTTTATTCGAAAAGGTATTCTCTCAAGATGATCCACAACCAAAAAGTAATAGTTTTTTAATAAAAACAAAACCGACTTCAAACCAAAACTCAAAAAATAAATATTTAACCGCCTTCTTTCAACATCTTGAAGTCGGTGCGAAGTGAAACATAAAAATTACTATATTTTGCAAATTTGTTGTTATTTTTGGTAGTTTTTTTGAACTGTAATTCACATCATTGAAGAGATCTACGCATTATTGATATTTGAACCCCGCTTACACAGTACCTACATGCGAATATTTAGGACAAAATTTAATAATTACTCTTTGTAAGATTTGTATGTCTGGCACATCATATAATCTGAGAAAGTCTTAATTTACGTACCTAATGTAATGTAATTTATTATAATTAAATCTGAATTATAATTAATTTTCATTGTAAAGTTTTGCTATTGTTTGATTAAAATATAGATAAAATTTTAAGTAAAGTCTGATTTTAAGTAAGAATTTAGGTAATAGACCACTTTCAGACGTTCTCTTACAATCATTATACATGGACCATTTTGTTTCGGAAAATTTAATATAATATAACATGATAATGATGATATGATATTCGTGCAGGAACGGAGAAAGAATACAATTTCCTGCTTTGGGGCGGCCTGTCGTAAGAGGCGACTAAACAACCTACAGCCAGGTGGTAGCGCATTTGCCCGACTAGATGGCTACCACCCCTGGTCTAAAGTAATTCGCCATAACAACCTTGAGTTGTGTTCCGGCATTAGTGACCAGGTTCCAGTCTCCCTTAAAGAGAGCAGCAGCGCATTTGTAGCAACTTTGGTGTTGCAAATGTCCATAGGCGATGGTAACCGCTTTCCATTAAGTGGGCCGTCTGCCTGTCTGCTGAACTCCTGCAATAAAAAATAATAATAATAGTGAATCAGTCTCGGCCAAGATTGGTCCGTGGTTCACGGACCAATATTAATTGTTTTAGGTCACATCTTTTTGTCTTTCATCTATATAGTCAGCAATTTCGACGGCCTCTGTGGTTGAGCGGGCTAAGCCTTTGCCGGCGTACCTCACTGCAACGCAGAGGTTCCGGGTTCGATTCCTGGTCTAGTAAATTTCGGAAACGTATTTTCTCCGTTATTTACTATGGTCTGGGTATCTGGGATCGGCCCCAGAGTAGTCCGTTGTATATTACCCATAACACAAGCGTAACTTGCTTAATTTGGGGATATGCAATGTGTGTGTTTGTCTGCCAATTATTATTATTATTATTAATTTTTGAGATAATAACTATGACGTGCAAAGTGCAAACAAGCGGACGAGTGCACATAGATGAAGAAAACATATGTAATATAATATAATAATAACAGCCCCTAAATGTCCCATTGCTGGGCTCGGGCCTCCCATTATAGCGGGAACGGACAGTATACCCGCTAGGGCGGCTTTGCAGGTTTGTCACATCGGCTATCTCGATGTGCAAGTTGCATCACGATGTTTTCCTTCACCGTTGTTAGCACGTGGTAATTGTAACAATATGCACTTTAAATCAGAAAACTGCCTAAGTGTTGCATGCGTTCCGACCGGGATCGAACCCGCGCCCTTTGAGCCTGGGACGCGTGCGCTAGCCATTACGCTACCACATACATACATACATACATAACTTCACGCCAGTTCCCTTGCGGGGAAGGCACGAACAACAGAGCGCCATTTAGGCTTATTCTTACACACCTCACTTGCTTCTTTGACATTCATAACTCTTGTCATGCACGCTCGTCTGTTCTTAAGGCTCCTAACATCACCTTCTGCTAGTACACGATCAATTTGATCATGGAAAGTGTGTCGTGGCCTTCCACGACTTCTGCATCCATCCACTTATGCATTGTATATCTGTTTATTCATTCTTTCATCATGCATTCTTTCTACATGTCCGAACCACCGGAGCATTCCTTTCCTTACCTTCACCCCGACACTCTCTTTCAGACCAACTGTCTTTCTTACTTCGGTATTACGCTACCACGACGTCACAATTTAGCTGCTTTACATCAAACTAACGTAAAACGAGTGAAAAGCGTTAGAAGTCTTGAATGGAGTTCAAGAAGAAATCATAAGGATGCCGATTTTGCTATAAATGCTATAATATCCATAAAAAGTTCGATCTATGTAAATGTAGGATTAATTTGCAAATTCCATCGGCTGCGAGCCCTGGGTCCTTTCAGGCTGTCCTTTAAACTGATGACAGATTTCACGACCCCCACTCAAATATACGTTTGAAATCCGGTTATTTGTAGTCCGGCTGAAATTTCGATTTTGAGTCTAAATTGCTTGTCAATTTTACAATGGCATCGCCAGCACTATTAAATTCCACTAGTAGCTCACAACGACCAAAATGCACCGTTAGCCGTTCCACAAGGCGACCGCGGTCGTTGTGGTCGTGTCGAAAACGTCACTAATAACGTCATCATTTTCGATCACACAACGCTCATAACGACCCATGTCAAGAGGTGGGTCGAAAAGCTGTTCCACTTGGGTTTACGATTTTAACTCCGGCAAGCAAGTGGAATGGAAAAAATCGCGGAGTAAACGTGGTCGTTATGAGTCTCTAATGGAAGAAAGAAAGAAAGAAAATATTTATTTCAAATTGCGACTCACGCAATACAAACTGTTAACAAAATAACAATAAAAGAAAGCCGCAATATATGAAATGAGGTTGGTACTCAGTGTTTCGCTGTGCCGAAACATGTTCCGACACAGCACTGGTTTTCAGTGCCCACCTCCATAACCTCATATGTCCTAAGACCCCAAGTATGTAGGTGACTTTGAACCAGTACATTAATATAAAAATCAGTTCTTAAATATATCTAGGGTCTTCTTTCTGTAACTGTAATAAATATCTTTTATAGTGCAATTTGAAAGTAAAAATTGATTTCAGGTCTCTAATTGGAGAAGGAATGTCGTTCCAACATTGCGTAGCAGCATGTTTAAAACAACCTCTAAAAGCAGCCGTTCTATGCTTAGCTGTTATTAGTGGAACGTGTTAACTGTCATTTCACAGCAAAACTTCGTTTGTGTCGCCATGACGACATATTTGTTAATGAATTGGACCAACACAAACACGACCGCTACACCACATGTTTAGCTATACTCGTCTATTCCAGGGAAAGGACTTAATTATCAGGACAATTTTTTTTTTAGTTTTGCTCCGGGATATTTCCTAACCTTGAGTTGAGTTTAATTTAAATCCTTTCAATAAACGCTTTAACAGACAGACACAGAAATAAAAAATCTAGAAATGTATTGTCCAAATCTGTTGGTCGGAATTAGCCCTCCTAATTTTAATATTTTCTTAAGTTTTCGTGACTTGTATACATAATAAAACTACGTTTTAACGGTTTTAAGCGCGGTAATTTTATTTGATTTTGGTTTTTCCGACGTTTCGGCCACTTTTCGGTGGCCGTGATCACGGAAGACAAAGATGTCAAGTGTTAACCAGTATTGTTAAAGTTTTATTTAGCCTACCGCCAACTTGTTAATTTTAATTTTGTTTATGGTTATTATTTACTCTATGGGAGCCTAATCTAATTTACTACCGCTTCGCAACATGTTATGGCTTGAAGAGAAGAAGCGGCGCAAGAAACTCTTCAGCAAACATGCCTAGCTCTAATAATTTTATATAATATTAAAATGGGTGGAAGGAAAAATAAAAGTAATTATCAGTCAAGTTGGTTTGTATTCCGTTGTACGCAGAAAGAGCTCACAGTGTCTTGAGGTCTGGCATCTGGTTTTTGCTGGGTTTGGGTCTTAATAGTTTTGATAATTGGATCCCAAACAGGTGGTACTTGTCGTTGACACTTGATATCTTTGTCTTCCGTGATCACGGCCACTGAAAAGTGGCCGAAACGTCGGAAAAACCAAAATCAAATAAAATTACCGCGCTTAAAACCGTTAAAACGTAGTTTTATTACCTCCTAATTTTTTTTAAATTTTATATATACAGGTATAATGTTACAGGATACCTTTCATCCACAAAAAGCACTGTTCCCAAGGGATAGATGAATATAACAGAAAATATGGCGCTCCGATCTTGTTTTTATTACCTGTATTTCTACAAATAAATATTCATTCATTTCATTCATTCGTTTCATCCATTCTTTTCATTCATTTCATTCATTCATTTCATTCATTCATTTCATTCATTCATTCATTTCATCCATTCTTTTCATTCATTCATTTCATTCATTTCATTCATTTCATTCATTTCATTCATTTCATTCATTTCATTCATTTCATTCATTTCATTCATTTCATTCATTTCATTCATTTCATTCATTTCATTCATTTCATTCATTTCATTCATTTCATTCATTTCATTCATTTCATTCATTTCATTCATTTCATTCATTTCATTCATTTCATTCATTTCATTCATTTCATTCATTTCATTCATTTCATTCATTTCATTCATTTCATTCATTTCATTCATTTCATTCATTTCATTCATTTCATTCATTTCATTCATTTCATTCATTTCATTCATTTCATTCATTTCATTCATTTCATTCATTTCATTCATTTCATTCATTTCATTCATTTCATTCATTTCATTCATTTCATTCATTTCATTCATTTCATTCATTTCATTCATTTCATTCATTTCATTCATTTCATTCATTTCATTCATTTCATTCATTTCATTCATTTCATTCATTTCATTCATTTCATTCATTTCATTTCATTTCATTCATTTCATTTCATTTCATTCATTCATTTCATTCATTCATTTTTTGTTAGCGCCACCATTGCAACTTACTATAACGAGGACGACACTATCGTTACGAATAAGACTCATTGGACATTGGTTGTAAACCATTACGCACTTTATTCGCAGTAAAGGTGAACACTGAAGCTACAGATATAGACAATCAAGATATATCATAGTGTCATTTATTCGATAGATCTGAGAGAATATCATCTATATACTAGCCCTAGGCAGTAGGTTTATTTTAGTTACATAAAAACATAATTCATTTATTTTACATATAAGTCCATATAGTCGAGACAACTGCTTAGCACAAGTCGAAGCCAACCTGATTGGAAGTAATACAATCAATGACATATCTTTTATGACAACGTAGCTATTTATTAGTGATTTGAAAAAGCGATTGCAGCGCCCTCTATTTTGCCGATCCGTCTATTCCATGGAAACGACGTCATTTATGGAGCTACAAAGGATCGTATGTTACGGCCCGGGATATGAGCTGGCGCTGTATCGAATTTCATTTCATTCCGTTCAGTAGTTTTCACGTGATGCTCGGTCCGAATTAGCCCCCTGATTTTTTTACATTTTTAAACGTATTGTACAAACTCAAACCATTTACAGAATTATTATAGTATTGTTACAACTTAGGTCCCGACAAAAAAATAAAATTCCACTCCTATGCTGTCACAACACATTTTATTACCTGTCGGCATTTGAACTGATTGTAATCCTTTTATGATCGTCTTCTTTTATTTACTTATTTTTCGACATACGTTTCTAGTTATTTTGAAGAACAGCCTAATGTTCTATTGTACTCGACTACGACCGCTTGCAGGCTGCATAATTAGCCAGGTGTTACGGATTATAAATACAAGCTAATCTAGGAAATTATGTCGACGGATATATTTGCATTGGTGCAGTATAAAACGGTGGCCTGATTGAGAGAGGGGGCAGTTGAGCGAGAACCATGATCAATGTGAGACTGTACATTCGGGAATCTAATATTGAAGGACTTTGCGCGTTTTATTGAATTACGACCTTCTGCGTTACGTTTAGACTTGTTGTGTTCGGTTTTTAAATCAATGTATAAGTTTCAAATAAATAAATATAAATAAATAAAAGGTTATATTTGTGCCTGTGTTATACGTGTTTGTATAGTACTAATAAACTCTATAATAATTCTACCGGCATTTTAATTCGAGTCCCGCAACTCGTAACAGTATATTTGTTGTTACTTTTTTAACAAGGACCCCCAACGGCCGCTCATTTCTATCTCTATCTCTATAAATATTATAAACGCGAAAGTTTGTAAGAATGTATGGATGTATGGATGCATGTATGTATGTTACTCTTTCATGCAAACTGTACAATAATATAGCTTAAACATCAGAATAACACATAGGCTTATCTTTTCTTCTGTACGTGTGTTGACATTGAACTCCTAAACGGCTGGACCGATTTGAATGAATTTTTTTGTGTGTTCAAGTGGATTCGAGGATGGTTTAGATTCATAATTGGACGCGGTGGGTGGCGCTGCATCGGGTTCTAAATTTTATTTCTTCAGGGCAGAACAACGTCTGCCGGGACAGCTAGTATATTATAAAGATATAGTGTGAACTAGTCAAAATATAGCTATTTTCATCAAAATGCGGGTGAAACCGCGGGCGCAACTAGTCCCTCTATAAAATTGTCTACAAAATATTACACATACATTTACATTAACGCAAGCGGAGACATAGGCAGAAGCTAGTTTATTATATTCGTTGATACTAAATTGTTTGTTGCTTTCTTATTTAATCCCTGTATTTACATATTAAAGTATATCTGTCTGTCTGTATTTTGTAAACGACGGCGATTCGACGGCCTTTGTCGATGAGCGGGCTAAGCCTTTGCCGGCCTACCTCACTACAACGCAGATGCTCCTGGTTCTATTCCTGGTATAGTAAATTTCGGAAACATATTTCCTCCGTTATTTACTATGGTCTGGGTGTCTGGGATCGGCCCGAGAGTAGTACGTTGTATATTATCCATAACAAGCGTAACTTGCTTAATTTGGGATATACAATATGTGTGTTTGTCTGCCGATTATCTTCTTATATATAAAAATGAATCGCAAAATGTGTTGGTAAGCGCATAACTTGAGAACGACTTCACTGATTTTGATGAAATTTTGTGTGTGTGTTTGAGTGGGTCCCGGGATGGTTTAGATCCACTATTGGAACCGGTAGGTGGCGCTGAGATCGGGTTCTAGAATCCTCCTAATAACCTGGAGCGATTTTGGTGATTTTGTTTTTGTGTGTTTGAGTGGGTTCCCGGATGGTTTAGATTCGCAATTAGAATCGGTAGGTGGCGCTGAGATCGGGTTCTAGAATCCTCCTAATCACCTGGACTGATTATGGTGATTTTGTTTATGTGTCATGAAACAAAGTCTTTTAGGAATTCAGAAAAAATGGCGGTACGAAGTTCGCCGGATCAGCTAGTTATTAAATAAATAACAAACAACAATACGAACCTAAGCCTTAGAAAATAGAACTCCATTGAAGATAAAATATATTCCGATCTCCTACAATTATATTAAATCCAGATTCACGCAAAGGGACGTTTAGTATTCAGACTTAAAACGCTTTACCCTCGTTTTACGTTAGTTTGATGTAAAGCAGCTAAATTAAGGAAAGACCTTAACGGCTTTCAAAAGATTAAAGACATTCTGATCACTGGCTTACACAACTCAGAAGTTTGTGGAACTTTATGCATGTTTAAGGGGACATTGGATTATGAAAGTGATAATCTATATATTAATACGTGAAGCAAAACCACAGCAAAAACTTTGTACCCCTTTTTACGAAAATTGCGCGGACGGCGGATTATGAAATTTCGCACACTTATCTTAATATATATAAATTACGTGTCACGTTGTTGGTCCGCGATGGACTCTTAAACTACTTGACCGATTTTAATCAAATTTGCACACCGTGTTTTTTTTTTATTGCTGGAGTTCAGCAGACAGGCAGACGGCCCACTCGATGGAAAGCGGTTACCATCGCCTATGGACATTTGATACACCAAAGGTGCTACAAATGCGCTGCTGCTCTCTTAAGGGAGACTGGAACCTGATCACTAATGCCGGAACACAACTCAAGGTTGTTATGGCGACATACTTTAGACCAGGGGTGGTAGCCATCCAGTCGGGCAAATGCCCTACCACCTGGCTGTGGGTTGTTTTGTCGCCTCTTACGACAGGCCGACCGGCCGCAGGAAATTGTATTCTTTCTCCGTTCCTGCACGGATATAATGCAGTGCATGTGCAGTTTGATCCGACTTGAAAGATAGAATAGCTTACATTTGGACCCGGTAGGTGGCGCTGGAATCGGGTTCTAAATTTTATTTCTTCAGGGCAGAACAACGTCTGCCGGGACAGCTAGTAGTTTATATAGAGAAGGAGTGCAGAATGCTAATTTTTTTTTTTAATTATGCACAAAAAATACATTAAATCAATATAAAAAGTACATTACACACACTACCATGTATTTGAGACACACACGCATATATACTCTTTTGTTTATTGTTAAAGTCAAATTAACAGTGTAGCCTTGGCGAAGTCTGTGATTATAGAAGTATAGTCTTTGACAACAGAACCTTAATAATGTTCAAACTTATAATTTAAATTAATTATGTATGAGTTTCGACCGCTGAGCCACCACTAGTAGTAGTAATTTAATAAAAACTCAGAAACTTATAAATAATAAAGAAGTTACTTGCTCTATAGTTTTTACATGCCTCTGTGGTTGAGCAGACTAAATCTTACCCTTTTTTTTTTTTGGCCAGTGTAAATCTGTTTTAGGACTAAGCCGCGACAGGCACAGAAGCCTGGGGGGATGTTCGCGACCTGTGTGAGTGTGTGGGATTCGCCAAATCGGGGGTGGCACTAGTGTGCCCGGTCAGAACCGGTGCCACGCTATTGCCACTCCCCAGTTAGGGATACCCACTAAAACCCCTGGGTGTTCCGTCCTGCGCCTTATGCCAGGGCTACGTGAATGCGGGATTCCCAACTCCGCGTGCCCTGGCAGGCGTGGGCCCCCCTCACTGGGCCTCTTCCTATGCCAGGGGACGTATCCCCCGGCTACTACTAGGTCTAGTCCATGCGTGGGGCGGTTTGTAACGCGCCCCACGGGAAGAGAGATGAGCTCGCGCGGAACACTCGCGCTCTCATCTCGACGACACGTGCGGGTGAGTGAGAACCCCTATCACCCCTAGGCTAAATCTTACCCGGCCGAACTGGCTGGAACGCAGAGGCTCCGGGTTCGATTCCTGGCATGGTAAATTACGGAAAAGACGTTCTGTTGTTTACTATGGTCTGGGCGTCTGGGATCGGCCCCAGAGTCCGTTGAATATCACCCATAACACAATCGTAACTTGCTTAGTTTGGGGATTTACAATGTGTGTGTTTGTCTGCCGATTGTTATAGTGTTTCTTTCATTGAAATCGCATGAAGACTTGGGAGTTCGAAGAAAAAGAGGTGTATGGTGTGGTGTGTACCAGGTGGTAGGGTATTTGCCCATCTGATCGGCCGTCATAACAACCTTGAGTTGTGTTCCGGCATTAGTGGCCAGGTTCCAGTATGCCTTAAGAGAGCAGCAGCGCATTTGTAGCACCTTTGGTGTTACAAATGTCCATAGGCGATGGTAACCGCTTTCCATCAGATGGGCCATCTGCCAGTCTGCTGAACTCATGCAATAAAAATACTAATACTGACAAAGACGCACTGCACTGTTTGCTAAAACTCCATTAATTCTTCAAAAAGTAATTCTGTAACATACTTCTGTATAAAACTTATTAAAAAAAAAGAGAACTTGAGATATAATATACACACATAACTTCACGCCAGTTCCCTTGCGGGGTAGGCACGAACAACAGAGCGCCATTTAGGCCCATTCTTACACACCTCACTTGCTTCTTTGACATTCATAGCTCTTGTCATGCACGCTCGTCTGTTCTTAAGGCTCCTGACATCACCCTCCGCTAGTACACGATCAATTTGATCATGGAAGGTGTGTCGTGGCCTTCCACGACTTCTGCATCCATCCACTTTTACATTGTATATCTGAGAGATAACTAACTTGAGATATAAATAGAATAATAAATATAAAGAAAATCAAATTCTAGCTAGACGTGTTGCTGGGGAGTTTCTTGCCGCTTCTTCTCCTTAACAGCATCAACACGTTGCGAAGCGGTGTACATAGAATAGGAAGTAAAAATTAAATTTTAACTTACATGTATGACCTTCAAAAAGTGTTCTCCAGTGGAACTTATATTGAATTTAAATTTAAATTTGACGCTTACTTTAGACGACTTTTGACAGACGTTACACAGGCTGTAGTAATCAATTAAAACTGACAAATGGAGGCCGCTATTTCATTTTGCATCTGGAGAGTAATTGAATTAGAGCAGCCAGTGTCTGTGGAGGTTCCGCGCCAAGTGATGACGTTCCACAGAGTTCTGATATAGGCGAGTGGGAAGCAGCCCCGCCATAAACATCGTTCAATTTAAGCCCCCAGCAGGGTCCCTGGAATTATTCCAGTTATTCCGGACAATTTGGCATTATGGCCACCGTTTTGGATTTATTTGTGAATGTAATTCCTTCGCCAAGGACGGGCCGTGTTTATTTGTATTGTGTTTTGTTATTGCTTAATGGAGAGGGTTCATTGAAGGGAATGGAGTTGGCGAGAACAGAATTAGGAAGCTCCAAATGTATATCATTGCTCTCGCAATAGCTTACTCAATGTACAAAAGTCCAAAAACTCCCAGTGAAGCGAATAAATCCACGTGACGGATGCTTAAATCGAAACTTACTATGTACAATAATTTAAAACCATAGTGCGTTCCAAAACGGTACAGCGCCATCTAGTTTTGGCTTCGTAAACGTAGCATATCATTACCAATTCCGACACTCGACTATGACTATATGACTCTTTTTGCTGATAGAATACTTGTATAAAGGAATTTTAGGTGTTGTGTTTTACGCTTTATTAGTAGGTAGGTAAACTTCATTCGCTTTGCCATGATGACGTGTTTGACAGTGAATTTCAACGAAGTCATTTATCGCGAGAAAAAAAAAATCTAGAATATAGTCTATATAGTATATATAGTCTATCCGTGCAGGAACGAAGAAAGAATACAATTTCCTGCGGCCGGGCGGCCTGTCGTAAGAGGCAACTAAACAACCCACAGCCAGGTGGTAGGGCATTTGCCCGACTGGATGGCTACCACCCCTGGTCTAGAATATGCCGCCATAACAACCTTGAGTTGTGTTCCGGCATTAGTGACCAGGTTCCAGTCTCCCTTAAGAGAGCAGCAGCGTATTTGTAGCACCTTTGGTGTTGCAAATGTCCATAGGCGATGATAACCGCTTTCCATCCAGTAGGCCGTCTGCTTGTCTGCTGAACTCCTGCAATAACAAAAATAGACTAAATTTCTGTAGAATTTTATTTAAACTTACTCCTTAATTTTTACGTGATGCCCTGACAGACAGACAGGTAAAAATTCAAAATTTCATTTTCCGAATCTGGTGGTCCGAATTAGCCCCCCTAAATGTATCTCTCCTTCAAATCTATTACTATTTACATACTATACTATTATCTATACTAATATTATAAAGCTGAAGAGTTTGTTTGTTTGTTTAAACGCGCTAATCTCAGGAACCGCTGGTCCGATTTGAAAAATTCTTTCAGTATTGAATAGTACATTTATCGAGTAAGGCTATAGGCTATATCATATTTTCAAAAAAATTAGGGATCCTTACTAGAAGTCCAAAAATATAACTCAAGGTATAAAAAAATGACCCGAAAAAAACCTTACACGGCGTGCGCTGCGAAAACTATTGATTATAGAACAAAACAATGTACTACCACTTTACAGAACATATAATTGTCTACAAAAAATATCGCGTAACCATATGTCTAACTATTGTAGTTATCTCACAATAAGTGTTTTCTTTTATTTTTTAAAATAATTAAAATGCCGTCGCTTCAAAAACTCTTTATTTTGTACCTTGGTATTAATCCTTATCAAAATAAATTACTCCATATTCACGACGAATTCAATACCTTTCTAGAACTTTTTGAATTATTCAATTCGGACGTTTCATTCAAAAGATATCGCGATATTTAAAATGTAAGTATTAGTGTTGTAGCCAAATATACTAATATTGTTTGATTGAACACGCTAATGTCAGGAACTACTGGTCTGATTTGAAAAATTCTTTCAGTGTTGGATAGCCCATTTATCGAGGAAGGCTATAGGCTATATATCATCACGCTAAGACCTATAGGAGCGGAGCACCAGTGAAGAATGTTTCAAAATCGGTGGGTTTTGAAAGCAAATTCCACGCGGACGACATCGCGGAC
The DNA here is from genome assembly GCA_019925095.2 of Dendrolimus kikuchii. NCBI lineage: Eukaryota > Metazoa > Arthropoda > Insecta > Lepidoptera > Lasiocampidae > Dendrolimus > Dendrolimus kikuchii. The sequence continues at coordinate 24,359,953 of CM034397.1, forward strand.
ATAGCTAGTATTAGTAATATTAGTGTCGTCACAGATAAATAAAACTGAGTGTCTGTTTGTAGCGGCAAAATAAAAATGTGAAAAAAATGAGGAGGGATAATTTGGGCCACGAGATCCCGAAAATGCTGTCTGTCTGGATGTTCCGGCTAATCTCTGAAACAGCTGGACCAATTTTGACGGGATTGTCACTGAGAAATAGCTAATGTTATACGGAGTAACTTAGACTACTTTTTTCTTTTCGGTTTACTCGAAAAAAATTCCACTCGGACGAAGTCGCGGGCACAGCTAGTTTGTAATATTTGAAGAACAAAGTCTAAAGTCTTCAATTCATTACAATCTATTCATGAAGACATGCGTATTTCTAAAGTTTTCATACCTGTAAAAGCTCAAATCTTCAAGATTAACCAGTCTAACCATAATAACAGCGAACAGTTCAAACGAATAACTCTTACTTAATACAAATACATGTTCGCACTTGTTCAAATAAAGGAAACTTATCTGCGAACGTCGGAAAGGTGCGCTCCGTAGCGGGTCTGGTATCTCGTGGGCCCCAGGGCGTATTAATCCTTGTTAAGTCCGATAAATTATTCAGCGCCGCTTCGGGCAGGTTAAGAACAATATCTTCGGGGAATACACGCCCTCCCCGCCCTCCCCCACGACCCTTCTTAACACTTTCGCCCTGGGTGCTTTTAGTGTAACGATCTCGTCTCTCAACACTTTTTTGGGTGAGTAAAGATAGAAGCGTTTGGGAACACTCCTCGTCGACAGTAATCTAGACTACATTTTTTACCTGTAAATGTTTATACTAAACTAGCGGCCCGGCGCGGTTTCACCCGCGCTCCGAATCAATAAATAAAAAAACGTTGATTTCTGAACGACGAGACGAACGTCAAACGTTTGCCATTCAAAACAAAAAAAAAATGAAAAAAAAACTTCACTTTTAAATTTAATTTGATTTCTGAACGACATTTAAATTTAATTGATATGAGATGAGCTCCATGGTACCATATTGTTGCATTGTCACGCGATATACACATACGTGCAAAATGTCAGCTCAATCGGAAACCGAGAAATCGATCAAATTTTACTTGAAAGATTCCGTTACATACTAACATACGTATGAAGCTAATAAATTGTCTCTTCAAGAATCAAACCATAGGGCCTAAACAACCGCTTTCACAGGATCCTATAACGAGTATGTGAAATATCAAAATAAAGTGGAACATTATATTTTCACTTATAACTACTAGTATATCTAGAAGCGTGTCAATCCCACTAAGCGATTCTCCAAAAGCGTCTGTTTTAGGTCCCCTGAACATTAGAATAAGATTCAAGTTTTCTCTGTCATGTTAAACTTTAACATGGCCGCAGGATTTCCCCTAAAGCTGCGGTCAGACACAGCGATTACTCGCTGCGTGGCGATTACTCGCTGCGAGTACAATCGCCGCGAATAATACTCACAACGACAATTCGCTGCCTGCCTTTTTTTTATTGCAGGTGATTAGCAGACAGGCAGAGGGCCCACTTGATGGAAAGCGGTTACCAGCCTATGGACATTTGCAACAACAAAGTTGCTACAAATGCGCTGCTGCACTCTTAAGGGAGACTGGAACCTGGTCACTAATGCCGGAACACAACTCAAGGTTGTTATGGCGACATGCTTTAGACCAGGGGTGGTGGCCATCCAGTCGGGCAAATGCCCTACCACCTGGCTGTGGGTTGTTAAGTCGCCTCTTACGACAGGCCGCCCGGCCGCAGGAAATTGTATTCTTTCTCCGTTCCTGCACGGACAAACGGCCTGCCTGTCACACACAGCGAGTTCTACACGAGAATTTCGACAGTCTGTTGGTGCGCAAATTAGTGTAGTGTCTAGTCTAGAGCGGCGCGCGGAATGGCTATTCGTAGCGAGTACCCTGTCACATATAGCGAATACTCGCGGCGAATAAGCATTCGCAGCGAGTATTCGCTGTGTGTGACCGCGGCTTTACGGTATGGTGCTTGTATCACCAAGAGCGAGACATGCATATGTACAGACCGGGCTGTCTGTCTGTAATCATGCTAATACTAGTCTTAGGAGCGTAATGCGTTTACCGTTTGTTGAATATGGAGAAATCTGACGTACCTACTGTTTTGGTCACGCGATCTGTGTGCTGTATGTATGTACATGTATATATAGGATCATACATTAACTGTTTCAAGGATTAAAATGTCAAATTGAATGCTATGGTAACTTTTTTCTTTGTCTACAATATCGTATACCTACACGTAGGAACGGAGAAATAATACAAATTACACGACAAAAAAAACCCACAGCCAGGTGATAGGGTTTTTTTATTGCAGGAGTTCAGCAGACAGGCAAACGGCCCACTGGATGGAAAGCGGTTACCATCAGCAAAGTTGCTACAAATGCGCTGCTGCTCTCTTAAGTGAGTCTGGAACCTGGTCACTAATGCCGAAACACAACTCAAAGTTGTTATGGCGGCATGCTCTAGACTAGTCCTACCACTTAGCTGTGGGTTGTTTAGTCGTCTCTTACGACAGGCCGCCAGGCCGCAGGAAATTGTATTCTTTCTCCGTTCCTGCACGGATTTAAAACTTCCTGCCATAATAACCTTGTTGTGTTCTGCCATCAGTGACCAGTCTCCTCTTTGAGGCCGGTAGCACATTGAAAACCACTTTCCATCACAGTTGGCCGTTAGAAAAAGAAAATTTTGAAGGTCAGATAAAAAGTACCTTAAATAAACGTGTATCAATAAAGGGATTAATGAAATTAAAGGCTCGTAGCAGGTGGAAATCCGTCGTATCTAATCCCAATGTTGGGAAAAAGGCGTGACAACGTGTATTTATAAATATTCCACTCTTAATCATTTCATTTGTAATACATACATACATACATAACTTCACGCCAGTTCCCTTGCGGGGTAGGCACGAACAACAGAGCGCCATTTAGGCTTATTCTTACACACCTCACTTGCTTCTTTCCATATTTCGCATTCTTTCATTCATTTGTAATCACGATGATATATAATTTTATTTTGTTTAATATTGTTTCAGGTAAGCCGAAGGTTTGAATACTGATCGACAACCACTGATATCATCATCAGATCAGGCTGGGACTAATTTTAAGGTCAGTTGCATTTATCCTAAGAAGGCGTTAGAATTCGTACAATCTTGAAATTGAGTGCTACATTAACGAGGAATATGAAACAATTGTAGGCTATCAGTTTCTGAATATTAATTTAAATGTCTTCAGAAAATGAGATATATTTTTAGTCTAAGTTGCTGCTGCATTTTCAAGTTTTAACCGACTTAAAAATATGTTCTTAATTTTCTTGTTATACGTCACGGAATGAAAATGTTCGTCACCTTAAAGTCGGTGTTTGCTAGCACGAGTACAAGGAGCAATACTGCCAACATTTTCAAAAAATGTTACCTTTATAAAATATAGACAGGTGAAAAAAGAAAATTGCAATGTTGACAATGATAGACACTGAGATTAACAATAAGAAATAAAGGGGGTTCAATAATCACTACGCTTAACATAGATATTAAAACCAATAAAAGATTTTACATGTCTAAACAATCTTCTTAGACAAGATAGAAGATCAAACAATTTTGATCTAAGTAATTTTAAACTTTATTGTCAAATAATTAAACATAATTTTCTATGAAACAGTCTGTTCTGTGACTTAGTTTGAAAAGGTAACATGTGCTCGCGGAACGTTAAATGAATAAATTTGAAAACTGGCGCACATTTTTAACCGACTTCAAAAAAAGGAGGAGGTTCTCAATTCGTCGGGATCTTTTTTTTTATGTATGTTCACCGATGACTCCGAGATTTATGATCCGATTTATGTGATTCTTTTTTTTCGACGCGGAATAGCTGCCATTTGGTCCCTTAAAAATTTGACATAGTTTGGCTTAGTAGTTTTCATTTTATAAACATTTTTTTGAAAATTTTTCCATTCCGTTCCATATGTACACCGATTACGCTTAAATTTATGATCCGATTTACATGATTCTTGTTTAGTTTGATGCAGAATTGTTGCCATTTGGTCCCCTAAAAATTTGACATAGTTTGGCCGAGTAGTTTTCATTTTACAAACATTTTTTTGTTCCCGTTTCTTGAGACCTATATTTTTTAAGGAGCGCGGCACCTTTCGTAGGTCTACCCATACATAGCTAGACACTAAAAAGTAACAAAAAAATAAAAAAAAGTTCGTTTAAAAAAACCGACTTCAAAAACTAAAAAGTATAAAATAACTTATTTCTAAAGCTATTATTATTAATATATATTATCTAAAACATCTTGAAGTCGGTGCAAAGTAAAACATAAAAATTACTATATTTTGAAAATTACTAAGCATCGACTTTAAGATGTTTTAGATAATATATATTAATAATAATAGCTTTAGAAATAAGTTATTTTATACTTTCTAGTTTTTGAAGTCGGTTTTTTTAAACGAAGTTTTTTTTATCATACCACTACTGTACTATAAGCCGTGGTAGCGTAATGGCTAGCGCACGTGCCCCAAGTTCAAACGGCGCGGGTTCGATCCTGACCGGAACGCATGCACCACTTAGTCAATTTTCTGATCTAATGTGCATATTGTTACAATTACCACGTGCTAACAACGGTGAAGGAAAACATCGTGATGCAACTTGTACATCGAGATAACCGATATGTCAAACCTGCTAAGCCGCCTTGGATAAGCGTGGCGGGTATACTGTCCGTTCGCCCAATAATGGGAGGCCCGAGCCCAGCAGTGGGACATTTATGGGCTGATATTATATTGATACGAGTTACGCAGGACTCGAATTAAAATGCCGTTGGAATTACTTTAGAATTTATTAGAACTATACAAACACGTATAACATAGGTACAAATATATTATAACTAGACACTACTAGTACAAACTGCACGATTCAATAACAGGCACAAAGTCCGTCACTATATCGCTTGTCGAATGTACGTCTTACTTGGATCGTAATACTCGCTCGACTGCCCCACTCCTCCGTTCGGGCATTATTTTATACTAAACTGTATAATACCGACAAAGGACCGCATTCACTGAGTTAATCCGCACACCTGGCAAGATTCGACGCAGTGCAATCAACAACAACAAGGATTAGTTCGACTCTAATGACGGCCATAAAACAAGTACGATAACAATAGGATGTTTTTCTTAATTACAAATTCTAAACATGAAATAAACAAAAGAACTCCGAATGCAGGAAAGGTAATAAATTGCGTTTTACGACAGGCAGGTGTGCGCATTCCTTTGACGACATGTAACAATATTTATATACTGTACTATGTTCGTGTATAACTTTTTTGTTTATTAATCGTTTAAAACAGAAGTTAAGAAAAATACAGAACTGACTTCAAGAAAAATACAAAAGCAGCTGAAAATGAAAAAAAATTCTACAACAATATCATTAATTCAAAAGTTTTGTTCGGCACCGACTTGAAATTCAATTTTAAAAAGTAAATATTATTTTTTTGTAAAAAGTGTAACTGCAAAACTTCCCTTTGTTTATTTAAGTCGGTTCTGTTTTTAGATTTATTTATATCCTTACTAGCTGTGCCCGCGACGTCGTCCGCGTGGAATTTGCTTTCAAAACCCTCCGATTTTGAAACATTCTTCATTGGTGCTCCGCTCCTATTGGTCTTAGCGTGATGATATATAGCCTATAGCCTTCCTTGATAAATGGGCTATCTAACACCGAAAGATTTTTTCATATCAGACTAGTAGTTTCTGAGATTAGCGCGATCAAAGAAACAAACTCTTCAGCTTTATATATTAGTATAAGACTAACTGTGCCCGCGACGTCGTCCGCGTGAAATTTGTTTTCAAAACCCCTCGATTTTGAAACATTCTTCATTGGTGCTTCACTCCTATTGGTGTTAGCATGATGATATATAGCCTATAGCCTTCCTCGATAAATGGGCTATCCAACACTGAAAGAATTTTTCAAATCAGACCAGTAGTTCCTGAGATTAGCGCGTTCAAACAAACAAACTCTTCAGCTTTATATATTAGTATAAGACTAGCTGTGCCCGCGACGTCGTCCACGTGGAATTTGCTTTCAAAACCCTCCGATTTTGAAACATTCTTCATTGGTGCTCCGCTCCTATTGGTCTTAGCGTGATGATATATAGCCTATAGCCTTCCTTGATAAATGGGCTATCCAACACTGAAAGAATTTTTCAAATCAGACCAGCAGTTCCTGAGATTAGCGCGTTCAATCAAACAATACTAGTATATTTGGCTACAACACTAATACTTACATTTTAAATATCGCGATATCTTTTGAACGAAACGTCCGAATTGAATAATTCAAAAAGTTCTAGAAAGGTATTGAATTCTTCTTGAATGTGGAGTAATTTATTTTGATAAGGATTATTACCAAGGTACAAAATAAAGAGCTTTTGAAGCGACAGCATTTTAATTATTAAAAAAAAAAAAAAAAAAAACACTTATTGTGAGATAACTACAATAGTTAGACATATGGTTATGCGATATTTTTTGTAGACAATTATATGTTCTGCAAAGTGGTAGTACATTATTTTGTTCTATGTACAATAGTTTTCGCAACGCACGCCGTGAAAGAATTTTTTCGGGCCATTTTTTTACACTTTGGGTTACATTATTGGACTTTTAGTAAGGATCCCCAATTTTTTTCAAAATATAATATAGCCTATAGCCTTCCTCAATAAATGTACTATTCAATACTGAAAGAATTTTTCAAATGGGACCAGCGGTTCCTGAGATTAGCGCGTTTAAACAAACAAAGAACCTCTTCAGCTTTATAATATTAGTATAGATTAAAAAGCGAAATACAAATACATTGTTGAAATAGAGATAATTGATTAAATGAAGTAACGTTTGGAGTGGTTGCGAGCAAGCACTTTGCATTTTAATTATCTCATCTCGGCACATGCGTCTCTCGGGTTGACTGAAAACACTAAACACCTCTTAAACTAACCCATTATAAATTCAATTAAAGACTTGAGCCGAACACAATTTTCGTGTAGTGACGAGTACAACGGGGGGAGGTAGGGTTGCACTTTCTTAAACATAGCTAGGTATACGCGATAACATTCCTTAATCGATTGATTACTTAATAGACAGTTAGATACCTCTTTATTACACACCACTACTAATAATAAACATAGTGTTGTAGACAAATATACTAATATTGTTTGATTGAACGCGCTAATCTCAGGAACTACGGGTCTGATTTGAAAAATTCTTTCAGTGTTGGATAGCCCATTTATCGAGGAAGGCTATAGGCGATATATCATTACGCTAAAACCAATAGGAGCGGAGCACCAACGAAGAATGTTTCAAAATCGGAGGGTTTTGAAAGCAAATTCCACGCGGACGACGTCGCGGGCACAGCTAGTCTTGTATACCTATATTTTTGGCAATAATTAATCATTTTCTCAGTTGCCAGCCTTTAGAGTGATATACAGGGGATGGAATAACGGGAATGAAATAGGGGAGATGAGATAGGAGTGACGGGATAAGGGGATGAGATAGGAGTGTCGGGTTAGGTGTGAAGAGATAAGAGTGACGGGTTAGGGGTGATGAGATGGGAGTGACGGGTTAGGGGTGATGAGATAGGAGTGACGGATTAGGGGTGATGAGATAGGAGTGACGAGTTAGGGGTGATGAGATGGGAGTGACGGGTTAGGGGTGATGAGATAGGAGTGACGAGTTAGGGGTGATGAGATAGGAGTGACGGATTAGGGGTGATGAGATAGGAGTGACGAGTTAGGGGTGATGAGATAGGAGTGACGGGTTAGGGGTGATGAGATAGGAGTGACAGGTTAGGGGTGATGAGATAGGAGTGACGGGTTAGGGGTGATGAGATAGGAGTCATTGGATAAGGGGGAAAGTATAGGCGGGATGGAATTGAATGTATGGAATGGAACAGAATTGACGAACGACTAGCTCAAGGTTAATAATGTCAGTATCATATCTGCCGAGTCGGCCGTAGGAGCTGTAATCGAGGTAATGATTCCAGCTTGGCTCCACCATATTCAGAATAAATGAGTCTGATATGCTTTCAGACATTTTAATTGTTCATAAATTTTAAGATTTTTTTATATTAATATGTTGATATTTTTTATAATTTTTGTGGGTTTAGTCATTTTTAATGAAGCCATAGTGTGGTGTGAATGTTTTTATATTATTCATTGATGACATTCATTCACATTAATCGATTTTGATAATTGATAACTTATTTTATTTGTTGACATTATTTTTAAGATTTCTCGTCTTCCAGATAGAATTTAGGGCTGATATTTCCCGTTTTGTATAAGAGGAATATAACGCTTTTTTAAACCATATCTCATCTCATTACATTTGTTTGGTCCAAAAGTCCCCGGTTCCTTTTCTATATTTAGTTTTAAAATTTTAAAATAGACTACCCTCTACTACTATGTAGGGCTAACTTCAGAGTGCTTGCTAACTATCCCCGCTCACGCATAACTATCTTCAGTCCGCTTTGCTCAAGACAGTCTTAGGCAGCACTTCACCCATTCCTCGAATTATTAAACTATACAGTAAATATAGCTCCACTTTAGCAATATTTGCCAATTCACTACCTAAGTTAGTTAAAGGTTATGGTGTTTGAAAGAGAAGAAACCAGAACGAATGCAAGGATAATGGTCGATGATGTTATGCCGGAGCAAGTGACTGAGTTTGTATATCTTGGATGTGCTTTTAGCAGAGATGGAAGGTACACCGCTGCTATAGAAAGAAGAGTGAATTTGGGGAATAGTGTGAATGGAGCGTTAGGTAAACTTCTAGGCGCTAAGAACCTCAGCCAGAAGGCCCAGCTTGCCATACACAACGCAGTGCTGGTACCTACGCTCACGTATTGAAGCGAGAGTTGGGTATGGAAGAGAGAGCATGAAAGTAGAGTAAACGCGGTCGAGATGCGAGCACTGCGCAAAATCTGCGGAGTGACGTTCGCGGACCGCGTTCCTAATACCGAAGTAAGAAAGAGAGTTGGTCTGAAACAGTGTCAAAAACAGATATACAATGCAAAAGTAGATGGATGCAGAAGTCATGGAACGCCACGACACACCTTCCATGATCAAATTGATCGTGTACTAGCAGAAGGTGATGTCAGGAGCCTTAAGAACAGACGAGCGTGCATGACAAGAGCTATGAATGTCAAAGAAGAAGGTGAGGTGTGTAAGAATAAGAACTGGCGTGAAGTTATGTATGTATGTACTACTTAAGTTTCGCCGAATATTGCACAACGTGCTTCTATCTGATACTTGATATCGCCACTATTTTTTTTTGTATCAATAATCCTCATTTAAGCTATAAATATGTGCTTGTAGTTTTGTATTTATATGAACTTGTTTTCTTGACATTTCTTGACATATTTGACATTATTCTTTTACCATATATGATTGCTTGTTAGGCTTCAACATATCTGACGGCAAGGAATTTGACCGGCTCCCTGCCAACACCGGTTCACGTAGTAGCTACGGATCTCCGTACGGTTGCCCGTAATCGACATTCGACTATATTAATTAATGTAAATTATAAGTTTGAACATTATTAAGGTTCTGATTTCGCCAAGGCTACATACACTGTTAATTTGACTTGAACAATAAACAAAAGAGTATATATGCGTATATGTGTCAAACACATGGTAGTGTATGTAATGTTTTTAAACTATAATTGTGCGAAATTTCATACTCCTCCGTCCGAGAAATTTTCGTAAAAAGGGGTACAAAGTTTTTGCTGTGTTTTTGCTTCATGTATTATCTAATATATAAAATTCTCGTGTCACAGTTTTCGTTGCCATACTCCTCTGAAACGGCTTGACCGATTCTCATGAAATTTTGTGTACATATTGGGTAGGTCTGAGAATCGGACAACATCTATTTTTCATCCCCCTAAATGTTAAGGGTAGTCCACCCCTATTTTTCTTTTTTAATTTTTAGATTTTATTTTTTTATATTTTTAGGATACAGCATTAAAAAATACATACAACCCTAAATTTTCACCCCTCTACGATCAACCCCTATTTTTTATTTGTTAATTATAAACTTTAATTTTTTGGCAAGATTTTTAATCTTATTTTGTCATGACTTAGAATAATAAAAATTATATTACTCTTTTAGATTCACAATTAGAACCGGTAGGTGGCCCTGAGATCGGGTTCTGGAATCCTCCTAATCACCTGGAGCGATTTTGGTGATTTTGTTTTTGTGTGTTTGAGTTGGTACCCGGATGGCTTAGATTCGCAATTAGAACCGGTACGTGGCTCTGGGATCCGGTTCTATAATTTTATTTTTTAAACGCAGGACATCGTCTGCCGGGGCCGCTAGTAATATATATATGTATAGGTGTATGTATGTATGTATGTACTATTATTCTTTCAACCTAAGCTGTGTTTGTTTGTAATAGGTCACACACTAATCTTAGTATTGTAGTTTTAATTCGTCTCCTATAATATTATGGTGTAGTAACTGTCAACGAACCGAATAAATAAAATATTTTGAAAAAGAGATAGAAGTAAAACTCAATGAACACGTATAATATAAACCCGAAATGTTGCTGTGGACAAATATTAATTTTGTCGGATTTGACATCAACCCTAAAAAGGGGTGTGGGGTGGGGGGCGAGTAAACATATTGCGGCCACCCGGCTGAGGCATGGTAATCCGAGTTGGTCCCTTATTGTGAGTGCTCAGATCTGCGGACCGAGGAATGGGCTAGATAGGGGTATACGTACGTGTGCAGAATAGGAGATCTTAAGACGGTCGTTTCAACGTGGACTCGCTTACGGGATCTAGTCGTTTGATCTCGTCACGGTTTAATTTGCAAGGGTTATAATTTGGTGATACTCAAGTGTTGCACAATTTGGCCTATCCCTAATCTAAATAGTGTGAAAATTAATGTTCTAACTACGTATTATATTTGTACGTAAATATATGACGTCATCATTTTTCAGAGTTGGTCTGAAAGAGAGTGTCGGAGTGAAGTTCGGGCATGTGGAAAGAATGAATAAACAGATATACAATGCAAAAGTGAATGGATGCAGAAGTCGTGGAAGGCCACGACACACCTTCCATGATCAAATTGATCGTGTACTAGCAGAAGGTGATGCCAGGAGCCTTAGGAATAGACGAGCGTGCATGACAAGAGCTATGAATGTCAAAGAAGCAAGTGAGGTGTGTAAGAATAAGCCTGAATGGCGCTCTGTTGTTAGTGCCTACCCCGCAAGGGAACTGACGTGAAGTTTTGACCAGAGTCCGTGTTTCCCGAAAAATACAATCCGGGTATCTTCTAGTCTCGCGGTAGTAGGTAAGACATTGGGCGTGATCGTGGTCAACAGCAAAACTATATATCATAAAATAAAATAAAAATCTGTGCTGGGACACACAGTAGAAGTGAAACTTCAACGGACAAGTGGCAAAACGAATCGCAAGAAAATTTTAACTTTAACGGGCAGATTGTTAACGTACTTGTCCAATTTGAAGGTCTTTTTTCTCAGGTTTACTGCAAATTATATTTTGGTTAGGTTAGGTACATTTTAATGAATGCATTTTTTATTTAAACATATTTTATTTTATCAAACAAAAACAACTGAATTCGATCCGGAAACAAAAAAACACATTAGTCTACTCTAAAATTATGCGGCCCCTCCACGAGGCCGTAACGCTTTTTCGTGACAGAAAAAATCTTAATACCCCCCGCCTATATAATCTGAAAAATGATACATACATACATAACGTCACGCCAGTTCCCTTGCGGGGTAGGCACGGACAACAGAGCGCCATTCAGGCTTATTCTTACACACCTCACTTGCTTCTTTGACATTCATAGCACTTGTCATGCACGCTCGTCTGTTCTTAAGGCTCCTGAGATCACCTTCTGCTAGTAAGAAAAACTGACATCTTTATAAAATATCCAAACTTTCTGTACGTTTATCAGTCGGTTCTAGCTGCAATGTAGGATATGCAATTTTCGACATTTTGGTTTTATTTCACTAATGACCCTAAAAAAGCATTGTTTTTCAATAGCAGCAACAAAAAGGTAATTTTTCCTCATAGTTTTTAAAATAGCCACATTAACAATGTCATATATGCCACCATCTCCCATTAACAATGACGAATGTTAACTCCCGACGTTATTAGCGGGGCGCGAGGGGGGTATGCGGGGTATATTTTTGTAAGAAAGAAATTACTAAGACTGATTATCTAAGCTAATGAAACCTGAAATGTGATTATTAAGTGCCATTCATACAGGTAGACTTTATAATTAATGATTTTAACAAATTTTATGGCAAAGATTGTTTTCATTTTGTCCCTAAATTGTCAATTATGTTTGATTATTTGTTATTTGTGAAACAAATTTATTAAAAATTGGATTTAATTTATAATATCAATTTAAATACGACATAAACTTAAACAGGATTTACTAATGACAATGTTGTATGTGGCACTTCTTACAAAGAATAAATATGTTTGTCCATGTAACTTTGTTGGATGTGACAGATCCGACAAATCATGATGACCCATGTACGGATAACAAAGCCATTACTAGCTTTTCAAACATTTAGATAAGTAAAAATGTTATTTAATTGCATTGCAAATAAGCTCTCGAACATATATTAACATATGATATTTTTTTTGAAAATTTAATTCTTGTAGTAAAAAAATTATAAGCAATTCAAAGTTCAGAGCGCTCTCCTGTAAAGTTCCTGATTTGCAGATCTGACTCTGTTAATAGTTTCAACGTGGTAACGCCGCCAGCTTTCTGGGAACGTTCCCGGCAAACGACAGTGGTTTGGGACCATTAACTTATTTTTAGGCGTTTTTCCCTTTTTTATTTAGTTTTAGTATTTATTTAGTTTAAGTTTTTATAAGTTAATTTATTTTTACATACATACATAACTTCACGTCAGTTCCCTTGCGGGGTAGGCACGGACAACAGAGCGCCATTTAGGCTTATTCTTACACACCTCACTCGCTTCTTTGACATTCATAACTCTTGTCATGCATACTCGTCTGTTCTTAAGGCTCCTGACATCACCTTCTGCTAGTACACGATCAATTTGATCATGGAAGGCGTGTCGTGGCCTTCCACGACTTCTGCATCCATCCACTTTTGCATTGTATATCTGTTTAGTCCGGAGCATTCCTTTCCTTACCTTCACCCCGACACTCTCTTTCAGACCAACTGTCTTTCTTACTTCGGTATTACGAATTTATTTTTAGTATTTAATGATATGTTTTAAGTTAGTTTTAGTTTGATATTATTTGATTTGTTGTAATGTTATTAATTAATACTAGAAAAGAAATAAATAAATAATGATATCACTTAGAATTTTCAAAAACCCTGTCTTAGTTCGCACTTACAGTATCGAAATAACTCGCATGCAAATTTTCACGATCCTAGTCTTAGTAGTTTGGGCTATGCGTTGATATCATATCAGTCAGTGAGACCAAGCAATTATATATGTAAAGATATTTTTTTTTTTTTTATTATTGCAGGAGTTCAGCAGACAGGCAGATGGCCCACTTGATTGAAAGCGGTTACCAACGCCTATGGTCATTTGCATCACCGAAGGTGCTAAAATGCACTGCTGCTCTCTTAAAGGGGACTGGAACCTGGTCACTAATGCCGGAACACAACTCAAGGTTGTTATGGCGACATACTTTAAACCAGGGGTGGTAGCCATCCAGTCGGGCAAATGCCCTACCACCTGGAATTATTTATCTGTTTGTTAACATTTTATAGACATTTTAAATCTCGACAATATTTAACCATCTCTTAACTAACATGCTCTTAATTTCCTAAACAATGCTTATCTTTTTTCACAAATAAACTTGAATTGGCTTTTATTTTTATTACTTATTTAAGAAGCGTAAAGATAAATGAAATCTGAATGATAAATACAGTTATAACCAAAATAATCTACTACAGAACGAAAAAATGCAATTTAAATCTGTATCTCGCTATTTTGATAGCTGACGTTTAGTATTTCAAAGACTCAATTAAAAATCGCCATCTTGCTTTTTAGCTATTACTTAAATTAAATCTTTGATTTGGTCAATTTTAACAGGTATTTACTGTAGGCATTATTTATCCTTAAGAAGTGTTTATAAGTATGCATATAATATAAGATTTTTTTAGTGCATATTACATAGTATGAGTCGTGGTAGCGTAATGGCTAGTACACGCGTCCCAAACTCGGAGGGCGCGGGTTCGATCCTGGCCGGAACGCATGCACCACTTAGGCAGTTTTCTGACCTAATGTGCATATTGTTACAATTACCACATGCTAATAACGGTGAAGGAAAACATCGTGATGCAACCTGCACATCGAGATAACCGATGTGTCAAACCTGCCAAGCCGCCTTGGACAAGCGTGGCGGGTATACGTCCGTTCCCCCTATAATGGAAGGCACGAGCCCAGCAGTGGGACATTTATGGTGATATTATATAACATATTATTATATTATATATATTACATAGTATTCTTTGATTGCAAACATAAACACAAATACTTAGTCCCATATATCTACACACATACGCACATACACATATTCATACATACAGATATAGGTACACAATACATAAAAATTATTTGTATAAGGAGTATTGTAATAAAAATTATCTTTTACGTCCTTGCTTATAATAATCTCGTTAAGAAACAATTAGCCATCTCTTAAGTAAGAGAATCAGAATCAGACCCTAATCAATGAATATCTTTTTATTCCACTTATAAACGAGTATTACCTGTTGTTTACCTAAGAGGAGCACAGACAAACGAAATTTAAATGATTAACGTAGGTTGTACCCAATATATTCGACTAAAGAGGAGTTTATAGGTAAGATTTTCACTAATCAATTGCTGAGCAGTTTCTTTAAATTTAAGAAACGATTATAAGTAAAGCCCTTAATGTTGAAGTTAGCACAAGAAAGCACCCCCTTCTCACACAAATATATATGTCGGAATTGGTAATGATATATTACGTTTACGAAGCCAAAACTAGATGGCGCTGTACCGTTTTGAAACGCACTATGGTTAATTTTTGTACAATCGAAGTGTTCTTTTATTTGCTTGTATAAAGTTTGATTCGATTCCAGTAGCGAATATATATATTTTTGAGCATCCGTCATTTGTTTAATTTCGCTTCACTGGGAGTTTTTGGGACTTTTGTACAATATATTAATACTTAACAGAAGTTCCCAATCCCAAAAAAATATTGTACATACTTTTGGAATAAAATAAACAATTATTATTAATATTATAAGTAAAATTTTTACTAACTATTAAGAATCTGTTTAAAATTTAAGAGGTGTTTATAAGTACGAGCACAAATGTATAATTTCCGCAACCGACTTGTAAGGACTATTATATACGGTATTAAGATGGATTAAGCCATCTTAATACCGTTTTAACCTACTATAATAATGACAATAATTAATTTATGATTGTCAAGTTAGGAGTGTCGGTGTGGCGTCTAATCCCGGCCACTCCGGGATTAGGTGGCAAATGGTGCCGCAATCCAAGCCGCGTTATTGCTACAGACATTATAACTGAACCGCTGTAATATCTCTAAATCCGCTCTCAACCACTGCATATTAATATCTGTTTTACAATTATGTATAACTTGTGATGGTTCAATGGGTAAAGGAGAATCTTCTAATATATAAAATTCTCGTGTCACAGTTTTCGTTGCCATACTCCTCCGAAACGGCTTGACCGATTTTGATGAAATTTTTTGTGCTTATCCGGTATCTATGAGAATCGGCCAACATCTATTTTTCATCCCCCTAAATGTTAGGGGTAGTCCACCCCTAAATTTTTTATTATATGTTTTAGACAAAAATTTTAATTTCTATTTTTTTATGATACAACATACAAAAATACATACAACCCTAAATTTTCACCCCTCTACGATCAACCCCTATTTTTTATTTGTTAATTATAAACTTAAACTTTTTTGGCAAGATTTTTAATATTATTTTGTCATGAGTTAGAATAAAAAAAATTATATTACTCTTAATTTTCCACCTCTCTACTATCAACCCCTATTTTTCCATCGCGATTTTTTTTAACTATCAATCGATCAGTTATCCCCGCTAGATGTCTACCGTTGTCACCTCTCATCCAGCAAACATCACGGAGTAGGGATGAGTGGGTTGCCGGATGGTTTAGATTCACAATTAGAACCGGTAGGTGGCGCTGAGATCGGGTTCTAAAATACTCCTAATCACCTGGAGCGATTCTGGTGATTTTGTTTTTGTTTGTTTGAGTGGGTACCCGGATGGTTTAGATTCGCAATTAGAACAGGTAGATGGCTCTGGGATCGGGTTCTAGAATTTTATTTTTTAAAGGCAGGACAACGTCTGCCGGGGCCGCTAGTACTATTATAATAAAATGAATTTAAACCTTTATTTAGATGTATTTATTTTTTCTTTGAGAAACATACAAGAATTATAATTCTTGCAGTATAAAACACATTAATTAATACACATATCAGCTAAGTTTCCACTAAAAAAGTAGTTCATGTTACGAATGTGGCTCAAACAACTATAAGAAAATTGCAATATATTTGATACAATATTGGAAAATTAGAAAAAAAAAAAAATACAAGACCACACAAAAATACTATACTACTTTCGTAAGTCATAATTATCATGTTATAAAAAATCGTGATATATGTTAAATATAAAAATCATTATATTAAAAAGATATATAGACTATGTAAACTAATAAACCTTTATAGTGATATTACTGATCTACATGCAAATTCATATTACAAATTTCGTCGAATTATTGCATCCCACATTGCTAATTAACTTCTTTTTTTTTTTAATTTCTTTATGTTTGGAACTTAATAGCTATTAAAGCCTTATATATATTTTTTTCTTTTTCTTTAAATTAATTATATTATAGTTTATTCAAACTACAAAATATTAAATTGCATGTAGTGTTTGCCTATAAGTGATAACTGCATTTGTCATGTTTTTTTTTTATAAAAGAATGTACATCCTTTGTATTAGTGCAAGTAATTGACTTCATCATCAGATCAGCTCCATGGTACCATATTACTGCATTGTCACGCGATATACATACTCGTGCAAAATTTCAGCTCAATCAGAAACCGGGAAGTTGGTCAAATTTAACTTGCAAGATTCCACCCGAAATTACCTATACATACATAGGTACATCCATTGCAAGTTAAATAAAAGCTTGTAAAAATAGACGGACAGATATGAAAATTTGATAAGATACAAAAATCAGCTGTTTAATACAGATTATTGCCGAATATCATTTGTACTAGATCTCTTATAACTTTGCTCCCAGATTGACAAAAGCTGCAGAATTTTCAGTAATGTCTCATCCTTTTACACCTGGGCCCAAGAATGTATGAAAGCGTCTCCGTTACCTTTGCTCCAATACCCCAAAGAACAAATATATAATTATTTACTACTAATACTAAAATATTACAGAATAGCATTATGGTAGAAATACGTAACACGAGTAACACGAATTGAACGATATTAAAGCAAAGTATAAAAGGGAGTTGGCTTGTAAATAAGGAAAGTGGATGTAATCAACGCAGCCATTGTCGGGCGCAGCGGCTAATCCGGGCGCGCGCCGGGATCGTCTGGCGGAGCCGGCTAATGCCCGCCGTCCTGACCAACTAACCACAAATAACTACCTGAAGTATAACAATATCTAGTACCAATAACTAAAACTACGTTTTAATGGTTTGGAGCAAAACTGTAATATGTAAATTAGATACATACATAATCTCACGCCTCTTTCCCAGGGGGGGTAGGCAGAGACTAAAGATATCTACTTATTTTTTTATTGCATGAGTGCAGCAGACAGGCAGACGGTCCACTTTATAGAAAGCGGTTACCATCGCCTATAGACATTTACAACACCAAAGGTGGTACAAATGCGCTGCTGCTCTCTAAGGGTCACTGGAACCTGGTCACTAATGCCGGAACACAACTCAAGGTTGTTATGGCGACATGCTTTAGACCAGGGGTGGTAGCTATCCAGTCGGGCAAATGCCCTACCACCTGGTTGTGGGTTGTTAAGTCGCCTCTTACGACAGGCCGCCCGGCAGGAAATTGTATTCTTTCTCCGTTCCTGCACGAGTACTTATTTATGAAATATTTTTTAGCAATTAAGACAGTTTTATTTTCTTATTTTTTATGTCCCGTTTCTATATAAAATGAAATCAAGTCTAACGGCTTAAGATCGTAAAGAAGGAATTAATAACATCCAAACAAAGACTCTCACCTTTGCTTTACTGCGTATGATGAGAGATAATAATATACCTATTTGCTTAATAACCTCAGCCAGAAGGCCCAGCTCGCCATACACAACGCGGTGCTGGTACCTACGCTCACGTATGGAAGCGAGAGTTGGGTATGGAAGAGAGAGCATGAAAGTAGAGTAAACGCGGTCGAGATGCGAGCACTGCGCAAAATCTGCGGAGTGACGCTCGAGGACCGCGTTCGTAAAACCGAAGTAAGAAAGAGAGTTGGTCTGAAAGAGAGTGTCGGGGTGAAGGTAAGGAAAGGAATGCATGATGAAAGAATGACTAAACAGATATACAATGCAAAAGTGGATGGATGCAGAAGTCGTGGAAGGCCACGACACACCTTCCATGATCAAATTGATCGTGTACTAGCAGAAGGTGATGTCAGGAGCCTTAAGAACAGACGAGCTTGCATGACAGGAGTTATGAATGTCAAAGAGGCAAGTGAGGTGTGTAAGAATAAGCCTAAATGGCGCTCTGTTGTTCGTGCCTACCCCGCAAGGGAACTGGCGTGAAGTTATGTATGTATGTATTTGCTTAATATAATAATTAGGACGGTACAATTGTGGCATTTGCTGACCACTAAAGCCGTGGTCGCATGCCCTTTACGCATCAGATAGAACGGCTGCGGGTATTAGTGGTAATCCAAACACGGGCTTATGTCAAAGCGATGTGACAATGCTGTAATACGAGTAGTTGTAAGCTGAAACGCGTTATCATGAATTGGTTGTTTTTCATAGATTAATATATTGTAATACTTGAAACAACTCAGAAGGGTTTATTGTAGTAAAAGAACAGCTGGTCACAATACTTTATAATCAGAGAACTTTACGGTTTTAACACATTACAGACACTGACTTATCGCTGAAGTCATTGATAAACTATTTTAATTAAAGTGTTATGAATAAAAAGAATTTAACACATTAATATTTTATACAAGATATTATATAAAACACTAGCGGTCCCGGCAGACGTTGTCCTGCCTTTAAAAAATAAAATTCTAGAACCCGATCCCAGAGCCACCTACCGGTTCTAATTGCGAATCTAAACCATCCGGGTACCCACTCAAACACACAAAAACAAAATCACCAAAATCGCTCCAGGTGATTAGGAGGATTCCAGAACCCGATCTCAGCGCCACCTACCGGTTCTAATTGTTAATCTAAAGAGTAATATAATTTTCTTTATTCTAAGTCATGACAAAATAAGTTTAAAAATTTGCCAAAAAATTAAAGTTTATAATTAACAAATAAAAAATACGGGTTGATCGTAGAGGGGTGAAAATTTAGGGTTGTATGTATTTTTGTATGTTGTATCATAAAAAAATAGAAATTAAAAATTTTGTCTAAAAAATAAAAAAAAAATTTAGGGGTGGACTACTCCTAACATTTAGGGCATGAAAAATAGATGTTGGCCGATTCTCATAGATACCGGATAAGCACAAAAAATTTCATCAAAATCGGTCATGCCGTTTCGGAGGAGTATGGCAACAAAAACTGTGACACGAGAATTTTATATATTAGATTATACTTAAAATTTTACATGTAATGAAACAAACCGAACACAGTAGAAATCTATCGCGTCTGCCAACATGAAAACAAAATGTAGTGAATACCGTCTATATACAATTGAGAGATTTTGAATTATAATCTGTACACAATCACTACATTATAAAGGATAAATATTGTGTCAAAATTATTGTAAATTATAGACAACCACTTTTACAAAACAGGCGTTAATCACAGAATAAATAAAAATATAACATTATTATTCAATTAAGGAAATGGTCGATTGCATCGTTTAGAAATAAGAGGGTACATAATAAAATTAATTATTAACTTTAAACGGAAACAAGACAAGAACAACTATGCTACTAAATAACTGTAACAATCTACATATGTGGGTACATAGAGACTAAATTTCGTACATACATACATAACTTCACGCCAGTTCCCTTGCGGGGTAGGCACGAACAACCGAGCGCCATTTAGGCTTATTCTTACACACCTCACTTGCTTCTTTCACATTCATAGCTCTTGTCATGCACGCTCGTCTGTTCTTAAGGCTCCTGACATCACCTTCTGCTAGTACACGATCAATTTGATCACGGAAGGTGTTTGTAGCCTTCCACGACTTCTGCATCCATCAGCCCATTAATATCCCATTGCTGAGCTCGGGCCTCCCATGGGGGAATAGAGAGTATACCCGCCACGCTTGTCCAAGGTGGCTTGGCAGGTTTGACACATCGGTTATCTCGATGTGCAGGTTGCATCACGATGTTTTCCTTCACCGTTGTTAGCACATGGTAATTGTAGCAATATGCACATTAGATCAGAAAACTGACTAAGAGGTGCATGCGTTCCGGCCAGGATCGAACCCGCGCGTTCTGAGTCTGGGACGCGTGCGCTAGCCATTACGCTACCACGACTTACTTATAGTAAAATTATTACATTTTATTTACTCTTTATGAATGCAGAAGCCGTGGAAGGTCACGACACACCTGCCATGATCAAATTGATCGTGTACTAGCAGAAGGTGACGTCAGGAGCCTTAAGAACAGACGAGCGTGCATGACAAGAGCTATGAATGTCAAAGAAGCAAGTGAGGTGTGTAAGAATAAGACTGAATGGCGCTCTGTTGTTCGTGCCTATCCCGCAAGGGAACTGGCGTGAATTTCTGTATGTATGTATTTACTCTTTATTATTGCCTAGCAGACGGCTTTATTGAAAGTGGTTCCCCTAAAGACATTTGCACGGGGTCTTATTCATAATGCGTTAGAATGGTACTTAAAGAAGCCCTTAAACTTATTCTAACTCAATAAGAATAACACATAGTGTTTACAATTGTATTTTGAGTTCATTAGTTTGTTGCATATCTTGCAAGCTTTTGTTACATGTTGTCATGGTTTTTTTTTTCAATTTAACCTCTTTCGTGGTTTAAGAAAGAGGGAACTATGGATCTAGAATATTTGGACTGATACTATATAATAATTTAGAATATTCTGTTTTTTTACATTAGCCACTTTATCTACTTAGTTTTTAACCGACTTCAAAAAAAGGAGGAGGTTCTCAATTCGTCGGGATCTTTTTTTTTTGTTTTTATATGTATGTTCACCGATTACTCCGAGATTTATGATCCGATTTACGTGATTCTTTTTTTGTTCGACGCGGAATAGCTTCCATTTGGTCCCCTAAAAATTTAACACAGTTTGGCAAAGTAGTTTTCATTTTACGAACATTTTTTTGTTCCCGTTTCTTGGGACGTATATTTTTTAAGGAGCGCGACACCTTTCGTAGGTCTACCCATACATAGCTAGACGCTAAAAAGTAACAAATAAAAAAAAAACTTAGTTTAAAAAAACCGACTTCAAAAACTAAAAAGTATAAAATAACTTATTTCTAAAGCTATTATTATTAATCTATATTATCTAAAACATCTTGAAGTCGGTGCAAAGTAAAACATAAAAATTACTATATTTTTTTGAAAATTACTAAGCACCGACTTTAAGATGTTTTAGATAATATATATTAATAATAATAGCTTTAGAAATAAGTTATTTTATACTTTTTAGTTTTTGAAGTCGGTTTTTTTTATTTATCTATCGAAACGCAGGTCGATTACGTCTAATATGCTGTCCTTATATATGTAACAATTTATTATTTCTTAGTATGTATAGTGATATTAATAATTAATTTATTATTTATAACATTAATGCTGACGCCATGAAAATATATCTCTTAATATATATATAAATTACGGGTCACGTTGTTTGTCCGCGATGGACTCCTACTTGACCGATTTTAATCAAATTTGCACACCGTGTGCGGTTTGATCCGACTTGAAAGATAGGATAGCTTACATTTGGACCCGGTAGGTGGCGCTGCAATCGGGTACTAAATTTTATTTCTTCAGGGCAGAACAACGTCTGCCGGGACAGCTAGTACAGCTATATATCTATAGTGTTAATATTTTCATGGGGTTACACAGCACTCCATGGTGTGGGGAACAATAAACACAGCCATTGACACTTGAATGGGGTTTTATTATCGGCACTTGACGACAGGATATTCCATAGGTGGTTATTATAATAGATGGCACTCGTTTCGACGAGTGTCAATTAACGATGTAGTTAGCATATCAAAGCTGGATTGTGCCCATTGTTCAGCTTAAGCCGATGATAGCAAACGCCCCTCGGCGACAATGTGCAGAGAAAGCGGGGCGGCACTGTCAACTGTTCAGATACAGGAATTAAATTGCTTTATAATAGGTTGGGGAAAAAGTCTTTTCGCATATATAGTATGTATGAACTTGTAATAAGAACTCTTTGGCTATACCATACGTATCTGGCTGGTTTTGGTATCATTAAAAAGTATTAATTTTAAAGAAGACAATTCCAAATTCAAATTAGGAGAATGTGTGATTTTCATTTGTTTTTCTTATTGTTAAAATTAGTGAATCTAATGAAGAAGTTCGATACATTTTAAAATTTTACTACAAAAAAGGTAAAAATGCAACACAAGCCGCGCAAAAATGTTTGTGATGTTTATGGACCTAATGCAGTATCTGTGAGAGTAGCGCAAATTTGGTTTAAGCGTTTTCAATCCGGAAATCGATTGAAGAAGCCCCAAAATTTTTATAGCAATAGGATCACGTCCGTACCTACAAGATGGCAAAAAGTTATCCACCAAAATGGCACCTACACACTTTATTCAAATGTGAATAAACTTTATAAAAAAACCCTTTGAACTTTTTCCCCAACCTAATATTTTAATCGATAAATAAATATGTGAGTTATATACGTTTTTTGTTCCTGGATTGGCGGCCTACCTGATGGAAAGTCATTAACGTCGCCTATTAGACCAGGGCTGAAACCTTTGAAAAAGGTAAAAATTGAAAAAAAAAGAATACAATTTTCCTGCGGTCGGGCGGCCTGTCGGAAGAGACGACAAAACCAACCCACAGCCAGGTGGTAGGGCATTTACCCGACTGGATGACTACCCCTGGTCTAGAGTATGCCGCCATAACAACCTTGAGTTGTGTTCCTGCATTAGTGACCAGGTTCCAGTCTCCGTTAAGAGAGCAGCAGCGCATTTGTAGCACCTTTGGTGTCGCAAATGTCATTAGGTGATTCTAACCGCTTTCCATCTAGTGGGCCGTCTGCCTGTTTGCTGAACTTATGCAATAAAAAAAAATGATGAAACCCATTGGAAAAGGAAGAGAATATAACAAAAATGAAAGGAAAAATAATTTACGGCTGATCTGAGGTCGGGAAGTGGCAGGGGGTGAGTTTTTAAGGGTAAAAAACGGTTTTCTCGATTTCCAGTAAAACTACAAGTCCTGTGGAAAAAAGTTAAATGGCAAAGTTGTAGGTAATAAAAAGATCTACAATTTTTGTATTTACACTATTTTCACATAACCTCAAAATTTACTTGAAAAATTCAAATAACCAAGTTTTTGGTGTTTTATTATCTTAAAAAAAAAAAAAAATTTTACGCAATTTTGTGAAACTTACCCTTTTAGGTATGTCCTAAACACACTGTATTTTTTTTGATTTAAAATATTTATTTTTCCACCTTATTTTGACTTAATATCGAAAGAGCAGTCTAATTTTCAATCGAAAATTCTACCCTCAAAATATCAGCTTTTTTTAAAAAGTCGGTAGACTTTTGTTCGTTGAAATCTCTACTTTTTTTATGTTTTATTGCAGGAGTTCAGCAGACAGGCAGACGACCCACTTGATGGAAAGCGGTTACCATCGCCTATGGACATTTGCAACACCAACTACAAATGCGCTGCTGCTCTCTTAAAGGAGACTGGAACCTGGTCACTAATGCCGGAACAC
The DNA here is from genome assembly GCA_019925095.2 of Dendrolimus kikuchii. NCBI lineage: Eukaryota > Metazoa > Arthropoda > Insecta > Lepidoptera > Lasiocampidae > Dendrolimus > Dendrolimus kikuchii. The sequence continues at coordinate 24,384,128 of CM034397.1, forward strand.
AACACAAGGTTGTTATGGCGGCATACTCTAGACCAGGGGTGGTAGCCATCCAGTCGGACAAATGCCCCACCACCTGGCTGTGGGTTGTTTTGTCGCCTCTTACGACAGGCCGCCCCAACGCAGGAAATTGTATTCTTTCTCCGTTCTTGCACAGATAAAAACTTTCTGATGGTGTGATAAAAATACATTACTATGGTAAATGTTGTCAGAAATTGCAAAGAAATAACAGGGAGTAAGGCCCAAACCCTCTAGCCATTTCTCTATGAAATACCTTTTGATGGGTTAAAATTATCACTAGTAGGTCACTCAGGTATATAAGTTATCTTAAAATAGCAATAAATAGGCCTCTACGCATCGATCGAAAGACTGTAAAAGAATTTTTTTTATGACATGATAATTATGACTTAAGAATAATATAGATAAATTAGACATATTGTAGTTTTTGATTTTTTTTGTGTGTGTATTGTATTATTTAATTCCTTTTTTTTTCATTTTAAATCTAATTTTCCAATATTTTATAAAAAAAATATAAGGTACGATACTTAATTATATATACTTAATATTTTCTTAAGTTTTTGCGACTTGTATACATAATATAACTACGTTTTGACGGTTCCAAGCGCGGTAATTTTATTTGATTTTGGTTTTTCCGACGTTTCGGCCACTTTTCAGTGGCCGTGATCACGGAAGACAAAGATGTCAAGTGTCAACGAGTATTGTTAAATTTTTATTTAGCCTACCGCCAACTTGTTAATTTTAATTATTTAATTTTAATTTTGTTTATATTTATTATTTACTCTATGGGAGCCTAATCTAAGTCTTCCGTGATCACGGCCACTGAAAAGTGGCCGAAACGTCGGAAAAACCAAAATCAAATAAAATTACCGCGCTTGGAACCGTTAAAACGTAGTTTTATTATATATACTTAATTTATACAATTGAATACAATGCAAGAAAACTTAACTTATTTGTATTGCATTCTACTCATAGTCCCTCAAGACTATAAGTAGAATACTGAGCCCAGATCACCGTCTTCTATGGGTAAGGTTCCTAGAAGGCTGGCTACGTTTCCTCGCTGGATCGCCATACTGATCCGTTGGCCGAGGTAAGCACCAGCCCTCTGATCACCCGAAGAGTCAATGAGTCGTTTCGATAAATTTTGGTAGAGGCTCATGGCCTCAGGACCCCACGGTCCAAGCGTCTCGACAGCAAACGGCACAAACATATAACTCCCACTGAGGGTTGCATATTTGCGCCGCTTGAGTGATATTGTATCAAATCAAAAATCTTTATATATATAATTCTTCTGTACGTGTGTTGACAGTGAACTCCTAAACGGCTGGACCGATTTGAATGAATTTTTTTGTGTGTGTTCAAGTGGATTCGAGGATGGTTTATATTCACAATCGGACCCGGCAGGTGGCGCTGCAATCGGGTTCTAAATTTTATTTCTTCCGGGCAGAACAACGTCTGCCGGGACAGCTAGTATATTATAATTTTCTTATAGTTGTATGAGCCAAATGCGTAACATGAATTATTTTTTTGTGGAAACTTAGTTGATATGTGTATTAATTTATTTGTTTTATATTGCAAGAATTATAATTATTGTATGTTTCCCAAATAAATAAATAAATTAAAAGCGCTCTTTAAAGACCCTTTGAAACAGTCTAAAGATTACAAATCTTATATGAAAGCATTTCATAGCGACGTAATAAGTGGTAGGAAGCTTTATAAAATAAACCGCTGAAACTGGGACCACGCGCCTTAAAAGCTCAGAAAGGCATCAAGTCCGTTGTAATGGGATCCGAGCTAAATCCTATGCAGGAGATAGCGGACATTTTCGCATTTCGCCAACCGTCTTACATACTAGCTCAATGTATACAATTCTAAAACAACACGATGTTACCATGAAACAGATGCTGGCAACATTCAAATATCTTAAACGTAGTCCACATTTACTTTGGTTAAATAGTTAACTTGCCTATAAGTCCTTATCATCGTTTGGACAGACATTTACTTAGTAATTTATTACTTAATTAGAAAATTAATTTCCAAATGATGATAATCACTTAACTTCCACTTTCCATCCGTGCAGGAACGGAGAAAGAATACAATTTCCTGGGGCCAGGGGACCTGTCGTAAGAGGCGACAAAACAACCCACAGCCAGGTGGTAGAGTATTTGCTCGACTGGATTGCGACCACCGTGGTCTAGAGTACGCCACCATAATAACCTTGTGTTGTCTTTCGGCATTAGTGACCAGGTTCCAGTCTCCCTTAAGATACCTTTGGTGTTGCAAATGTCCATAGGCGATGGTAACCGCTTTCCATCAAGTGGGCCGTGTGCCTGTCTGCTGAACTCCTGCAATAAAAATAAAATAATATGTAAAATAATACCCGCTGTACCCGCGACGTCGTTCGCATGGAATTTTTACTCAAGACCCCCCGATTTTGAAACATTCTTCATTGGTGCTCCGCTCCTATTGGTCTTAGCGTGATGATATATAGCCTATAGCCTTCCTCAATAAACGGGCTATTTAAAACTGAAAGAATTTTTCAAATCAGACCAGTAGTTCCTGAGATTAGCGCGTTCAAACAAACAAACTATTCAGCTTTATATATTAGTATAAGATAACGTCTAAATTTGAGGTGAATATAAAAAAATGGAACTGAAAATGTTCCGAAAATATGAATACACTGTACTAAAATAAATCCATGAAGTAGTAAACAATACACTGATGAATAACACACGCTCTTTTAAAATAATTAATTAACTTTCTATTGAATCTATATTTGTACATAATTTGCTTATGTAAGGAATAGCTGTACTAACATTGTCTATGTTGCCCAACTTAGTTGGGTCCACGGCGATTCAAAGCGAGTCATTGTAGTCGCCGATATTTCTAAATGATTGTCTTCAGGATAAAGAGCTCGTTACATTGGCTATTGGAAATAATGAAGCTGATCTTATAAATGGAAGTCGTGGAAGGCCAATACACACCTTCCATGATCAAATTGATCGTGTACTAGCAGAAGGTGATATAAGGAGCCTTATGAACATACGAGCGTGCATGACAAGAGTTATGAATGTCAAAGAAGCAAGTGAGGTGTGTAAGAATAAGCCTAAATGGCGCTCTGTTGTTCGTGCCTACCCCGCAAGGGAACTGGCGTGAAGTATGTATTTATGTATGTATCTTATAAATGACTTACCAGTTAAGGAACATTGTATCTATCAGACACGTAAAGCGGTTTGTAGATTTAAAAACATCTTCTTTTCTGAAAAAACCAAGAAATTAGAAGTAGACTGCAGCACCACCTACCGGGGTATAGTTGTAAATCTAACCCATTCAGAGACTCAATCAAACACACACAAAAATTTTCATCAAAATCAGTCCAGCTGTTTAAGAGGAGTTTAGTGACATACACATGTACGGAATTATGAAGGTATAGAATGGAAATTTCAAGTGAGTTTCTATGGCTTAATTCGAAACTAAAGGTATAGAGTAAACTAACACAAAGCGGTGTCATCAAATTTTTGAAAAGTCAATTAATATAGTCAAGAATTTACTTTTAATTGTATGATATTGTTACGAGATGCAAGGGACTCAAATTAAAATAACGTTGGAATTATTATAGACTACTTATTAGAACTATACAAACACGTATAACACAGGTACAAATATAACCGAACACAACAAATCCAAACGTAACGCAGAAGGTCGTAATTCAATAAAACGTGCAAAGTTCGTCACTAATAGATTACCGAGTGTACACAGGTCTCGCCTTGATCGTGGTGCTCGCTCGACTGCCTCCTCTCTCCATCGGGTCATTGTTTTAAACTGCACAAATGCAATATGTCCGCCCGGTAACGTGGACCGAATTTCCCAGAATCAGCTTGTACTTTAGAATCCGTAACACCTGGCTAATGATTACAATACAACAATAGGCCGTATGCCAATAAGTAAACAAACAAAGACGATCATAAAGGAATTACAATGGTTTCAATGTTATTAGTTATTAGTTCAAATGTCGACGGGTAATAAATGTGCTCAGTTTCAAATATGCAGGTGGATTTTATATTTGTCGGGACCTGAGTTGTAACAATATTTTTATTTCGGAAAATGACATTTTTAATACAAGATGCGGATTCTAATTAATAAAACTTTCTCTTAACAAGAACAAAATAGTAAGAGAATTACGTCCCAAAACTAAAAGACCCAATAATATAACACTAATGCGCATTCATTACTAACGAGTGTTAGAGCAGGACAGGCGTGTACGTGTTGACAATGTGCAAGAGAGAGATAGAAAAGGGATAAGCGAAAGTTCTATAGGAGCTTAGCATTCGGCATCCCGAAAGAATAATGAAGTAGATTGCATTGAAGTCATACAAAATACGAGGAAGTTTATTATGCGTCCTTTTCTAAGGACATAATATTCATTACAGAAAATAACTATCATTTATATGTAGTATTTATTAGTTCGTACGATTCAACGTAATGTTTTGCTGATGCTGTGGGCTACTTTAGGCTATTTTAATATTATGACGTTACTACAGTAGTAACAGAGTAAACGCGGTCGAGATGCGAGCACTGCACAAAATCTCCGGAGTGACGCTCGCGGACCGCGTCCGTAATACCGAAGTAAGAAAGAGAGTTGGTCTGAAAGAGAGTGTCGGGGTGAAGGTAAGGAAAGGAATGCATGATGAAAGAATGACTAAACAGATATACAATGCAAAAGTGGATGGATGCAGAAGTCGTGGAAGGCCACGGCACACCTTCCATGATCAAATTGATCGTGTACTAGCAGAAGGTGATGTCAGGAGCCTTAAGAACACACGAGCGCGCATGACTGACTGAATGGCGCTCTGTTGTTCGTGCCTACTGGTGTGAGGGGTTTTTTAAAAATGGTGTCATAAAATTTCTTCGAGGCCGGCAGCGCGTTGGTGACACCTCTGGTGTTGCAAACGTCTATAGGCGACGGTAACCGCTTTCCATCAGGTGGGCCGTCTGCCTGTCTGCTGTACTCCAGCGATAAAAAAATTTGAATTTTGAAAGCTACAATAATTATAAACAACAGACTATACAATATAAAAACTAAAACGAAATAAAAAAGAGGAAAATATCTAAAGATAAGTTATTGGTCCCAAACCACTGTCACTCACCGGAAACGTTCCCAGAAGGCTGGCGGCGTTGCCACGTTGTATAGCAATGCTTAATCTTTGAGCGAAATAGACGCCAGCCTTCTGGTCGCGTGTGGCGTCTGCCAGACGTTTGGCCACGTCACGGTAGACCTTTAGAGCGTTAGGACCCCACGCACCCAGAGTTTCCACCCCAAATGTGTAATCATTACCAATGGCGGCATATTTGCTGTGCTTGAGGGCCTCATAATAATATTTTTTTGAAACAAATTATCTTACAATTTTCAACTATTAACTTCACAAATACTCAAACATGTGCTAAAAGATTTTATTTCAAGGGTCTTAAAAATGTATACATACATAATTTATCACGCCTGTTTCTCATGGGGGTAGGCAGAGATGGTGGATCTCCAATTGCGACGATCCTCACAAACCACTTTCATTTCATACACTTCCATAAATTTCTTAATGTATCACGTTTATTATTTTTTTATTGCAGGAGTTCAGCAGACAGGCAGACGACCCACTTGATGGGCCTATGGACATTTGCAACACCAAAGGTGCTACAAATGTGCTGCCGCTCTCTTAATGGAGACTGGAACCTGTTCATTAATGCCGGAACACAACACAAGGTTGTTATGGCGACATACGCTAACACAGGGGTGGTCGCCATCCAGTCCAGCAAAAATACCCAACCACCTGGCTGTGGGTGGTTTTGTCGCCTCTTACGACAGGCCGCCCGGCCGCAGGAAATTGTATTCTTTCTCCGTTCCTGCACGGATATTAAAGATGCATTTTACCTGACTTCTCTTTAATACTTCTGTTTTTGATTATGGTAAGTCTTAAAAAAATTTTAACATGTTTATCTTATATAATTCAATATTAAGCCAACACAAAACATTAATTGAACCACAGCTTAACGACAACCTGTAATCACAATCAGCCCACTTTCCACTTAAACTATTAACTGGCCAACTAATCATTTCCACTCTGTGACACAAGCGTAATAACAGCTTTCACAGTTTAATTACAGATCTCAGTTGAAAAATAACTGCCTCGAATTAACAAGTAACCGAGTCGGCTAGGGCCGCCGTTTAGCGAGCGTGTCCGCATAAATTTGTCGGGTTATCTTGATTGAATAATAAGTAGGTGTGCGTTGTTAGGAGATGTTAGAAATCGTCGTAGCTAATTCAGTGGAATCGTGTGAATTAATAGGAATTGAAATTTATCATAAGACTATCGTATCGCAGGGATGGAAGGTACACCGCTGGTGTAGAAAGAAGAGTGAATTTGGGGAATAGTGTGAATGGAGCTCGCCATACAGAACGCGGTGCTGCTACCTACACTCACGTATGGAAGCGAGAGTTGGGTATGGAAGAGAGAGCATGAAAGTAGAGTAAACGCGGTCGAGATACGAGCACTGCGCAAAATCTGCGGAGTGACGCTCGCGGACCGCGTTCGTAATACCGAAGTAAGAGAGAGAGTTGGTCTGAGAGAGAGTGTCGGGGTGAAGGTAAGGAAAGGAATGCTCCGGTGGTTCGGGCATGTGGAAAGAATGCATGATGAAAGAATGACTAAACAGATATACAATGCAAAAGTGGATGGATGCAGAAGTCGTGGAAGGCCACGACACACCTTCCATGATCAAATTGATCGTGTACTAGCAGAAGGTGATGTCAGGAGCCTTAAGAACAGACGAACGTGCATGACAAGAGTTATGAATGTCAGAGAAGCAAGTGAGGTGTGTAAGAATAAGCCTAAATGGTGCTCTGTTGTTCGTGCCTACCCCGCAAGGGAACTGGCGTGAAGTTATGTATGTATGTATGTATGTACTATCGTATTATTAATACAACATCATATACAATGGCTTAGTGCGTTTTTTATTACTTGTAGCGGTGGGTCTAAAATTCCAAAATTTAATCATCCGACTAAAAAACCAACTAAAGGCTTATTGGCTAATGGGTGAATGACTCGCCAACCGGCAGCTGGCGCGGCGACTAATGGCTATACCGTCACCTTGTCTGTTTTTGATTTTATTCAACAACCATTAGCCAGTTGGTAAAGTGGTTGGTAACTTAGTCATGGTTATTTTGCGAACAACAGCTAATTATCTGGCTCTTAAACAAACAAGCAGACGGCCCACTTGATGGAAAGAGGTTAGCTTCGCCTATGGATATTAGGAACGATACCAAAGAATTGCCAATTTTTAAGGCGGTAAAGACGGGATGGAATAGGAGGGAAAAGATCACCGGATGAGACGCCATCTCATCCTTCTGCGAGCACGTTATGCTTGCAAAGAAGGCGGAGCGGGAGCGTAAGCACACGTCACTGCTCCGCTCCCGCCAAAGGAGGACGCGTTCTCACTCACCTGCATATGCCGTCGAGATGGGGACACAGCGTGTTCCGCGCGCTCACCTCTCCTCCAGTGGGCGAGTTACAAACCACCCCACGCACAGAGAGCTTGAAGATGCTTGAGGATAAAAGTAGACCCCCGGCAGTGGAAGTGGCCTTGTAAGGCCCATGCCTGCCAGGGCTAGCGGGGAGGTTAAGTCAATATACCCATAGCCCTGGCATAAGGTCCAGGACGAAACACGTTAGAATAGAATATCATTTATTGCATAAACTGTCACATACATATAATTTAAAGAAGATGTTGTGTTCTTTGTAAGAACGACAGTTTGTCGTTTCGAACGTGCAATACAGGCAGTTTATAATGTTGCCAGGCCATTATATAATATTATTATTAACATGTCATTGAATTTTTCTGTTATTTGTCACTAAAATAATAAAAAATAAAAAAAATATTATTACATTATTAAAAATACTTATATAAATCAAACATTAGTTAACTAGTCAATAAGAAAAAAAATCAAATGTCTAAATTGGGTATCCCTAACTGGGGAGTGGCAATATCATGGCATCAGTTTTGACTGGGCATGCTAGAGCCACCCCCGATCTCGCGAATTCCACACACTGGTCCCGAATTATCCCCCTTGCAAGATTCTACCCTTGTCGCGGCTTAGTCCTCAAACCGATTTCCCCTGGCTAAAAAAAAGAAGGGAAGAGATAATGGACAAGATAGGATAAGGAGAAGGGAAAATGGGCAACAGGAATTCTTACTCACCGTACAAAGAAACCATTTGACGCCGATATTCAGTGAGAGCGTGGTATCACACCGGTCGAGTCGGCTCTAAGAACTCTAGTCAAGATAACAATTCCAGTATGGCTCCACCACGGCAACCCACCAGTTATGAAAAGTTCTGTAAAGGTGAGATAACTCCACTATTTTTTTTATTGACTACAGAATCATAAATTATTCGTACCCCACATCTTAAAAACCATTCACCTTCCACGACTTCTGCATCCATCCACTTTTGCATTGTATATCTGTTTAGTCATTCTTTCATCATGCATTCTTTCCACATGCCCGAACCACCGGAGCATTCCTTTTCTTACCTTCACCCCGACACTCTCTTTCAGACCAACTCTCTTACTATTAATTGATTTCTAATCCTAGGTACTGTCATTTCTATATAGCTACCCCTGACATTTCCAAAATTAATGCTGTCATCAGATCAGATCAGAATTGAAAATATTGTCAATATTGAGAGAATATATACTGTGAAACTTGTTTTTATTACATTTTTATTGCTGGAGTACAGCAAACATTCTTGGCGTTGCGAAGATATTTAAAGCACGATTCCATTGCGACAGTGTAATAAATTGTAATCTACTAAATCCAGATCGATATCGTCGCGGCAGAATAATAGTAGATAAATAGGGCACGCCAGTGGAATTAATAGAATTTCGAAATCAGGCGGACCTTCAATTGAGACAATAGTGTCCGGTGATTTTGACGAGATAGTATTAGCAGAATTGGGTCCCAGACGGACGGCCCAACAGATGGGACCATCGCCTATGGCCACTCGCAACACCAAAATGCTACCAATATTCTCCCAGCTTCGAAGAGGAGACTCGTTTTCTAGTCGTCTTGTATTCCAGTCCAAGGGTGGTAGCCACCCAGACGAGTAAAGGCCCTACCATCAGGCTGTAGATTGTTTAGTCGCCTCTTTTTTTTTTAAGGCGGGGAAAATGCTTTTTACGCACAATACTGGGTCCTTTGCAAGGGATTAGACCGTAGTTGATCAGGGAGGCTTTACCCTTTAATAACGGGCAATCCAAACAGTAATCAAGCCAGCTTGTGTGGAGACTCAGGGAAGTTGCACGGGCAACAACCACTACCCACTGAAACCACCCTCCTCCCATGTGCCCCGCGCTTTTTATGTAGCAAAGGCTGAGACTTAGAACGTAGTTACGCCCAGTCCGATCCAGCGCAAAAAGTGCCTGAATGTGCCCCGGGAATCAGAACACATCCACTTCGTCAGCGGGGGTGATGAATCCTTTGCTCCCTTGATAGCTAAAGGCCCTCCGAAGCGGTAGTTTAGTCGCCTCTTACGACAGGCCGCCCCAAGGCAGGAGTTTCTATTCTTTCTCCGTTCCTTTTTTTTTATAGCTGGAGTACAGCAAACAGGCTGACGGCCCACCTGGTGGAAAGCGGTTACCGTCGCCTATGGACGTTTGCAACATCAGAGATGTCGCCAACGCGCTGCCGGCCTCGAAGAAATTTTATGACACCCTTCTTGAAGAACTCCATATCGTAGCGCTGTGGGAAAACCTCGGCCGGGAGCTCATTCCAAATCCCCACGGTACGCGAGAGAAACGTTCTACAGAACCGTTGCGTACATGAGCGAAGCGGCTCAAGGAAGTGGGGGTGAACTCCCAATCGATGGCGAGCGGTGCGATGGTAGAAGGAGGACGAAGGCACCATTCTAAACAGTTCTTCGGAACATTCCCCGTTATACAGTCGGTAGAATACGCAGAGAGAAGCAAAGTCTCTCCTAAGGCCAAGCACAGATAGATTAACTTGATAATTTGCAATAGCTTCCTAGAAATTCCTCTGTGAATTAATAATCAATCTGGCTGTAATTCTTTCTTTTTATACATATCTATCGCGTTAGTAGAGTGGTTGAGCGGATTGCACCGCGGGCGGTCGCGCGCTTAATTGCCGGCTGCTATCTGCCCACTGCAGATACACGGGAATGAAGACACTTCTCACGGGCCACGCCTTACCGGCTCGCGTAATGTATGTACTCGACAGATTTACAGTTATCACAATTATCATCTATATTACCATCCGCAATTATGACGGTTTTAGATAAGAAAGTGATTTTATCCGTGCAGGAACGGAGAAAGAATACAATTTCCTGCGGCCGGGCGGCCTGTCGTAAGAGGCAACTTAACAACCCACAGCCAGGTGGTAGGGCATTTGCCCAACTGGATGACTACCACCCCTGGTATAAAGTATGTCGCCATAACAACCTTGAGTTGTGTTCCGGCATTAATGACCAGGTTCCAGTTTCCCTTAAGAGAGCAGCAGCGCATTTGTAGCAACTTTGGTTTTGCAAATGTCTATAGGCGATGGTAACCGCTTTCCATCAAGTGGGCCGTCTGCCTGTCTGCTGATCTCCTGCAATAAAAAAAAATAAAAATATTATTTACTAGCTGAGCCGGCAAACTTCGTACCGCCTCAGAATCAATCAATAAAAAACGTCGATTTCTGAACGACGCGACGAACATCAAATGTTTGACAGGTAGGAATAGTTTCTAAGGGAAAGCGACATTGTTGTTTTTACTATATACCAAGCATTTTTTTCATATTTACTCACCTTTTAAACCTTCCCTGGACTTCCACAAATAAATCAAAACCAAAATTAGCGAAATCAGTCCAGCCGTTTCCGAGTTTTAGCGAGACTAACGAACACCAATTGCTTTTATATATGTATATAGATAGATTATAGCGGAAGAAAGACAATTTGTTAAAGAGTCAAAAGATGCTAATGTATATCTGACAACAGAACATCATTCGAAGGTATATTTAGATCCAAGGCATACAGTTACTATTCCCATGATTATTTCCCTTTTATTAGTAACTAGAGGCCCCGGCAGACGTTGTCCTGCTCTGAAAAAATAAAAATCTAGGACCCGATCCCAGCGCCACCTACCGGTTCCAATTGTGGATTTAAACCATCCGCGGACCCACTCAAACACACAAAAACAAAATCACCAAAATCGGTCCAGGTGATTAGGAGGATTCTAAAACCCGATCTCAGCGCCACCTACCGGTTCTAACGGGATAAAAAGTATCCTATGTCCGTCTCCTGGTTCTAAGCTACCTCCCCACCAATTTTCAGCCAAATCGGTACAGCCGTTCTTGAGTTATAAATAGTGTAACTACTTTCTTTTATACATATAGATAGATATTATAGTTAAGTATTTAAATGCGACGATTATTTTCACAGAAGCTATATTTGTTTCTTCCCGTTGCAACTCGTGAAAGTGATTAACAAGTTAGTTTTTTTTATTAAAACTAAAATGAGAGAGAGAGAGAGAACACTTTATTGCACACCAAAATATACAATTACAAAAACAGACCATATTTACAATATTTTCTAGGCAATACACTAGGCGGCCTTATCGCTCAAAGCGATCTCTTCCAGGCAACCTAAATTTATTTATTTATTTATTACATATCCAACAGATATATTTATAACTTAAAACAATCAACTCTGTTTAATATGAATGTAGCCAATTACTGGATACTTCACGCTTTACAGTGTATTTGTACAAGACCAAGACCGCAATAAAGAGTTTTGTTTATGTTAAGCTCTATATAAATGTAGTATATTTAAAAAATAAAATAATGTAAAGTAATGTAAAAATAAAAAAAATAGAATAATGTAAAATAATGCCTGCTGTAGCGTCCCCTATATAGTATATGTTGTAGATAAGTAACTAAAAAATAATATTTAATAAATATACAGATATTCATATTATATATATTTATAATATTCATATATATAATGCAGTAATACATGTTACACAAACTAAAAATTAAACTATACAGACAGAGGCGTGGATATTTATGGTGCCTAATAAACAGTTAAAAATATTAGCCCAATTTTTCTAGTATCTTTGATTTATAAATTAATTTCGAATGATAGAAAATATCTATATCATTATATTTGTTGTTATAAGTGGCAGTAAGACGAGCAAGCACTTCATTTAAGCCATAATTAGTTCTTCTACAGGGCACGTGAAACAATTTGTTGTGGCTAGAGCGTGTTTTGAGATTCGGCACTGCCAGCGATATAGATGAGGTGAGAGTAGGACAGTCTAAACGAGAATTTACGATATCGTAAAGGAAAGACATGTCAAGAAGCTGTCTTCTATTTGTAAGGTTAAGGCTAAGGTCTTATATTTGTAAATGAAAGAAATTTGAATCAGGCGATGTAGGTGTTGCAGGAAAAAGGCAATAGATACATAAATACTTAAACTAATTTAAGAAATAAATATACAAATACATACATATACAGCATAACATTTTAGCACGTCATGTCATTATTATAACTATAATATTATTTTTCTTTCCTTTTATTGTCTTGGTCTTATTGAGTATGCATTGTTTGCTACAACTCCATTAATTCTTCAAAAAGTGATTCTGTAACATACTTCTGTACAAAACTTATAAAAAAAAAGAATTTGAGATATAAATAGAATATGAAATATAAAGAGGCACAATATTTAGCTAGACGTGTTGCTGGGGAGTTTCTTGCCGCTTCTTCTCCTTTACAGCATCAACACGTTGCGAAGCGGTGTACATAGAATAGGAAGTAAAAAATTAAATTTTAACTTACATGTATGACCTTCAAAAAGTGTTCTCCAGTGGAACTTATTTTGAATAAAAACTTTTGAATTTGAATTTGTGATGCATAAAATTGGAATTATTACTCAATATCATGAGTCCTGGATTCATAAGGTCCTATTGCTGATCTAAAATTACCCTAGGGACTCTGCCTAACATCTTTAGCATAATATTATATTCTTAATTATTTCTCAGGCTTAGTTTTAAGTATTAGTTACAGTTTTATCTAGTATTTAATTCGTTGCTAAAAAGAGTATTCTTAAATATATTGAAAATACCTCTATATTACGACAAGCTATTAATAGGAGGAAGTAAAAAGTAACAAGTATCATTATATTAATACGTGAAGCAAAAACTTTGTACCCCATTTTACAAAAATTGCGCGGACGGAATATGAAATTTCGCACACTTATTTTATACTAAGTAATATATAAAGCTGAAGAGTTTGTTTGTTTGAACGCGCTAATCTCAGGAACTACTGGTCTGATTTGAAAGATTATTTCAGTGTTAGATAGCCCATTTATCGAGGAAGGCTATAGGCTATATATCATCACGATAAGACCAATAGGAGAGGAGCACTAATGAAGAACGTTTCAAAATCGGGGGGTTTTGAAAACAAATTCCACGCGGACGACGTCGCGGGCACAGCTAGTAGTTTATATAGAGAAGAAGCGACGAATGTTAATTTTTTTTTAATTATGCATAAAAAATACATTAAATCAATTTAAAAAAACATTACACGCACTACCATGTATTTGACACACACACGCATTAATACTCTTTTGTTCATTGTTAAAGTCAAATTAACAGTGTTCGAACTTATAATTTAAATTAATTATGGTCGAATTTCGACGACTGAGCGACCACTAATTAAATTAATTATCTATTTATTGCACAGTCACTGCAATCAGTCAATCCGGCCACAGTTGATCAGTGCCGATCAAAACATCTCACTGCCTTATCAATTCCTCGGATCATTTAACCAACGATCGTGTGATCGTAATGAGGAGAGCGATACTCGAGTGCCCGATTGCTATCAGAGTCATCGATCACCCAACACTAAATGACTTGTTGCCGAGTGCTCTAGAACCTTGTTAAGAATACGACCTGTATGGGTGGAGTTTAAAGTTACGCATTTAAAGGACATTGAACCTAGACATGAAAGAATGACTAAACAGATATACAATGCAAAAGTGGATGGATGCAGAAGTCGTGGAAGGCCACGACACACCTTCCATGATCAAATTGATCGTGTACTAGCAGAAGGTGATGTCAGGAGCCTTAAGAACAGACGAGCGTGCATGACAAGAGCTATGAATGTCAAAGAAGCGAGTGAGGTGTGTAAGAATAAGCCTGAATGGCGCTCTGTTGTTCGTGCCTACTCCGCAAGGGAACTGGCGTGAAGCTATGTATGTATGTATGTATGTATAATCTAGACATTTATCTTTAACGTCATATTGGAATAAAAGAAAGAAAGATAGTAATATTTATTGGCGAGAATTAATGCACATCAAACTAAAACATCATCCGTGCAGGAACGGAGAAAGAATACAATTTCCTGTCGCAAGAGCGTCGTAAGAGGCGACAAAACAACCCACAGCCAGGTGGTAGTGGATAGCTACAACCCCTGGTCTAGAATATGCCGCCATAACAACCTTGAATTGTGTTCCGGCATTAGTGACCAGGTTCCATTCTCCCTTAAGAGAACAGCAGCGCATTTGTAGCACCTTTGGTGTTGCAAATGTCCATAGGCGATGATAACCGTCTGTGTTTCTATCAGGTGGGCCGTGTTACAATCCTATTCGGTAAGCACTTATTGCTGAGTCGACCAGTTCATTCATATCAGTTTCCAAAATGTCAATCAGCAGTAATTGCCTATAAATACCAACTCTTTTTCCAAATTCAGAGAGTTCTCTTGGATATTAGCCACAGCTCTACAGCTACGGACCTGATTTATGCCTGCCGGCTGGATTGCCTGAACTAATACCATATCGGTCCGGTAGACTTTTGAGCTCCCGTATATTGAGACTCCAAGTCACCTGTTATTCGTAATATTGAAATAAAAAGGGTCTTAATAGCCAAAATTGTTTTTCTTAACATATAAGTGCTTGGGACTAACAGCCATCTGTATGTCTGCTGAACTTGTGGAATAAAGAAAATACTCATATGCTTTCCAAAAGTATAAAGGGCTATTTCAATTATTTTGGCGTCATTTTTAGTAGAGTGAGTAATTCCTTGCAGTCCTGACTCACTGGAATGCAGAGACTCCCGAATCGAATTCAGGGATGGTAAATTTCATTTTGTGAGTACTGTTGGCCCACTTTACCCACTATCCTATCCCCATATCCGATCTCCCTTGTCTCATCCCCCAATCTTATCCAAAATTCTAGCAAAGCGTTGGCATCATAGGCAGTAACCACTTTATGTCGGGTGGGCCGTCTGCCCTATGGTGTGGTAGTCTGGGATCGGCCCTAGAGTGGTCCGTTGTATATCCCTATTAATATTATAAATGCGAAAGTAACTCTGTCTGTTTCGAGAAATAACATAGGATACTTTTTACCCCGGAAAATGGGATAGTTTCCGGGATAAAAGTATATTTGTCTCTCCGTTTGTTATCCTTTTATGGAAAGACTATTGGACCGATTTGGCTGATACTCGGTACATATATAATTTGAATACCGAGGGTTGCCAAGGGATACTTTTTATCCCAGATACTGGGATAGATTTATGTAAAGTCTAGCCCGGAAACTAGGATAGGTTTTTTATTTGTGGTTTGCCATTTTTGTCATTTTGTTTATTTTGGTCAATTTGGTCGTTTAAGTAGTTTTGGTTGTTTTGGTAGTTGTGGTAGTTTTGGTAGTAGTGGTAGTATTGGTAGTTATGCTAGTTTTTGTTTGTAGATTTGGTATTTTTGGTTGGTAGATTTGGTAGATTCGGCTATTTTGGTAGTTATGGTAGTTTTAATAGTTGTGGTAGTTTTGGTTTGTAGATTTGGTTGGTCGATTTGGTATATTCGGTTATTTTGGTAGTTTTGATAGTCGTGGTAGTTTTGGTAGTTGTGGCAGTTTTGGTAGTTGTGGTAGTTTTGTTAATTGTGGTAGTTTTAGTAGTTGTGGTAGTTTTGATTGGTAGATTTGGTAATTGTGGTAGTTTAGGTAGTTGTGGTAGTTTTGGTTGGTGGATTTGGTAGTTTTGGTTGGTAGATTTGGTAGTTTTAGTACGTTTGGTAGTTTTGGTCGTTTGTGTAGTTTACACAATATTTAGTTATATAAATAAAACTAGAACGGGTTGAAATAGGGTATCAAAGTTTGTATGGGGGACCAATCATTTATTCATCCCGGTAGATGGGATAGTTTGCGATATAAAATGAAGTAAATCTTCCGAGGGCAAATAGCACCAACATAAAAATACAATATATCCTGTATTAACGCCTGCTTTCAAAACAAGAGGTACGCACTAGAGTTTGACGCGCGGCGGAGCCGCGGGGTAAACTCTAGTTGCCTATAAGACTAGAATAATCTTAGCTTAGAGATATACAATGTATGTCTTGAATTCAATACAAAATAAACAGATAAATGAAATATTTCTCTAAGAGTTGAATGAAGTTTTAATAGAGTCGACCTACGAGTACTGTACGCTGATAGATGCGTTAACTCCCTAATTGTACGTGGCAGGATACGCAGCCAGGAACGACGCTCCGCCGACCACACCCCTGTTAAAACACTGTCAAATAAATCATACCCTATCGTACAGGGCTACCACGTGCGGTCGCCTCGGTTTTGTTTTACTCTCTGACGTGTCCTTTTGTGCCTACCGAGTTGTCAGTTTGACGTAACGAATGAGAGTTAATTTATTTTTGAAGCAGTGTACTGCTACGGTGAATAGAATTTTATCTTCATTTATTCAAAACAGGTTAATGACAGATGTTCCCAATTTTTATCTTAAAAATTGTAACGCCGACCTATTAGGCCAGTTGCTTTGTTATTTTTGTATCGCCGCATCTGTTACTAGAGATGCGTAGCTTTTGTAATCAATCAATCAATATCTTTATTTGCAAGAATGTAGTTTATACAGGTGTTGTACAATTGTAGATGCACAGGACATTCTACCACATAGAGGTATACAAAGTGACTTAAATACTAAAATTAAATTTACATAAATATTCCAATTCTCAACCGGGCAGGAACGGAGAAAGAATACAATTTCCTGCCGGGCGGCCTGTCGTAAGAGGCGACTTAACAACCCACAGCCAGGTGGTAGGGCATTTGCCCGACTGGATGGCTACCACCCCTGGTCTATAGTGACCAGGTTCCAATGTCCCTTAAGAGAGCAGCAGCGCAATTTGTAGCAACTTTGCTGTTGCAAATGTCCATAGGCGATGGTAACCGCTTAACATTAAGTGGGCCGTCTGCCTGTCTGCTGATCTCCTCCAATAAAAAAATAATAATAATAATCTTTCCCATATAGTCAATAACAAAAAGCACTTTTTTGAAAATTCATCTACATTATAGAAACACTCTTTGATCGGCCACTTTTTGAAGACTACTGTGTAATTCTCTTGCAGGTATATTTATAATATCAGCTGGCAAAGAGCTATAAATAAGAGAAGCCATGTAAATACAGTTCCTTCTGAAGATATCAGGCATCTTTAATATTACTCATGTCACTAGTCTCGCGTTAACATTGTTAAATGCCTCAAACAAGGACCCATTGAATTGTTCAGACTTTGTGATTTCAAATATATATATGCCAGCCTCAGTAAGAAGATGTAAAAGACATTAAGACTAACGGTTACCAAGTTAGTAAGTGATATAGTCTGTGAACGATCGCCTGACGGATCACCAACGTTCTTCGCGAACCTTCGCCGCACCTAGTTGTGTGCCGATTTATGCTAACCGCGTGCTAATTCATTAAACCGAAGGCAGCTCAAGAAGAGATCTTTTATCCGTGCAGGAACGGAGAAAGAATACGATTTCCTGCCGGGCGATCTGTCGTAAGAGGCGACTTAACAACCCACAGCCAGGTGGTAGGGCATTTGCCCGACTGGATGGCTACCACCCGTGGTCTAAAGTATGTCGCCATAACAACCTTGAGTTGTGTTCCGGCATTAGTGACCAGGTTCCATTTGTAGCACCTTTGGTGTTGCAAATGTCTATAGGCGATGGTAACCGCTTAACATCAAGTGGGCGGTCTGCCTGTCTGCTGAGCTCCTGCAATTAAAAAAAAACCTAGATATAAGTTGTTAGAAGTATCCTCCCAGTCAGGTCGCCTGGAAGAGATCGCTTTAAGCGACAAGGCCGCTTTTTGTTTTGCCGTTAAATTATTGCAATCATTCATTCTGTAATTGTTTATTTGGTGAACAATGCAGTGTTTCCTATTCTATTCTATGCTGTATAACCGAACAAAATCAATGAGGTACGCTTTGTACGATGACAGCATCTCTATTGATATGATTATCAAATACATATTTGACTTCACTTTTGACAGCCCTCTTACAGTATTATAGAAGTGCCATAATAATTTAATGTTACAATCCTTACCAATTAAGCAATTAAAGGATAGCTCTATCCCGGTATGGTATGAGTTGACTCCCTAATTGTATGTTCCTGGATGAGTTCATATAACCAGCGGAATTAACGACACACCCCTATTAAAATGTTGTCTAATAAATCATCCATTGTTGAACAGGGCTACCATTTTGTTTTTTTCCGGAACGTTATCGAATTTAAAATTTGTTTTGACATTTTTGATTAACAAGAAACTTTTTAATGTACCGTCAATTGCCGTGAATATTGTTACGACCTGAATGCCGACAAAAGACAAATTCACACCTTTTTATTACCTTTTTGGTATTTGGACTTCTTTTGTTTACTTTGTGTTGTTCTGCCCTGAAGAAATAAAATTTAGAACCCGATTGCAGCGCCACCTACCGGGTCCAAATGTAAGCTATCCTATCTTTCAAGTCGGATCAAACTGCACACAGTGTGCAAATTTGATTAAAATCGGTCAAGTAGTTTAGGAGTCCATCGCGGACTAACAACGTGACACATAATTTATATATATTAAGATTATACTTAAACTTTTATATGTAATAAAATAAACCGAACACAGTAGAAATCTATCGCGTCTGCCAACATGAAAACAAAATGTAGTGAATGCCGTCTATATACAATTGAGAGATTTTGAATTATAATCTGTACACAATCACTACATTATAAAGGATAAATAGTGTGTCAAAATTATTGTAAATATGAGACAAACACTTTTACAAAACAGGCGTTAATCACAGGATAAATAAAAATATAACCACCTTTAGAAATAAGAGAATACATGACAAAATCAATTATTAACTTTAAAAAGAAACATGACAAGAACAACTATACTCTCAATAACTGTAACAGTAGTATCATTGTTCAGCTGGCCCACAGCTACCACCATCGGGATCGAGCCTTCAGACGAGTATTAGTATAATGTAAAAGCCTAATAAAATCCAGCAACACGAACCAAAGTGAACGACGCCGTGTGCAGCCCACGTAGTCGCCTCTGACCCGTGACAACCATTAATATATCTAACGTTAATTTATTAATTACTCGACATCAAATTCAATGAGAAAGTTGTAAGAAATTCTTGATCATAAATCAAGTGTTGATTAGCTGTTCAATGTAATTTATTGTACAGTAATACGATGCTTTTTACAATACGAGAAACAGACGTAGTTTCATATTTTATTATCACTAATGTGTCTAAAGAGACATTGGTTGCATATCAAATATGGTTAGGTTATTTACATTAATAATAAAATAATAATGGCTCACAAACATACCACTGCTGGGCTCCGGCCTCCCATTGTAGGGGGGCGGACATTAGACCCTTCTCCAAAATGAACTGATTGATACCTCAGACCCTTATAGCCAAATTACTTTAAAAATTCTCTAATTTTTCGTATTGATACAAAATACTTACCAATTTATAATAATAGTAATAATAATCATTTTATTTCGAATCAATTTATACGTTGGTTAGTAAATTAGTGTTAGTAGAAATTATAGCCTAGTTTTGTTACAATTATAGTACTAGCTTTACTTTTGCTAGCACATTTAAAAACTAAGCGCTCAGTTAAGCGAGTAAACTTGACATCGCTTAATAAAACTGCGTTTTAACGGTTTTAAGCGCGGTAATTTATTTGATTTTTATTATTCCGACGTTTCGACATTTTGACATCGCTTTCTCATCAAAATTTAACAAAATAAATAAACATAAAATTCAGTAAATATCAAGAATTATTAGTAACAATATATACATAATAAAACTACGTTTTGACGGTTTAAAGAGCGGTAATTTATTTGATTTTTATTACTCCGACGTTTCGGCCGTGATCACAGAAGACAAAGATCAGTGAACACACGCTGGATAACCCCAACCACTACATCAGATTCGATAAACCACAAATCCTCGCGAAAGAGAATCGTTTCATACCTAGAATGATGCGTGAGGATATTGAAATCAAAAAACACCCAAAATTCAATAGAGAAGATGGTTGACAAGTACCACCTGTTTGGGATCCGATCATCAAAACTATTAAGACCCAAACCCAGCGAAAACCAACTGCCAGACTTCAAGACACTGAGCTCTTTCTGCGTGCAACGAAACACAAACTAACTTGATTGACAATTTCTTTTTACCTCCCACACATTTTAATATTATATAAAATTACTAGTAAAGTGTATGACAGTATTGTCAATGGTAGAGTTGGTACCGGTAGACCACGACTTACACACCATGATCAAGTAACACAAGTGTTAAAACGAGGTCAGGTAAAAAGCATATCAAATAAACGTGCATGTATGAAGAGGTTAATGAAAGTAGATGAAGCGAAAGTTGTTTGTCAGGATCGTCGCAATTGGAGATCTATAGTCTCTGCCTACGCCCATGGGAAAAAGGCGTGATAATATGTATGTATGTATAAAATTACTAACTACAGCTAGGCATGTTTACTGAAGAGTTTCTTGCGCCGCTTCTCTCCAAGCCGAAACATATTGCGAAGCGGTGTTAAATTAGATCATGCTCCCATAGAGTAAGTAATAACCATAAACAACATTAAAATTAAATAATTAAACTGAACAAGCTGTCGGTAGGCGAAATAAAACTTTAACAATACTCATTGACACTTGACATCTTTGTCTTCCGTGATCACGGCTACTGTAAAGTGGCCGAAACGCCGGAATAATAAAAATAAAATAAATTACCGCGCTTAAAACCGTTGAAACGTAGTTGTATTATTATTAATTATTATTATATTATATTATAATTTTTTGACGGCCTCTGTGGTTGAGCGGGCTAAGCCTTTACCGACGTACCTCACTGCAACGCAGAGGTTCCGGGTTCGATTCCTGGTATAATCGCCTGTCCCTATTAACAATGTAGGATATGCAATTTTCGACATTTTGGTTTTATTTCACTAATGACCCTAAAAAAGCATTGTTTTTCAATAGCAGCAACAAAAAGGTAATTTTTCCTCATAGTTTTTAAAATAGCCACATTAACAATGTCATATATGCCACCATCTCCCATTAACAATGACGAATGTTAACTCCCGACGTTATTAGCGGGGCGCGAGGGGGGTATGCGGGGTATATTTTTGTAAGAAAGAAATTACTAAGACTGATTATCTAAGCTAATGAAACCTGAAATGTGATTATTAAGTGCCATTCATACAGGTAGACTTTATAATTAATGATTTTAACAAATTTTATGGCAAAGATTGTTTTCATTTTGTCCCTAAATTGTCAATTATGTTTGATTATTTGTTATTTGTGAAACAAATTTATTAAAAATTGGATTTAATTTATAATATCAATTTAAATACGACATAAACTTAAACAGGATTTACTAATGACAATGTTGTATGTGGCACTTCTTACAAAGAATAAATATGTTTGTCCATGTAACTTTGTTGGATGTGACAGATCCGACAAATCATGATGACCCATGTACGGATAACAAAGCCATTACTAGCTTTTCAAACATTTAGATAAGTAAAAATGTTATTTAATTGCATTGCAAATAAGCTCTCGAACATATATTAACATATAATATTTTTTTTGAAAATTTAATTCTTGTAGTAAAAAAAATATAAGCAATTCAAAGTTCAGAGCGCTCTCCTGTAAAGTTGCTGATTTGCAGATCTGACTCTGTTAATGCTATTGAATAGTGCATTTATATATAGGCTATATTATATTTTTAAAAAAAATAGGGATCCTTACTAAAAGTTGAATAATGTAACCCAAGGTGTAAAAAAATGACCCAAAAAAATCCTTACACGGCGTGCGCTGCGAAAACTATTGATTATAGAACAAAACAATGTACTGCCACTTTGCAGAACATATAATTGTTTACAAAAAATATCGCGTAACCATACGTCTAACTATTGTAGTTATCTTACAATAAGTGTTTCCTTTTATTTTTTAAATAGTTAAAATGCCGTCGCTTAAAAACTCTTTATTTTGTACCAACTCTTTATTTTGTACCTTGGTATTAATCCTTATCAAAAGAAATTACTCTATATTCAAGACGAATTCAATACCTTTCTAGAACTTTTTGAATTATTCAATTCGGACATTTCATTCAAAAGATATCGCGATATTTAAAATGTAAGTATTAGTGTTGTAGCCAAATATACTAACTAATATTGTTTGATTCAACGCGCTAATCTATATACTAGGAACAAATATAATAGGAACTACTGGTCTGATTTGAAAAATTCTTTCAGTGTTGGATAGCCCATTTATCGAGGAAGGCTATAGGTTATATATCATCATGCTAAGACCAATAGGAGCGGAGCACCAGTGAAGAATGTTTCAAAATCGGAGGGTTTTGAAAGCAAATTCCACGCGGACGACGTCGCGGGCACAGCTAGTATGATATATATATGACTTTGTGTTTTTATTTTTTTGTTTTTGTGTAAAATTGATTGTGAATGTTTTATGTGTTTTTATGTAGAGCGTCTTTCTTTCCCTGATGATGGATTGACTGTTCGTGTAAATTCATCATCAAATTTCACGATCGCAATTTCATTGTTCTCTCTATCTTTAATCGATATATACATATATATCGCCATATTTAAAGATAATATAAAAAAGTGGCGACGCTATAGATTATATTTATCCACATCGCACCGGACTTTTGAAGAACGGTTATACAAGCTATCCTTTAGTACAGTAATGATGTATTGCGTTGAGTTATTACTGTGCAATTTGAGTATGTTCTGTAAACATGGCCCCAGTGGCCCTACAGCGATCTTACGTCTCAGCGTCCGTTATTAAATTAATAACCTAGGTAGAACCACCTTACAGATCCAGAATTAAGGACTGTTTGTATACCAAAATAGTACACCGATCAACATATAAAACGGTAGGTAATCCAAAATTATAATTGACAGCTTCAACATATTCATTAGACGAGCGTGCATGACAAGAGTTACGAATGTCAAAGAAGCAAGTGAGGTGTGTAAGAATAAGCCTAAATGGCGCTCTTTTGTACGTGCCTACCCCGCAAGGGAACTGGCGTGAAGTTATCTATGTATGTATGTAACATATTCATTAACTTATTACATGTCCATATCACCTCAGTCTTCTTTCTCTCAGATTTTATACATTTGCCAAGTGGTAGGGCATTTACCCGACTGGATCTGGTCTAAAGTATGTCGCCATAACAACCTTGAGTTCTGTTCCGGCATTAGTGACCAGGCTCCAATCTCCCTTAAGAGAGCAGCAACGCATTTGTAGCACCTTTGGTAACCTCTTTCCATCAAGTGGGCCGTATGCCTGTCTGCTGAACCACTGCAGTAAAAATTTTTAAAAAATCACGGGTGCAACTTTTAAAAATCCCTTTACGTACGTCCCAGACTCAAAGGGCGCGGGTTCGATCCTGGCCGGAAAGCATGCACCTTTTAGTAATTTTTCTGATCTAATGTAATCATATTGTTACAATTACCACGTGCTAACAAGGGTGAAGAAAAACATCGTGATTCAACCTGCACATGGGGATAACCGATGTTTCAAGCGTGGCGGGTATACTGTCCGTTCCCCTATACTGGGAGGCTCGAACCCAGCAGTGGGACATTTATGGGCTGATATTATTATACACATTTCTCGCCGTATCCATTCTTACACCATATCTATCTCAACATTCTCATCTCAGGTAAGTTAAGACGTTTGTGGTCTATCACCTAAGTGCCCCAACATTCGGACCCGTATAACATAACCGATCGTATGACAGATTTTTTTATCCGTGCAGGAACGGAGAAAGAATACAATTTCCTGCGGCCTGGCGGCCTGTCGTTAGAGGCGACTAAACAACCCACAGCCAGGTGGTAGGGTATTTGCTTGACTGGATGGCGACCACCCCTGGTCTAGAGTATGTCGCCATAACAACCTTGTGTTGTGTTCCGGCATTAGTGACCAGGTTCCAGTCTCCCTTAAGAGAGCGGCAGCGCATTTGTAGCACCTTTGGTGTTGCAAATGTCCATAGGCGATGGTAACCGCTTTCCATCTAGTGGGTCTGTCTGCCTGTCTGCTGAACTCCTGCAGTAAAAAATAGAAAGATTTATATATCTGACCTTTTCATTTTTTTGGCAACCTGCCAAACGGACCTCCTGATGATAGGTGGCTACCATCGCCCATGGACATCTGCAACACTAAGGGAGCCGATGCGTCACCTACCTCGTTGCGACTTTTTTTTTATTACAGGAGATCAGCAGACAGACAGACGGCCCACTTGATGGAAAGTGGTTACCATCGCCTATGGACCTTTGCAACACCAAAGTTGCTATAAATGCGCTGCTGCTCTCTTAAGGGAGACTGGAACCTGGTCACTAATGCCGGAACACAACTCGAGGTTGTTATGGCGACATACTTTAGACCAGGGGTGGTAGCCATCCAGTCGGGCAAATGCCCTACCACCTGGCTGTGGGTTGTTAAGTCGCCTCTTACGACAGGCCGCCCGGCCGCAGGAAATTGTATTCTTTCTCCGTTCCTGCACGGAAAAAGTGACTTTAGGTATCTGTTCAAACCCATATTGTAGCGTGGGAGTTCATTCCATAACCTGGACACATATGGCATGCAGGAGCGTCCGCCACGTACCGTGGACAACTTCCAAGTGTCCAGGAAGTGTAGATGAACTCCCAATCGCCGGCAATTAATGATCTGTCTCCACTTTAGACATGCTACATTTATTCGAGCCAATGTGATATGTTAAAAATAGTGTCACATCGTAATTACATCCCGGACATGTACTGTAGTGGCGGCATAGAATCCCGGGATACCCGGAGGAATGCACGTCGCGGTTCAAGCGCCCTTATTAATTACGAGATGGGTCTACCAATGCATCGGCGAACTACCGCTTCATACCAAGCAAATATATATCATAGCTTGTTAAAATTAAATTTTACCATAATTATTTATTTATTCACTTGATCATTAACCAGTGCAGAAGGTCTTAACTGGCAAACGGACCGCCTGGTGAATGTTGAAAGTTGTGTGACTGAAAAATTGAGAGGAAGAAGATTAAGTTGGTATGGGCATGTATAATTTTAATTATTTAATTTTAATTAACAAGTTAATTTAACAAGTTGGCGGTAGGCTAAATAAAACTTTAACAATACTCGTTGACACTTGACATCTTCGTCTTCCGTGATCACGGCCACTGAAAAGTGGCCGAAACGTCGGAAAAACCAAAAATCAAATAAAATTACCGCGCTTAAAATCGTTAAAACGTAGTTTTATTATGTATACAAGTCGCGAAAACTTAAGAAAATATTCTGAAATAGTATATTTCATCATCTAATTACGGTAAAAATATTGCTCTAGGCTATATTTAGATAGAGCCATTCTTACAAATAGAGGTGAATCTTTCAAGAGGCCTTTCAAAGCCAAAGCCTAAACTATACGAAACTGCGAAAAATACACAAAGAATTCTCGAGGCCGATTTTGATGAAAACCAAAGTGGTATCATTAGATTTTTGAAAAATCAATTACCCTAGCTAGGAATCGAATCGACTGATTTAGAAAAAATATAAACATACTGTATGGAAGTGCTGGAAATTATTTTATTTCAATAGGCATCTATAAATTAATATTCGAAAAATTAATGAATGGGTTAACATTTATTCCGTTCAAATGAGGTGCGGTCAAACTGGCTCAATTTAATGTTTAATTAATATATAGAACATTTTGGTCAAAAACAGCCCTTTCCCTTCGTTTGCCATTTTATATTCTATCCACTGGTGTAATAATACAGATTTTTTTTCTAAATGAGTCGATTCGATTCTTGTCTAGGATAATTGATTTTTCAAAAATAACAATAGTAATAGCATTTCATTTAAAGTAGACTACATTTGAGTTTTAACATGAAACAATACACCATAATGTTTATAATAATAATATCAATAATCGACAGACAAACACACATATTGTATATCCCCAAATTAAGCAAGTTACGCTTGCGTTATGGGTAATATACAACGGACTACTCTGGGGCCGATTCCCAGACACCCAGACCATATTAAATAACGGATAAAATACCTTTCCGAACTTTACTATACCAGGAATCGAACCCGGAACCTTTGCGTAGCAGTGAGGCACGCCGGCAAAGGCTTTAGCCCGCTCAACCACAGAGGCCGTCGAATGTTAATCCCTATTAATATTATAAATGCGAAAGTAACTCTGTCTGTCTGTCTGTCTGTTCCGTTTTCACGGAAAAACTACTGGACCGATTTGGCTGAAACTCAGTATAAATATATTTTCGATGCCGAGGATGGACATAGGATACTTTTTATCCCGAAAAATGGGATAGTTTCCGGCATAAAAATATATTTGTCTGTTTGTTTGTTATGCTTTTACGGAAAAACTACTGGACCGATTTGCCTGAAAATCAGTATATATGTAATTTTCATACCGAGGGTGGACAAAAGATATTTTTCATCCCGGATAATGGGAGAGATTTTGGGATAGATTTATGTAAAGATTATCCCAAAAGTAGGACAGGCTTTGGTTAGTTTTGTGATTTGCCATTTTCATCATTTTGGTTATTTTGTCCTTTTTGCCCTTTTGCTCTTTTGCTCCTTTGCTCCTTTGCTCCTTTGCTCCTTTGCTCCTTTGCTCCTTTGCTCCTTTGCTCTTTTTCTCTTTTACGCTTTTGCTCTTTTGCTCTTTTTGCTCTTTTTGCTCTTTTGCTCTTTTTGCTCTTTTTTGTCCTTTTTGTCCATGTTGCTTTTTTTGTCCTTTTTGCTGATTTTGTCATTTTTGTAGTTTTCATTGACGGGGGGGGATAGATAAATAAAACTAGGACTGTTTGTAATAGAGGATGAAAGTTTGGATGAGACCAATCATTTCTCAAGTTCATAGATATAAAAATGCATCGTCTATAAAAATGCGATAGTAACTCGATATGTCTTTCTGTTAAGTTTTCAGAAAAGACTGTGAATACTGCATCGTTTTTATTGTAATTTTGTTTAAATGTAGTTTTAATGCCGAAAATGGACATATATACTCACGCCAGGAGATCGGCATGAGTATATATCAAGCATCGAGTTTGCGATATAAAATGAAGCGAAATTTTCGGGTGCAAATGGCACTAACATAAAAATGTTGTACAATGTAACCTGTATTAACGCCTGCTCTTTAAACAAGAAGCAGGAACTAGAGGTTAACCCGCGGCGCAGCCGCGGGGTAAACTCTAGTAAGAAATAATTAATAAAATGTGTGGAGCAATTAATATTACCTCGATTGCTATCCGATGCCGTGGAGTGCTCGTCATGGGATCCACCACGGGGCTGATTGTTGATACAGTAACAAAACTCGATGCCATAATGCCATTAGCATCGGCTGACCCCGCACTTAGCGAAGGTGAGCTTCATGTGTGGTGTCAGATCACTAACGTACTAAATGCCTTTGTTTTCTTGATCACAAAGTTATTACAGAAGACGTTGTATTATAAACACACTGTATATCCTCAAACTAAGAAGTTACACATGTGTCAAGGATATACAACAGATCATTCTGGAACCGATCCCAAACACCCAGACCGTAGTAAATATAAAAAAACCGACTTCAAAAACTAAAACACTAAAAAGTATACAATAACTTATTTCTAAAGCTATTATTATTAATATATATTATCTAAAACATCTTAAAGTCGGTGCTTAGTAATTTTCAAAATATAGTAATTTTTATGTTTTACTTTGCACCGACTTCAAGATGTTTTAGATAATATATATTAATAATAATAGCTTTACAAATAAGTTATACTATTAATATTTAAAATGTAAGTATTAGTGTTGTAGCCAAGTATACTAATATTGTTTGATTAAACGCGCTAATCTCAGGAACTACTTGTGTTATTTGAAAAATTCTTTCAGTGTTGGATAGCCCATTTATCGAGGAAGGCTATAGGCTATATATCATCATGCTAAGACCAATAAGAGCGGAGCACCAATGAAGAATGTTTCAAAATCGGGGGGTTTTTTTAACTTAATTTTTTTTAACTATTCCACGCAAACGAAGTCGCGGGCAGAAGCTAGTTATTAAGTTAGTTATTAAGCTAGTTATTAGTATAATTATAAGTTATTATTGTAAATATTAATTTAATTAAAGTTTAACAATTATATTTAGTTTTTTAAAACCTCCTCTGACGGCCATCTCACATAACTAGGCTAATATCAAATAAGTTTTGTTTACATAACTTTAATTGTTGACAGACAAAACTATTTCTGCAAATTTCAAATTTCCACACAATGGTAGAATTTGTATATGATATACCTGATTGCACATATTGTGACAATTACCACTTGTTGGCGGTGAAGAAAACATCGTGATGAAACGTGCACATCGCCTTTCCCCTAAAAGACCGATGCCAGCTGTGAAACTTTTATAAGTTGTTATTACTTAAATTGCAGGTAGTTATTAAAAAATATTATAAGAACTTAATCCTTGCACTTAAACGTTTATGCACGAACTAGCTGTGCCTGCGACGTCGTCCGCGTGGAATTTGTTTTCAAAACCCCCCGGTTTTAAAACATTCTTCATTAATGCTCAGCTCCTATTGGTCTTAGCGTGATGATATATAGCCTATAGCCTTCCTCGATAAATGGGTTATCTAACACTGAAAGAAATTTTAAAATCTGACCAGTAGTTCCTGAGATTAGCGCGTTCAAACAAATAAAGTCTTCAGCTTTATATATTAGTACAAGATAGTGGCACAAACATTTGCAAGCCAATTCAATTAGTTGGGCACATAATGTAGCAAAGTGGTCAAAATAAACCCGCCGCCACTCAGCGCAATTGTTTGTTCCGCCCGTCTGTGTACACGAAGACACGTTACATATCCTAAGCACATACCGAGAACATACTGCCACTTAGGAAGCTAGAATACCATTATTAATTACTAGCAAATAGCAGCTTATATCCTTGCAGGAACGGAGAAAGAATACAATTTCCTGCGACCGGCGGCCTGTCGTAAGAGGCGACTTAACAACCCACAGCCAGGTGGTAGAGCATTTGCCCGACTGGATGGCTATCACCCCTGGTCTAAAGTATGTCGCCATAACAACCTTGAGTTGTGTTCCGGCATTAGTGACCAGGTTCGTCTCCATTAAGAGAGCAGCAGCGCATTTGTAGCAACTTTGGTGTTGCAAATGTCCGTAGGCGATGGTAACCGCTTGCCATCATTTTTTTTTTCACTTATAAACGTGTATTACCTACTGTTTACCTAAGAGGAGCACAGAGAAGCGAAATTTGAATGATCAACGTAGGTTGTACCCAAGATATTGGACTAAAGAGGAGTTTATGGGTAAAATTTTCACTAATCAGTTGCTGAGCATACATACATACATAACTTCACGCCAGTTCCCTTGCGGGGTAGGCACGAACAACAGAGTGCCATTTAGGCTTATTCTTACACGCCTCACTTGCCTCTTTGACATTCATAACTCTTGTCATGCACGCTCGTCTGTTCTTAAGGCTCTTGACATCACCTTCTGCTAGTACACGATCAATTTGATCATGGAAGGTGTGTCGTGGCCTTCCACGACTTCTGCATCCATCCACTTTTGCATTGTATATCTGTTTAGTCATTCTTTCATCATGCATTCCTTTCCTTACCTTCACCCCGACACTCTCTTTCAGACCAACTCTCTTTCTTACTTCGGTATTACGAACGCGGTCCGCGTGAGCAGTTTCTTTAAATTTAAGATACGATTATAAGTAAGGCCCTATAAGTTACAATTGTGTTTTAAGAAGTTTAGATTGTGTTGCTATTTAAGAAAATACTCCAATTGCACTTTTCACTCCTGATAAAATTTCTATACAGCCTTATATATTAAGGAGTGAATTTCGAAAAATTGTTTTACAAAATAATGATGAGAAACTGTCACGGCATGCCATGGCATTACGGCACCACAGTCGCTCCATGAACATTTATGGGCATAATGTCCACGCCGTAGCTATCGAAACGTCGACAAACTAGGGGTTGAAATTTGAAATAAAAAAGCTTAATATTTTCTTAAGTTTTCGCGACTTGTATACATAATAAAACTACGTTTTAACGGTTTTAAGTTTTTCCGACGTTTCGGCCACTTTTCAGTGGCCGTGATCACGGAAGACTAAGATGTCTGTAAGCTCGATTGTGAGTGTGGATTGTCATACATTGGGCAGACAAAGAAACACACAAGGTCTACGAAGTCTGCGATCAGTGAACACACGCTGGATAAACCCAACCACTACATCAGATTCGATAACCCACAAATCCTCGCGAAAGAGAATCGTTTCATACCTAGAATGATGCGTGAGGCTATTGAAATCAAAAAGCACCCAAATTTCAATAGAGAAGATGGTTGGCAAGCACCACCTGTTTGGGATCCAATCATCAAAACTACTAAGACCCAAACCAAGTAGAAACCAGCTGCCAGACCTCAAGACTTGACTGATAATTACTTTTATTTTTCCTTCCACCCATTTTAATATTATATAAAATTATTAGAGCTAGGCATGTTTGCTGAAGAGTTTCTTGTGCCGCTTCTTCTCTTCAAGCCATAACATGTTGCGAAGCGGTAGTAAATTAGATTAGGCTCCCATAAAGTAAATAATAACCATAAACAAAATTAAAATTAACAAGTTGGCCGTAAGCTAAATAAAACTTTAACAATACTCGTTGACACTTGACGTCTTTGTCTTCCGTGATCACGGCCACTGTAAAGTGGCCGAAACGTCGGAAAAACCAAAATCAAATCAAATTACCGCGCTTAAAACCGTTAAAACGTAGTTATGTTTTAAAAAAACTTGAATTTCACCTTAAAATAATCAGGTAAAAAATTATTGATCCAGAAATGACGCGCTAAGGGAAAATATAGTTGTTAAGGGCGCAATTCACGGACACCTAAAATGTTTTTGAAATAAAAAATTAGAATTAATGCTTAAAATAATCAAGTAAAAATTTTTAGTGTGATGTTACATACATATACAAAATAAAAATAAGTTGTTGGTTAAACGCAAACTACATATTATGTGTGATTTACGCGCTCGGGGATAGAGTATTAATTATTTAATTAATTTTAACGGTCAAGTATTTAATGTATGCATTTGTTAATTATTCACCCTTCTTGTTTGTGTTATGTCAAATTGATTAAAATTATCATGAAATCAAGCCTAACGGGTATTTTCCATATTGCAAACAATTAATTGTTTCATTTCTAAGGTGGCGATATATTTCAGAGATATTTTATATAAGAAATTACTTAAAACTTATTTTGAATGTTAATTATGGTTTTTTTAATAGTATGAGTTCAACAGACAGGCAGACGGCACACGCCTATGGACATTTGCAACAGCAAAGGTGCTACAAATGCGCTGCTGCTCTCTTAAAGGAGACTGGAACCCGGTCACTAATGCCGGAACACAACGCAAGGTTGTTATTGCGGCATACTCCAGACCAGAGGTGGTAGTCATCCAGACGGTCATCATCTACCACCTAGCTGTGGGTTGTTTCAGGATATTGTATTCTTTCTCCGTTCGTGCACAGATAAATCTTCGTTCCTGCACGGATGGTATGGTAAGATGGGTATTTTTTACATACATACATACATACATAACTTCACGCCAGTTCCCTTGCGGGGTAGGCACGAACAACAGAGCGCCATTTAGGCTTATTCTTACACACCTCACTTGCTTCTTTGACATTCATAACTCTTGTCATGCACGCTCGTCTGTTCTTAAGGCTCCTAACATCACCTTCTGCTAGTACACGATCAATTTGATCATGGAAAGTGTGTCGTGGCCTTCCACGACTTCTGCATCCATCCATTTTTGCATTGTATATCTGTTTAGTCATTCTTTCATCATGCATTCTTTCCACATGCCCGAACCACCGGAGCATTCCTTTCCTTACCTTCACCCCGACACTCTCTTTCAGACCAACTCTCTTTCTTACTTCGGTATTACGAACGCGGTTCGCAAGGGTATTTTTTATTACTGTTTATTTCATTTTTATTATTATTAAGTTAGCAGCACTACTCTTATTTTCTTATAGGTTATACTCTCTGCGTGTAGATGGCCCTTAAATGACTCGACAAGTGTGTTGTATTCGTGTCGTATTCTATAATAGTTTTCTCAGATAAGCAATACTCTAATTTGACTCTTTAATTAAATAAATTAGTAATACAACACAATTATAAAATTACACATAGGAACACGTAGCGCAAGTCGTGGTAGCGTAATGGCTAGCGCACGCGTCCCAAACTCAAAGGGCGCGGGTTCGATCCTGGCCGGAACGCATGCACCACTTAGCCAGTTTTCTAACCTAATGTGCATATTGTTACAATTACCACATGCTAATAACGGTGAAGGAAAACATCGTGATGCAACCTGCACATCGAGATAACCGACGTGTCAAACCTGCCAAGCCGCCTTGGACAAGCGTGGCGGGATACTGTCCGATCCCCTATATGGGAGGCCCGAGCAGCCCAGCAGTGGGGCGTTTATGGGCTGTTATTATTTTTTATTATTATACATACGAACACAATGCAAGAAAACTTAACTTAATTCTATTGTATTCTAGTAGAATACTGAGCCTAGATCACCGTCTTCTATGGGTAAGGTGCCCAAAAGGCTGGCTACGTTTCCTCGCTGGATCGCCATACTGATCCGTTGGCCGAGGTAAGCACCAGCCCTGTGATCACCTGAAGATTCAATGAGTCGTTTCGGTAAATTTTGATAGAGGCTCATGGCCTCAGGACCCCACGGTCCAAGCGTCTCGACAGCAAACGGTACAAACACATAACTCTCACTGAGGTTTGCATATTTGCGCAAATATCTTTTTATCAAATTCAGGAAATAAGCTTTCGAAAATTTATGACGATATTTTTAGACTTTAGGGTTACCATGAATTGTCATCAAGTGAAACTCGATGACTTCTTCATACTAAAAGCGGACAAATATGTTGGCTGTTACAAAACTATATTTTCGCAAAACGTTACAAATTCTAAATCAAATCATAATAATTTTCTTCTTCTTCGGCTTCTGTGGTTGAGCGGGCTAAGCCTTGGCCAGCCTACCTCATTGGAACGCAGGTATAGTAAATTTCGGAAACGTATTTTCTCCGTTATTTACTATGGTCTGGGTGTCTGGGATCGGCCCCAGAGTATACATACATACGTAACTTCACGCCAGTTCCCTTGCGGGGTAGGCACGAACAACAGTGAGCCATTTAGGCTTATTCCTACACACCTCACTTGCTTCTTTGACATTCATAGCTCTTGTCATGCACACT
Source organism: Dendrolimus kikuchii (assembly GCA_019925095.2). Classification (NCBI taxonomy): domain Eukaryota; kingdom Metazoa; phylum Arthropoda; class Insecta; order Lepidoptera; family Lasiocampidae; genus Dendrolimus; species Dendrolimus kikuchii. Next base: position 24,417,846 of record CM034397.1, read on the forward strand.
CGTTTGTTCTTAAGGCTCCTGACATCACCTTCTGCTGTACACGATCAATTTGATCATGGAAGGTGTGTCGTGGCCTTCCACGACTTCTGCATCCATCCACTTTTGCATTGGATATCTGTTTAGTCATTCTTTCATCATGCATTCTTTCCACATGCCAGTATAGTCTGTTGTATATTACCCATAACACAAGCGTAACTTGCTTAATTTGGGGACATACAATATGTGTGTTTGTCTGCCGATTATTTATTTATTTATTATTTAATTTATTGCATAAAAACATGGTCTTGTTGTTATATACTGAGCACATGTTTTTTGCCGGTTGGGCGTACATTTTTTTTTTTTGAAACATATAAAGGTACATACTTCTTTGGTTTTAATTATTATCACTAATATTTTAATCTTAAAATTATGCCTAAATATTCTCAAATTTAACAAATACTAAATGACGTACAATTTAAATTTAAATCTGTTTCTAGTGATATATTATATATATATTTTTATCCGTGCAGGAACGAAGAAAGAATAGAATTTCCTGTGGCCTGGCGGCCTGTCGTAAGAGGCGACTAAACAACCCACAGCCAGGTGGTAGGGCATTTGCTCGACTGGATGGCGACCACCCCTGGTCTAGAGTATGCTGCCATAACAACCTTGTGTTGTGTTCCGGCATTAGTGACCAGGTTCCAGTTTCCTTTAAGAGAGCAGCAGCGCATTTATAGCACCTTTGGTGTTGCAAATGTCCATAGGCGATGGTAACCGCTTTCCATTAAGTGGGCCGTCTGCCTGTCTGCTGAACTCCTGCAATAAAAAAAAAATAAGAAAAATTGTCCTCCGTGACTCCTCCTGCTGGTCCCAGCGCTGGCCTTAGCAGCTAGCATTACGCTGAGTCTGGCTCCAATTTTAGGACTTATATTGATGCAGTTATCTTTTATTTTACTCAGTATTGTTAACATGTATATTTGTCCTAAATAAAATAATTCTTTCTTTCTTTCTGATATTAATATGGAGCATTCCCTGTTTGTATTTCGAGAGTTGTCCTCGGAGGTGCTTAAGGGCCTTCGACTCAATTAATATGTTAAATAAGTGAATGCCGGCGATTAATTTGGACATTTAATGATTGAAGAGGCCGCCAAGGGCTGAGGGGCCGAAGGACCGAGGGGCCGCGCTGCATTAATCGCGAGACGTGACCGGGAATTAGAATAGGTGCTGAATCGAGTTATTCATAATGTGCAGGGAAGGTTTATACTAGGATATGCCCGCAACTTCGTCCACGCTTGACATGAAATTCCCGCGGGATTCTCGGAAAATAAAATTCCGCAACACGTTAAAAATAATTTAAGCTATATATATTTCTCAGATTGCCTTGACAACCCCATTTTTAGGAGCTGCCATCCTGAGCACCGTGACATAAATGCATAACATATGATAATTGAAATGACATCGTAGTATTTAATTATTTTTTTTAATTTAATTTAATAACTTAATTGTAAGATTTTATGTTGTAAATTGATATGGGTTATTTATTATCTGAAATAAAGATATTATTATTATTATATAGCAGAAGGTGATGTCAGGAGCCTTAAGAACAGACGAGCGTGCATGACAAGAGTTATGAATGTCAAAGAAGCAAGTGAGGTGTGTAAGAATAAGCCTAAATGGCGCTCTGTTGTTCGTGCCTACCCCGCAAGGGTACTGGCGTGAAGTTATCTATGTATGTAATTTAAGCAAGTTACATTTGTGTTATAGGTAATATACAATGGACCACTCTGGGGCAGATACCAGACACCCAGACCCTGGTAAATAACGGAAAGGTCGTTTGCGAAATTTTCCATGTCAGGAATCGAACCCGGAGCCTCTGCTTTGCAGTGAGGTCGGCCGGCAAAGACAGACCGCTCAACCACAGAGATCGTTTTTGGAAAGCGGTTACCATCGCCTATGGACATTTGCAACACCAAAGGTGCTACAAATGCGCTGCTGCTCTCTTAAGGGAGACTGGAACCTGGTCACTAATGCCGAAACACAACTCAAGGTTGTTATGGCGGCATACGCTAGACCAGGGGTGGTAGCCATCCAGTCGGGCAAATGCCCTACCTCTTGGCTGTGGGTTGTTAAGTCCCCTGTTACGAAAGGACGCCTGGCCGCAGGAAATTGTATTCTTTCTCCGTTCCTGCAAGGATAAAATCGTTTCTTCTGTTTCATTCTTTCTTCTGTTCGTGTGTACTAAACTGCTCGTAAACCCGATTTTAATGTTTTTTTGTGTGTTTGAGTGGGTCTCCGGATGGTTTAGATTCACAATTCGATCTGGTAGGTGGCGCTGGAATCGGGTTAGAAATTTTATTTATTAGGGCAAGACTGCGGCTGCTGAACTGACGGTAGGCTAAATAAAAACTTTAACAATACTCATTGACACTTGACATCTTTGTCTTCCGTGATCACGGCCACTGAAAAGCGGCCGAATAATTAAAATCTATTTTTTAGTTAATTATATTATTTGTTATTAATATGACATCGACATATATTTCTTTTTTTTTCTTTCCTTTTATTGTCTTGGTCTTATTGAGCATGCATTGTTTGCTATAACTCCATTAATTCTTCAAAAAGTAATTCTGTAACATACTTCTGTACAAAACTTATAAAAAATAACAATTTGATATATAAATAGAATATGAAATATAAAGTTGGGTATGGAAGAAAGAGCATGAAAGTAGAGTAAACGCGGTCGAGATGCGAGTACTGCGCAAAATCTGCGGAGTGACGCTCGCGGACCGCGTTCCTAATACCGAAGTAAGAAAGAGAGTGTCGGGGTGAAGGTAAGGAAAGAATGACTAAACAGATATACAATGCAAAAGTGGATGGATGCAGAAGTCGTGGAAGGCCACGACACACCTTCCATGATCAAATTGATCGTGTACTAGCAGAAGGTGATGTCAGGAGCCTTAAGAACAGACGAGCTTGCATGACAAGAGTTGTGAATGTCAAAGAGGCAAGTGAGGTGTGTAAGAATAAGCCTAAATGGCACTCTGTTGTTCGTGCCTACCCCGCAAGGGAACTGGCGTGGAGTTGTGTATGTATGTAATAGAATATGAAATATAAAGAGGCACAATATTTAGCTAGACGTGTTGCTGGGGAGTTTCTTGCCGCTTCTTCTCCTTAACAGCATCAACACGTTGCGAAGCGGTGTACGTAGAATATGAAGTTAACTTACATGTATGACCTTCAAAAAGTGTTCTCCAGTGGAACTTACTTTGAATAAAAACTTTTGAATTTCATATTTAAAACACAATCTGTGCATAAGGTCCGGGGCATTAAGTAGTCATAAACAGTATAGTGCCTCCGCAATAAAGTAGCTCCTGAGCACGCAGCCTATTCAAATATTAACGCCGAACCCAATTTATTATTACGGACCACAGACCTAAATTATTCTTAATGTAATATATAATTTGAATATTTACCCAAAATTATACCGTAGAGTATAAAATATTTCTGTCACATTAAAATATTCTATTCACGAAATGCAAATGATAAAATACTCATTTTAAAAGTTCGGCTGTACGTGAATAAGAGATTAAACATAAATTGCCGCTTTCGAATGCGGTGCGATGCGGTGCCGCGCGGTGCGGTTAATCGCAACGGGCTCCGCTGATCGATATAGTGTCGCCGGTTGATTCAATTCATTTCTTGTACGAGACAGTTGCTTGTTGAAGACAATCCATATCCTTTCTTTGGAATTGTTGTAAACTTATTGCTACAATTTGGGCCACTTGCATACCTGTAGACAAAGAACATTTATTACCCGCCAGCGTTTGAGCTAATAACATTGAAACTATTTATGACTGTCTTCTTTGGTTTACGCTATGTTTAAATTTGTACTTAGAAAAACAGCCCATTGTGTATTGTAATCTTTTATGGCAGTCATTAGCCAGGTGTGATTCTAAGAAATTCGGTCCACGCGGTCGGGCAGACATGCTGTATCGGTGCAGTATAAAGCAATGGCCCAATGGAGAGATCGGCAGTCTAACGATAACCACAAGACGACTATTTAGTGACGGACTTTGCGCGTGTTATTGAATCGCGCATTACGTTTGGACTGATTGTGTTCAGTTATATTTGTAACTGTGTTATACGTGTTTGTATAGTTCTAATAAATTCTACAGTAATTCCAACGGTGTTTTAATTCGAGTCCTGCAACTCGTAACCCTACTAAATGGATTTTGATGAGATTTTACAGTATCATAGATATGAACTAGCTCTGTGTCGATTTTCATTTCAAGCCGTCGGTCAGTAGTTCTCACATGATGTTCTAGTAGACAGATAGACGGAAATACAAGCAGACAGACAAAAAATTTAAAATTTCACTTAAACGCGTTTCACAAACTGGAACTCTCTATATATTTATTATATTCTAGATTACAGGCATGATATCAAGAATACAACCCCCTTTTGACAAATCCTGTTTTGAATTTTAATAAGAGACCACAATACTACTTCTTGATATACAGTGCAGGGATTTGAGTAAACATAGCAAATAATTCATCTACTTTTGTTTTACAATCATAATTAAAAGCTTAACTGTAGCGAAATGTATTCGTTTAACTCCAAGTTATATTACTCGTTTTACTGTTTTTTTTATTGCATGAGTTCAGCAGACAGGCAGACGGCCCACTTGATGAAAAGCGGTTACCTACGCCTATGGACATTTGCAACACCGAAAGTGCTACAAATGCGCTGCTGCTCTCTTAAGGGAGACTGAAACCTGGTCACTAATGCCGGAACACAAGGCTGTTATGGCGACATACTCTAGATCAGGGGTGGTAGCCATCCAGTCGGGCAAATGCCCTACCACCTGGCTGTGGGTTGTTTAGTCGCCTCCTACGACAGGCCGCCCCAACGCAGGAAATTGTATTCTTTCTCCGTTCCTGCACGGATAAGCGTTTTTTTAACAACTGATATCACATTATCAGCTGTCTGTGCAAACCGACCAAAATTCATGGACACACAATGAATGACGTAATCTTCTACTGATCCCGGTATTATTTGTAAATCCCTATTCATCCATGCCTGTCACTGGCTATTGTTAACAACCGTCAATAGATACATTCCGGAATTCATCTATAGATGTGTCGCTATTAGGATTACCGCAATTATTGTTTATACGGACAGCTATTTTTTGTAAAAGTTTATCTGACAATAAAAATATGTTAACTTTATTCTTAGTATAGCCAATTTACAAAAAAATCGACTTCAAAAACTAAAAAAGTAAAACATAAAAATTACTATATTTTTTTGAAAATTACTAAGCACCGACTTTAAGATGTTTTAGACAATATATATTAATAATAATAGCTTTAGAAATAAATTATTTTATACTTTTTAGTTTTTGAAGTCGGTTTTTTTAAACGAAGTTTTTTTTATTTTATTTGTTACTTTTTAGTGTCTAGCTATGTATGTAAGATGCCGTACTCCTTAAAAAATATAGGTCCCAAGAAACGGGAACAAAAAAATGTTCGGAAAATGAAAACTACTGGGCCGAACTATGTAAAATTTTTAGGGGACCAAATGGCAGTTATTTTGCGTCGAACAAAAAAGGAATCACGTAAATCGGTTAATAACTCTCAGAGTAATCGGTGTACATATGGAGCGGGATGGATTTTTTTTCATAAAAATGTTCGTAAAATGAAAACTACTGGGCCAAAGTATGTCAAATTTTTAGGGAACCAAATGGAAGCTATTCCGCGTCGAACAAAAAAAGAATCACGTAAATCGGATCATAAATCTTGGAGTAATCGGTGAACATAAAAAAAAGGTTCCGACAAATTGAGAACCTCCTCCTTTTTTTGAAGTCGGTTAAAAATAATTCAGCCACTAGTGCGATAAACTAGTTTCATTAAAACCACTTTTAGATAGGTTCTAAAATTAATCTCGTTTGCAATATTTGACCTATAGTAACGAAAGTTGCAAATGTAATAAAAGCTTTTAAAAAGAATCGACTTAGTTATATGATACATCTATATATATAAATACATACATACATAACTTCACGCCAGTTCCCTTGCGGGGTAGGCACGAACAACAGAGCGCCATTTAGGCCCATTCTTACACACCTCACTTGCTTCTTTGACATTTGACTTAATTATGTGATACATCTATATACATAAGGCTCCTGATATCACCCTCCGCTAGTATACGATATATATATATATATGGAAGGTATATCGTATATATACACGACTTCTGCATATATATATAAATGAATCCCTATTTCTCTTGGTTAAGAAAATTGTGCGGCAAATTGCATTCTGTAAAAATGCCTTAACCAACATATAAAATTCCTTTCCTAATCTATTCACCCCGAGACTCTCTTTCAGACCATATTTATTTCTAAAAATGGGCGACACTTTGACAGTGATTTATAATAGCATAATAATAGCATTGAAATTGTGTGCCGCAATTCGCGAAATGAGGTTGGCACTCAGTTTTTTGCTGTGCCGAAACATACTCCGGCACAGCACTGATTTTCAGTGCCCACCTCCTTAATTACAAAGTCAAGTGACCCACGGTAATAGCGAGTTAAATAAAATTATATTATAATCAACATATAAGAAAAAAAAAGATAAAAAAATAAGTACCTAAAAAATTAAAGCAACCTAAATAGATACGCTTCGGTCGGAGTTTATTGATAAAATACATGTAAAATAATTAATTTAGCTGTAATCGGGTTCCAATATTTAGGTGAAATTATTTTTATGTGTGTTCAAGTGGGTCCCGGAATGGTTAAGATTATAGATCTACCGGTAGGTGGCACCCCTAAAGTCTTCCTAAACGGTGGGACCTATTTTGATGTTTTTTTGTTTTTATTAAAGTGGATTCGAGAATGGTTTAAATTAACTATTGGTCCCAGTAAATGTCGCTGCAATGCAGCTGTGCCTTTATCTTCGACGGCATGTAACAGTATTGAATCTTGGAATATTGCAATAAAATTCGAAAAAAAGACACGACCATCTATTACAACAATTGACCAAAGAAAAGGAAACAAAACTCAGAGCATTTTGATTCAAGTTTTAATTAATGTTGGTGTTGCCAACAGCTATTACCCTAGCTAGCTATTAATACCCTTCCGGTGTTACTCGATAGTAATTATATGGTCTGTAGTACAGAGTCATGATTGTATAGATTCTGTGGAATCTATACAATTATGGCGATAATAATGTACATTGTATCGCTTTGATCGAAATATTCTACACCCCATACAAATGTTAAATGAAAAAGTGTCAGATGTCCTTAATACCACAATGGAGCTTTGTTTGTTTGTGGAGCAACACATTTTTACACGGTAACAAAAAATTCTTTGATGTACATCAAAGGTGTTGTAAATAAAAACGTATAATATTTAGCTTTATTTACTTTAAGTATCAGGTTTCCGTTTTGGGTGGTTAAACAAATATACGGTGATAAATTTACATACATACATACATAACTTCACGCCAGCTCCCTTGCGAGGTAGGCACGATCAAGAGAGCGCCGTTTAGGCCCATTCTTACACACCTCACTTGCTTCTTTGATATTCATAACTCTTGTCATGCACGCTCGTCTGTTCTTAGGGCTCCTGACATCACCCTCCGCTAGTACACGATCAATTTGATCATGGAAGGTGTGTCGTGGCCTTCCACGACTTCTGCATCCATCCACTTTTGCATTGTATATCTGTTTAGTCATTCTTTCATCGTGCATTCTTTCCAAATGCCCGAACCACCGGAGCATTTCTTTCCTTACCTTCACCCCAATAAATTTGTTCATTATTATAAAATTAATTAACCTTGTTATAGCCTCTCAGACTTTGTATTAATTAGGTTGCGTCGATTCTGGTACTAAATCTTATACTAATATATAAAGCTGAACAGTTTGTTTAAACGCGCTAATCTCAGGAACTGCTGGTCTGATTTGAAAAATTCTTTCAGTGTTGGATAGCCCATTTATCGAGGACGGATATAGGCTATATATCATCACGCTAAGACCAATAGGAGCGGAGCAGCAATGAAAAATGTTTCAAAATCGGGGAGGCTTTGAAAACAAATTCCACGCGGACAGCGTCCCGGACACAGATAGTTTAACAATAATATTTGATTTTGAGCCGTTATAGCTTATCGGTAAGCACAGTCACATTCCTAACTCAAAGTAAGTAAGTGCGGATTCGAATCTTGGTTGGAAAGCATGCACCAACCACCTAAGCAGTTTTCTGACCTAATATACATATTGTTACGAGTTTGTAGGGGACTTGTAGGATGTAAATTCGAAAATGCTGTTGGAACTATCACAAAGTTTATTAGAAGTACACACACGTAATTCACAGTTTTTTTTATTGCAAGAGTTCAGCAGACAGGCAGACGGCCCACTTAACGGAAAGCGGTTACCATCGTCTATAGACATTTGCAACACCAAAGGTGCTACAAAGGCGCTGCTGCTCTCTTAAGGGAGACTGAAACCTGGTCATTAATGCCGGAACACAACTCAAGGCTGTTATGGCGTCATACTCTAGACCAGGGGTGGTAGCCATCCAGTCGCGCAAATGCTCTACCACCTGGCTGTGGGTTGTTAAGTCGCCTCTTAAGACAGGCCGCCCGGCCGCAGGAATTTGTATTCTTTCTCCGTTCCTGCACGGATAAAACTGTTTAGTGTTTGCTATAAAATAGCTCAAAAATGAGATCAATGAAAAAATGCACATTGTTATAATAATATTGAAATCAGCAAGTTTACTGCTTTATTGACAAATTGCCAGAGATAACTCTGGATATTTGCTCGGCCACTCGCTCCCATGAATTTGCAACGTTTCAACGTCGGTTTATGATTCGAAAGTGCTGATCGCATTTTCCAATCACTGCTTTTATAGATCTTTGTGTCTGTACGCTGGATCTGATGACGGTGGCATCTCTTAAATCGATGAGTCGAAATCATATTCTTTGTAAGAACATGATGATTAAGAAGTCATCTAAATATACATGTTTTACATACATACATACATACATAACTTCACGCCAGTTCCCTTGCGGGGTAGGCACGAACAACAGAGCGCCATTTAGGCTTATTCTTACACACCACACTTGCTTCTTTGACATTCATACATGTTTTAATCAGGTTAAAATATAATTGTCTATTTGTCTGTGTGTCTCATTCATATGCTACAGTTTTTTTTTTAATTACTAGGACGGTATCATCAGATGAAAGGCAAAAACATATGACAAGTCTATGACGTTGTCCTGCCCCGAAGAAATAAAATTTAGCACCCGATTGCAGCGCCAGCTACCTGGTCCAATTGTATATCTAAATCATTCTCGAATCCATCTGAACACATAAATTTTTTCATCGAAATCGGTCCATCCGTTTAGGAGGAGTTCAGTCACATAGACACTCACAGAAGAATTTTATATATAAATATGAGATAGGTAGGCAAGGATGAATCTTCACTTGATACGATCCTGACAAACATCTTCCGTTCCGTCATTTTATTTGATTTTTCACATTTCAGAAATGAATGTCTAAAATCAAAAAATTATTTCGTAAAAATTATGTCTCCTCTCTAACTTTCGAACTATGAAACGAAATATTTTGAAAAAAAAACCATGCTGGTAGTATTGTTTAAAATAAAATGAGAATTAATTAATATATTTTTCTATAATAAACCTTATGCTTTATTTACTAAATTGAAAACTAAAAATAAACTAAATTATAAATAATACTAGCGATTATACACTTTCTTTTTTCGCCTTCTTCGTCATTGTGCAAGAGAGAGCTATTCTTTTTCATGTCTCTTTTAGCCTAGTTTTTAATTCTATATATTTCTTTTTTTTTTCTTTTTTACAAATCTTAACTATCTTATACATTCTAATGTCTATTCTATTTTATTTCTATATATGTCTATTTAGCGATTATAGACTGTAACAAATCGGTACCAGAGGGGAGCGTGCCCAGAAGGCTGGCTGCATTGCCGCGCTGTATGGCGATGCTTATTTGTTGGACGATTCATCTCTTGTTTTAATGCACTTATATAGAGAGCACAACTTGTTGACAAAAATAGCAGAGAGTAAAGAGCGATTCCAACTAATATCGGCCCACTTGATGGTAAGCGGTTACCATCGCCTATAGACATTTGCAACACCAAAGGTGCTACAAATGCGCTGCTGCTCTCTTAAGGGAGACTGAAACCTGGTCTCTAATGCCGGAACACAACTCAAGGTTATTAAGGCGACATACTCTAGACCAGGGGTGGTAGCCATCCAGTCGGGCGAATACCCTACCTGGCTGTGGGTTGTTTAGCCGCCTCTTACGACAGGCCGCCCCAACGCAGGAAATTGTATTCTTTCTCCGTTCCTGCACAGATAAAAAGTTTGTAAGCGACATTTGGATCTAAATTTTTTTTTTGTTGCAAAAGGCATTTTAAATTACGATTTTCTTTTAAGAGTATTTGATATTTTTCAAGTTTTGAAATTATTCTTAGGTCCAAATATCACTTACAATAAAACGGCGGTAATGGCTCGATATTCTCAACGAAAATTGTTTTGAATAACATTCATACATACATACATAACTTCACGCCAGTTCCCTTGCGGGGTAGGCACGAACAACAGAGCGCCATTTAGGCTTATTCTTACACACCTCACTTGCTTCTTTGATATTCATAACTCTTGTCATGCACACTCGTCTGTTCTTAAGGCTCCTGACATCACCCTCCGCTATTACACGATCAATTTGATCATGGAAGGTGTGTCGTGGCCTTTCACGACTTCTGCATCCATCCACTTTTGCATTGTATATCTGTTTAGTCATTCTCTTTCAGAGCGACTCTCTTTCTTACTTCGGTATTACGAACGCGGTCCGCGAGCGTCACTCCGCAGATTTTGCGCAGTGCTCGCATCTCGACCGCGTTTTCTCCACTTTCATGCTCTCCAGCTCTTCCAGACCCAACTCTCGCTGTTTTGAATAAGATATCGAAAAACATGGCAAACGCTTTACGCAATAGCTGTTTTTTATCGGCCTCTGCTTTAAATATATACAACAGATAGAAACCCAAAAATCTACCCTTCTGGTCATGAATGTTATAAAATCTTTTTTTATATTTCGGCTGGTGTTAACGTACAAGGGGAAGACATCAATAAAATTTAATATTTCACATTTATGGGGAGTGCTGCGTGTGTGACTCAGAACTTTATCGCCCCATACATTTTATTTCCACTTCAATTAAATAAGCAAGTTGACGTGTAAAAACGACCACAAAGTAAGCAATTCATACATACAATAATTTTATTCTTTGTTTTTTGGTTACGACAATACATATAATTTTGTAGTACTAAATTTAATCTTATACTAATATATTAGGTTAGGGAAAAAGTTTCTTCGCATTTTATATAAAAATTCAAAAGGTTTTTTTATAAAGTTTATTTACATGTAACTAAAGTATGTAGCTTCTTCAAAAATGGTTCGGTTTCATTACGTCGTAACAAATAATTACAAATGAGTACACGGTTCATTAGGTTTCTTTCAGTGAGCTCATGAGGAACCCAAATATCGAGCTTTTTTGTGTACCCAGCTTTCTTCAAATGTGTCAAAACCGTTTTGTGGTCAATTCCCAGTTCTCCAGCTACATCGTAACTACTAATATGCCGATCTTGCTCCACTTTTTAAAAAATGGCATCAATTTTGTCCGTAACAGGGCGACCAGAGCGACGTGCATCTTTGATATCAAAATTTCCGGATTGAAAATGCTTAAACCAAAATTGCGCTACTCTCACAGATATTGCATTAGGTCCATAAACATCACAAATTTTTTTCGCGGCTTGTGTTGCATTTTTACCTTTTTTGTAGTAAAATTTTAAAATGTATCGAATTTCTTCATTAGATTCACTAATTTTAACAATAAGAAAAACAAATGAATATCACACATTTTCCTAATTTTAATTTGGAATTGTCTTCTTTAAAATTAAAACTTTTTAATGATACCAAAACCAGCCAGATACAAATAGCATAGCCAAAGAGATCTTATTACAAGTTCATACATACTATATGCGAAAAGACTTTTCCCCAACCTATTATTATAAAGCTGAAGAGTTTCTTTGTTTGAACGCGCTAATATCAGGAACTACTGGTCTGCTTTGGAAAATTCAGTTTTAGATAACCCATTTATCGGAGAAAGCTATAGGATAAATATCATCACGCTAACAGCAATAGGAGCGGAGCACCAATGAAGAATGTTTCAAAATTGGGGGTTTTGAAAACAAATAAATACAAACTGCCAGGTGGTAGGGCATTCGCCCGACTGGATGGCTACCTCCCCTGGTCTAAAGTATGTCGCCATAACAACCTTGAATTGTGTTCCGGCATTAGTGACCAGGTTCCAGTTTCCCTTAAGAGAGCAGCAGCGCATTTGCAGCAACTTGGTGTTGCAAATGTCCATAGGCGATGGTAACCGCTTTCCATCAAGTGGGCCGTCTGCCTGTCTGCTGATCTCGTGCAATAAAAAAAAAAAAAAAAGAAAAAAAAAAACAAATTCTACGCGGACGACGTCGCGGACATAGCTAGTTTATTATAACAAAGCGGTAGCTTAGTGGTTAACGGCCTTGAGTTCCTAAAATTCTAGGCACGATAGTTTCTGAATAGCAAACTCTACACAAACTTAAATTAAACAAAAAGTTGGAACTAACCCTTTTCACTACTTTTTGTTCAAATTTGTAGGATTAACTCCAAATTGGGTGAATCAACTCACTAAAACTTTTGCTTCAATTTTTTTATTTTTTATTAACAACTACGGACTCTAGTTCCGTACCCTTTTTTACAATTAAATTTAAGAAGAAGTTCAGAAGTTGTACACGCTTATTTGTTACTTATTATATTTATTTAGAATGCATGATGAAAGAATGACTAAACAGGTATACAATGCAAAAGTGGATGGATGCAGAAGTCGTGGAAGGCCACGACACGCCTTCCATGATCAAATTGATCGTGTACTAGCAGAAGGTGATGTCAGGAGTGACAAGAGTTATGAATGTCAAAGAAGCAAGTGAGGTGTGTAAGAATAAGCCTGAATGGCGCTCTGTTGTTCGTGCCTACCCCGCAGGGGAACTGGCGTGAAGTTATGTATGTATGTGTAGTGTTTGATAAGACTAATATAGATGTCACCGGCTCGTCTACCATTATCGCACGTCCAGCTGTATCAGCGGTTGGTGATTGACTGAGGACTCAGCCTCCCTACTCAATTGATATCCCCTCTCACTGTGTCTGAATGACGTAATGCAATCGAGACAGGTACTTGTACATACATACATACATACATAACTTCACGCCAGTTCCCTTGCGGGGTAGGCACGAACAACAGAGTGCCATTTAGGCTTATTCTTACACACCTCACTTGCCTCTTTGACATTCATAACTCTTGTCATGCATGGCTCGTCTGTTCTTAAGGCTCCTGACATCACCTTCTGCTAGTACACGATCAATTTGATCATGGAAGGTGTATCGTGGCCTTCCACGACTTCTGCATCCATCCACTTTTGCATTGTATATCTGTTTAGTCATTCTTTCATCATGCATTCTTTCCACATGCCCGAACCACCGGAGCATTCCTTTCCTTACCTTCACCCCGACACTCTCTTTCAGACCAACTCTCGAGACAGATACTTGTATATTATTATAATATACATACACTGCAGTATGTATGTATAATTATATTTGTTGTCGTAACCAAAAAACAAAGAATAAAATGATTGTATTTATGAATTGCTTACTTTGTGGGCGTTTTTACATGTCAACTTGCTTATTCGTATTTCAGTTTTTGAAGTCGGTTTTTTTAAACGAAGTGTTTTGATACTTTTTAGTGTGTAGCTATGTATGGGTAGACCTACGAAAGGTGCCGCGCTCCTAAAAAAATATAGGTCCCAAGAAACGGGAACAAAAAAATGTTCGTAAAATGAAAACTACTGAGCCAAACTATGTTAAATTTTTAGGGGACCAAATGGCAACTATTCCGCATCAAACTAAACAAGAATCACGTAAATCGGATCATAAATCTCAGCGTAATCGGTGAACATGCATAAAAAAAAAACAAGATCCCGACGAATTGAGCAACTTGTTAATACCTGTTACAAATGTCCCCAAAACATTAGTAAACATGACATTATCGTATTTACTAACTAATCCTTTATTAACTGTAACAGATCAATAAACATCCACCTTAAAATCGCTATTGTTTCCTGATACCCAATATAATCTATTAAATTATATTGTTACGAGTCGCTAGACTCGAATTAAAATACCGTTAGAATTACTATAGAGTTTATTAGAACTATACAAACACGTATAGCATGGGTACAAATATAACCGAACACAACAAGTCCAAACGTAATGCAGAAGATTCCCGATTGTAGTACACATGTCTCGCTCAATCGGGCCATTGCTTTACACTGCACAGATGCAATATGTCCGCTCGGCCGCGTGGACCGAATTTCCAAGAATCATCTTCTACTTTAAATCCGTAACACCTGTCTAATGATCACAATACAACAATAGGCCGTATGAAATGTTATTACTTCAAATGCCGACGTGTAATAAATGTGCTTTGTTTCAGATATGCAGGTAGATTTTGTTTTTGTCGGGGCCCCGAGTTGTAACAATATCATTCTTATACAAGTGACAACTACAACTGTAGCTTCATAATATCTCCTATAAACATGCATTGAAGAAATATTCAAATAGAAAAATTTCTATTTCATGAAGTTAAACTTTTAAAATAAACTGCTTTAAGGGTATTGATTTGGAAATCTTGTTTGAAGTGAAAACCTCAAGACTAACACACTCGTAAATAAAAATGTCAGTAGAGACGCTGACGGTAAATCTACAAGTTTGTAGGGGTGCCTCAGGGTTGCCTACTCTTAGACGCGCGTGATTGTAAACTGGATACCTTGCATTGTCATCATTCTTGCGTTAAATCTCGGTTGGGTTCAGAGCTTCAGCTTTAGAGCCTGAGGTCAACTTTCCTAATATTTTATCTCCAACTCTTATTGTGAGACTTCTGGTCGACTCATGACGTCAAGTCAGCATTTACGAGTATTGTACTAACCTAATCTACCCATTCTACCGCAATTTGGTGGAGCGGGCAGGCAAGGTGACTCTATATCACAGCTTAAATCCATAGTTACATGCAAATGCAAAACTTTGCTATTTTTTCACGACTTATCTGCCGAACGGATTTTAATGAAATTTAACAAGAAATTTTTTTCATAAAAAATGTTCATAAAATGAAAACTACTGGGCCAAACAATGTCAAATTTTTAGGGGACCAAATGGCAGCTATTCCGCGTCGAACAAAAAAAGAATCACGTAAATCGGATCATAAATCTCGGAGTAATCGGTGAACATACATAAAAAAACACAAAAAATTGAGAAAGTCGGTTAAAAATAGATATCTTGGGGTCCTTTTTTTGGATACTGCCTGTTATCTCAAAAACAATGTTCAATGATCAATTTAAGGTTATGAAAAATTATATTTTTAGGTTTACTAATTTTCATAAACACGTCATAATAATAAGTCTTTAGAGTTTTTGAACAACACAAAATTTGGAGTAACAAATATTTATTAGGATAAGTAGCGGCCCGGCGCGGTTTCGCCCGCGCTCTGTCCCGCTCTCGTGGTATATAGCGTCATGTTATATAGCCTATGACATTCCCTGTTAATGTAGCTTTCCAACAGTAAAAGAATTGTTAAAATCGGTATAGTAGATCCAGAGATTACCCCCTACAACGTCACAAACCCACAAAATATAGAAAATGAAGTTGATGCAAAAGGCGACAACCCTACATCTGGCGCTATTCCCGCGATATTTGCCGAACATACGAAGGCTTGCTTTCGGGGAATGCATAGACAAAGGCGTGCGTAAGGAGATAAGTTAAGGGGCTCCCAGACGAAGAAGGAGGTGGCAGAACAATCCGAATCGGATGAGTCGTTGTCGACCCTCCGTGAAATGTGCTCGGAATTCTGCATGACGTGGGGCGAGCGCTTTACTATTATATCGACGCATAACTACTCCTACGAGTTGCCGAATTGTTGACTTGTTCTCATCCTTACTTACTTACTTACTTCATACTTGATTCATTATTTTGATTACAGCTCTATCCGTACAGGAACGGAGAAAGAATACAATTTCTTGCAGCCGGGCGGTTTTTTTTATTGCAGGAGTTCAGCAGACAGGCAGACGGCCCACAGGATGGAAAGCGGTTACCATCGCCTATGAACATTTGCAACACCAAAGTTGCTACAAATGCGCTGCTGTTCTCTTAAGTGAGCCTGGCACCTGGTCACTAATGCCGGAACACAAGTCAAAGTTGTTATGGCGGCATGCTCTAGACCAGGGGTGGTAGCCATCCAGTTGGGCAAATGGCCTACCACCTGGCTGTGGGTTGTTTAGTCGTCTCTTACGACAGGCCGCCCGGCCGCAGGAAATTGTATTCTATCTCCGTGCCTGCACGGATAAATTTGTCGTAATAAGCAACCTTGAGTTGTTGTCCGGTATTAACGACCAGGTTCCAGTCGCCTTTCAGAGAGCGGCAGCACATTGGTAGCAAATTCGGTGTTATAAATGCCCATAGGTGATGGTAACGGCTTTCCGTCAGGTGGGCCGTCTGCCTATCGGCTGTGCTCATACAATAAAAAAGCTTGGTCGGTGTGATACCACGCTCTCACATAAAATCGGCGTAAGTCGGTCAGCTTTGAGCTAGTCGTGTTTCGAGTGAGTTCCAATGGTCTATTTCTTCCTCCTAACCCATCCCCTCGCTTGGCAACCCGTTGGCCTCAGCCTTGGCGTTGCAAACGTCTATAGGTGACGGCTACCACTTTCCATTAGTTAGTTGGGTCGTCTACCCGTTTGCCAGCTTCGGAAGAAGAAAAAAGTATTGACACTGTGAATGTTTAAGAACTGTTAAATCTTGTAAAGTTAAGATGTTTGATATAATTCCTAATAATATTATAAATGCGAAAGTAACTCTGTCTGTCTGTTCCGTATTCATGGAGAACTATTGGACCGATTTGGCTGAAACTCGGTATATTATTGTGGGCCAGACACGTCTGCCGCAAGACTGATGGCAGATGGAGCAGACGAGAGCTGGAGTGGAGACTGGGTCCGGCCCGGTGGACTGACGACCTGTCTTGGCCTTGAGCTCTAATCGTGTTTCGTTCTATGAGTGAGAGTTTCCTCCTTTCCTCTATTCAATTCCTCTGTCCCGTAAAGGCTGGCAACCCATAGGCTTCGCCCTCGGTGTTGCAAGCGTTTATAAGCTATGGTGACCACTTTCCATGAGGAGGACCTGCCTCTTTGCCAGCATCGCAATAAAAATATCTAAAACACAACGTATGGAAGTGAGAGTTGGGTGTGGAAGAGAGAGCATGAAAGTAGAGTAAATGCGGTCGAGATGCGAGCACTGCGCAAAATCTGCGGAGTGACGCTCGCGGACCGCGTTCCTAATACCGAAGTAAGAAAGAGAGTTGGTCTGAAAGAGAGTGTCGGGGTGAAGGTAAGGAAAGGAATGCATGATGAAAGAATGACTAAACAGATATACAATGCAAAAGTGGATGGATGCAGAAGTGGCACACCCTGCATGATCAAATTGATCGTGTACTAGCAGAAGCTGATGTTAGGAGCCTTAAGAACAGACGAGCGTGCATGACAAGAGCTATGAATGTCAAAGAAGCGAGTGAGGTGTGTAAGAATAAGCCTGAATTGTGCTCTGTTGTTCGTGCCTACCCCGCAAGGGAAATGGCGTGAAGTTATGTATAAATACATACATACATACAAACAACATCAGTATGTTAAGATACTTAAAATGTAAATAAAACAAATCAGAAACATATGAGTTCTTTCCATATTTATAGGTGCTTTTTTAAATCCGTTGCAACAGATTACTTATTCGTATCACGGGAATGGATTACCATCAATATTCGAGATGTATGTGCCCGGGCGAGGCAGAGATATGGATTCATACATACATACATACATACATAACGGATTCAACGAGTCAATATAGATATGAATCATGTTCTAAGCCCCTGGTGCATACTAGGCTTGCGAAAGAGCCGATGTGTTTTCACTGATTTTTAAATCGATATTCTATACTAATATTATAAAGCTGAAGAGTTTGTTTGTTTGTTTAAATGCGCTAATCTCAGGAACCGCTGGTCCGATTTGAAAAATTCTTTCAGTGTTGAATAGTACATTTATCGAGGAAGGCTATATATAGGCTATATTATATTTTCAAAAAAATTAGGGATCCTTACTAAAAGACCAATAATTTACAAGGTGTAAAAAAATGACCCGAAAAAATCCTTACACGGCGTGCGCTGCGAAAACTATTGATTATAGAACAAAACAATGTACTACCACTTTGCAGAACATATAGTTGTCTACAAAAAATATCGCGTAACTATTGTAGTTATCTCACAATAAGTGTTTTCTTTTATTTTTTTAAATAATTAAAATGCCGTCGCTTCAAAATCTCTTTATTTTGTACCTTGGTATTAATCCTTATCAAAATAAATAAAACTCCATATTCAAGACGAATTCAATACCTTTCTAGAACTTTTTGAATTATTCAATTCGGACGTTTCATTCAAAAGATATCGCGATATTTAAAATGTAAGTATTAACGCGCTAATCTCAGGAACTACTGGTCTGATTTGAAAAATTCTTTCAGTGTTGGATATATATTATCACTCTAAGACCAATAGGAGCGGAGCACCAATGAAGAATGTTTCAAAATCGGAGGGTTTTGAAAGCAAATTCCACGCGGACAACGTCGCGGGCACAGCTAGTATGATATACTTTAGAGTATTAATTAATATAACTAGTGGAAGCCCGTGGCCGAAATTCGATCATAATAATTAATTTAAATTATAAGTTTGAACATTATTAAGGTTCTGTTGTCAAAGACTATACTTCTATAATCACAGATTTCGCCAAGGCTACACTGTTAATTTGACTTTAACAATAAACAAAAGAGTATATATGCGTGTGTGTGTCAAATACATGGTAGTGTGTGTAATGATTTTTTATTGATTTAATGTATTTATTATGCATATTTTTTTTTTAAATATTAGCATTCTGTACTGTCTTCTCTATATAAACTATAAGTGTGCGAAATTTCATACTCCTCCGTCCGCGCAATTTTCGTAAAAAGGATGCAAAATTTTCGCTGTTTTTGCTTCATGTATTAATATAAGGATAATGTTATTTATTTTACGTAACAGTATAGAACCATAAATATGAATACAGAAATAGCGGTATGTAAATAATATACGTACTTATATACATACATATTGTCACGCCTGTTTCCCATTGGGGTTGGCAGAGACAATGGATCTCCACTTGCTACGATCCTGACAAACACTTTTCGCTTCATCAACTTTCATTAATCTCCTCATATAAACATGAATATCATATTTTAATACTTACTATCCGATTCCGGACGAAGACAATTCCAAAAACACAAAAATCATCTAAATTGCTCTAGCTGTTCTTGAGTTATAAATGGTGTAACTAACACGCCTTTGTTTTATATATATCCTAGCGGCCCCGACAGACGTTGTCCTGCTCTGAAAAACTAATAATCTAGGACCCGATCTCAGCGCCACCTACCGGTTCCAATTGTGGGTTTAAACCATCCGGGAACCCACTCAAACACACAAAAACAAAATCACCAAAATCGCTCCAGGTGATTAGGAGGATTCTAGAACCCGATCTCAGCGCCACCTACCGGTTCCAACGGGATAGAAAGTATCCTATGTCCGTCTCCTGGTTCTAAGCTACTTCCCCACCAATTTTCAGCCAAATCGGTACAGCCGTTCTTGAATTATATATAGTGTAACTAACACGACTTTCTTTTATATATATAAGATATATATATATATATATATATATATATATATATATATATATATATATATATATATATATATATATATATATATATGTGTGTGTGTGTGTGTTTGTGTGTTATTATACAATATGAGATAGATAAATATCTTCGGTGGACCACTACGCGAAGCCCTAACCGCTGTGAATAATTGAATAAATATCTGCGCCATGCGGGCAGGCATTGATTCGTCGATATACTTCGCACACTGAATTACAATCAGAGCTTTAGGTTTTTTATGGCGTGTTGTGGACGCGTGATCACGTTTGCAAATATCTATACTAATATTATAAAGCTGAACAGTTTCTTTGTTTAAACGCGCTAATCTCAGGAACCACTGGTACGATTTAAAAAATTCTTTCAGTGTTGAATAGTGCATTTATCAAGGAAGGCTATAGGCTATATTATTTTGTCAAAAAAATTAGGGAACCTTACTAAAAGCCAATAATGTAACCCAAGGTGTAAAAAAATGACCCGAAAAAATCCTTACACGGCGTGCGCTGCGATAACTATTGGTTATAGAACAAAACAATGTACTACCACTTTGCAGAACATATAATTGTCTACAAAAAATACAGCGTAACCATATGTCTATAAAAAAAAAAAAAAAATATCTAACTATTGTAATTATCTCACAATAAGTGTTTTCTTTTATTTTTTTAAATAATTAAAATGCCGTCGCTTCAAAAACTCTTTATTTTGTACCTTGGTATTAATCCTTATCAAAATGACGAATTCAATACCTTTCTAGAACTTTTTGAATTATTCAATTCGGACGTTTCATTCAAAAGATATCGAGATATTTAAAATGTAAGTATTAGTGTTGTAGCCAAATATACTAATATTGTTTGATTGAACGCGCTAATCTCAGGAACTACTGGTCTGATTTGAAAAATTCTTTCACTGTTGGATAGCCCATTTATCGAGGAAGGCTATAGGCTATATATCATCACACTAAGACCAATAGGAGCGGAGCACCAATGAAGAATGTTTCAAAATCGGAGGGTTTTGAAAGCAAATTCCACGCGAATGACGTCGCGGGCACAGCTAGTTCCTTATATTGGAATTCAAATTCAAAAGTTGTTGTTCAAACTAGACAGCAGTTTTTGAAGGTAATAAATACATAATGGTTACCTAATCCACATTTTAAAGTAATCTGTCTATCCATTAGAGCATCATGTGAAAACTGCTGGACGAATTTAAATGAAACTCATCACAGAGCTAGCTTAAATCCCGGGTCAACACGTAGGATACTTTATTTCCCCATAAATGACGTTATATCCGTGGGATAGACGAATATATCCAAAACAAACTAGCGGTCTCGGCAGATGTTGCCCTGTTCTGAAAAAGTGAAACTCTAGAACCCGATTCCAGCGCCAACTACCGGATCTAGTTGTGAATCCAAACCATTCCTGGACCCACTCAAACACACACAAAATTTCATCAAAATCGTAGAACCCGATTTCAGCGCCAAGTATTTTGTTTAGATTAATGGGTTACGTTATTGATGTTTTAGTAGGGATCCCTAATACTTACATAGTCTATATTAATCAGGATAAAGTCTAGAAATGGTTAAGTATATTCGTTAGAAACTGTAACGTAGTAATTTCGTCACTTTTGCACATTTAAATTCCCGCTCTCGAAGCACAGAATTACCTTCAATTCGTTCACAAGGTGCTTCGTACACAACGTTTAATTATTCATCAACTAATAGTTTCGAATTTCTTCACTTCTTTTGCAAACAATTATAATACCAAGCAATATCAATTAAATAACATTCCTAACATTATTTAAACCTATTTCCCACATAATAATTAATTATTTCAAATTAATAAAATCCTTACGTCAGTGTCATTCTGTCTTGACAATGACATGGCAGTATGACCGTTGTACCTTAGTCTCATTATCTGCCGAATATATCGAATTGACGTTGGTTTCTGACAGTAGATTTTTTAAAGTAAAATCGTGATTGGAAGATGTGTTAACATGCATAACGGGATATACAAAAATACAAATCTTTCTTTCAGGAATGCATGATGAAAGAATGACTAAACAGAAATACAATGTAAAAGTGGATGGATGCAGAAGTTGTGGAAGGTCAAGATCAAATTGATCATGTACTAGTAGAAGGTGATGTCAGGAGCCTTAAGAATAGACGAGCGTGCATGACAAGAGTTATGAATGTCATAGAAGCAAGTGAGGTGTGTAAGAATAAGCCTGAATGGCGCTCTGTTGTTCGTGCTTACCCCGCAAGGGAACTGGCGTGTTAGTGTTATGTAAGTTATGTATGTATGTACAAATATTTCCTCTTTATAATATTAGTATATCCTTATCCTAGCGACACATGCTGGTTAATACTAAGAGGATAATTCTACTGGTATATCAGAGAAGTGTCAGACTTCTCACCGATAAAGTTAACGTGAGTTTTAATATGACACCAGAGAGGCAAGAGTCGCCGACACGTCCGGATGACACCATAAACGCTTATATTTTACGGCCGGCTGAAAAGTTGACGCCATAAAGTTTAATGGCCGCCCAAATGGGACTCCGATAGACTGGCTGGCACCAGCACGCGAACTCACCCCCACGCCTACAACTGTCCTCTCATAAATCCATAACAATGTAGACATATTTATTATTTTGGTAGATATTCAGGTTAGTTTCTTGAAGTGGGCCTTCAGGGCCAACTGCTGAATTGTACGAAGTAGAGAAAAAGCTGTTTTTTTATTTTTTTATTGCGTGAGTTCAGCAGACAGGCAGACGGCCCACTTGATGGAAAGCGGTTACCACCGCCTATGGACATTTGCAATACCAAAGGTGCTACAAATGTGCTGCTGCTCTCTTAAGGGAGACTGGAACCTGGTCACTAATGCCGGAACACAACTCAAGGTTGTTATGGCGGCATACTCTAGACCAGGGGTGGTTGCCATCCAGTCGGGCAAATGCCCTACCACCTGGCTGTGGGTTATTTAGTCGCCTCTTACGACAGGCCGCCCGGCCGCAGGAAATTGTATTCTTTCTCCGTTCCTGCACGGATAGATATTGATTACTGATATTAATTAAAAAAAAATAGGGAACAAGGTTGCTACGGTTTTGACTAAGGGATAGACTGACGACCTTCCTGATAGAAACTTGTCACGGGTATTGATATATGCAATGACAGTTGAGTAGTCAAACCTCAGGTCTGACATAAAATCATAGTCAAAATCCAAATAAATGACTTACGAATTTTTGCTGTGCCTGCGACGTCGTCCGCGAGGAATTTGCTTTCAAAACCCTCCGATTTTGAAACATTCTTCATTGGTGCTCCGCTCTTATTAGTCTTAGCGTGATGATATATAGCCTATAGCCTTCCTCGATAAATGGGCTATCCAACACTGAAAGAATTTTTCAAATCAGAACAGTAGTTCCTGAGATTAGCGCGTTAATACTTACATTTTAAATATCGCGATATCTTTTGAATGAAACGTCCGAATTGACTAATTCAAAAAGTTCTAGAAAGGTATTGAATTCGCCTTGAATATGAAGTAATTTATTTTGATAAGGATTAATACCAAGGTACAAAATAAAGAGTTTTTGAAGCGACGGCATTTTAATTATTTAAAAAAATAAAAGAAGACACTTATTGTGAGATAATTAAAATAGTTAGACATGTGGTTACGCGATATTTTTTGTAGACAATTATATGTTCTACGAAATGGTAGTACATTGTTTTGTTCTATAATCAATAGTTTTCGCAGCGCACGCCGTGTAAGGATTTTTTCGGGTCATTTTTTTACACCTTGGGTTACATTATTGGACTTTTAGTAAGGATCCCTAATTTTTTTGAAAATATAATATAGCCTATAGGCTTTCTCGATAAATATACTATTCAACACTGAAAGAATTTTTCAAATCGGACTAGCGGTTCCTGAGATTAGCGCGTTTAAACAAACTAAGAAACTCTTCAGCTTTATAATATTAGTATAGATTGAACATGTAACAAGTGCAGTACGAACCGACGTTTGACCGAGTCTGCTTTAGTCGTTTCTAGGATCGAGTAGGCAAAGCCCAAAACAGATTATTTTACGACATTTGACTAAAAATACTTTAGTCAAAGCCGAAATTGGAATTTATTTCGGGTTTTGTCGAAAGTCCTTGGTCAAGGATAAACCAGTCATTCCGGGAAGAGAAGGCATATCGACCTTTGACTATAACATATATAACTACTAGCTGTCCCGGAAGACGTTGTTCTGCCCTGAAGAAATAAAATTTAGAACCCGATTGCAGCGCCACCTAACGGGTCCAATTGTAAGCTACCCTATCTTTCAAGTCGGATCAAACTGCACACGGTGTGCAAATTTGATTAAAATCGGTGAAGTAGTTTAGGAGTCCATCGCGGACAAACAACGTGATACGTAATTTATATATATTAAGATTTATTTTATTTACAAGTCACAATTATATGCTATCTGCGATCTTCTATCTAAAACGAAATTGGTTTATTTTAAAGTCAACCAGACTAATATTTTTTATAAGTTATATTCAAATTCAAAATGAAGTTAAAATTAAAATTTACTTCCTATTTTACGTACTGTTCGCAACTTGTTATTGCTGTTAAGGAAAAGAAGCAGCAAGAAACTACCCAGCAACACGGTATATAATGGCATAGTAGATAACAAATTTTTCCCAAAACTTATTTTATTTTTATACATACAAACATACATAACTTCACGCCAGTTCGCTTGCGGGGTAGGCACGAACAACAGAGCGCCATTCAGGCCCATTCTTACACACCTCACTTGCTTCTTTGACATTCATAACTCTTGTGATGCACGCTCCTCTGTTCTTAAGGCTCCTGACATCACCCTCCGCTAGTACACGATCAATTTGATCATGGAAGGTGTGTCGCGGCCTTCCATAATTTTTATTTTTATATAATAAAAATTAACTAGTTCTAATAAATCATGAAAGCATTCAAAACACTGCTTTCCCCTCAGAAAATATGACAGTAACAAATACCTATAATAAATAATTAACCTCCAAAATAAACCCATTTAACATTATTATAATTAGACACGACATAATATGCCGCTCGTAACCATAATGCACTTAAAATATAGTGAGTCTTGTTTATGGGACTTAAGGGCGAGGCGATAGTCATAAGCGGCACCGGCGTGACAGCGATTTAAAACGCAGCCAAGCGCGCGCGAGTAACCGACCTTCAAAAACTCAGTAAAAGTTTTTGTCAGATAATAATAATAATAATAATAATCGGCAGACAGGGGGGCTTTGTGGCGAAGCCTTAGGTGAGTAGCGACACCTCGTACCTGACTCCGGGGGCCAAGACAAGGCCCCCACCTCCGTGCTTGCGTTAGCCAGCCGGCACGGAGTGGAGATCGCTAGAGCTAAGACTCAAGCTCCAGGGGTGGAAGTGATAAATGGCATCACGTCAGAAGTAGCTACGGTGAACCTGCAGCCCACCCCTCTACGCCCCTTAGCCACTCACACCCATGTTGCCCCTGCCTTCTATGGCATTTTTTGGGGCCCATGCAGGGAGAGGCGAGTCACCGTCTGCCTATTTTTCCATATTCTCCGTACATTGCGACGGGCAGACGCCATAGTTCCCATATTCCCAGACCTCTAGTGCCATTAGCAGTTCACCCCAATAGCCCGGTACTTTTTGTCTTCATTTCTCACAATAGTCCTACACTGGCCGGGGCTTGTCCTTGCGTGCATTACTATATGGTGTAGACAGGGATAATCGCCGGTCAGTGTCACGCCACATTTACATTAAATTTGTCAAAGAGCCTCTACATGTTGGCCTTCCCATGGCCCCACGCAAGCCCTCCAAAAGTCCGGGCCATAGTTATGGCCCGTGGTCTACAAAAATCGGCAGACAAACACACACATTGTATATCCCCAAATTAAGCAAGTTACGCTTGTATTATGGGTAATATACAACGGACTACTCTGGGGCCGATTCCAGACATTCAGACCATAGTAAATAACGGAGAAAATACGTTTCCGAAATTTACTATACCAGGAATCGAACCCGGAGCCTCTACGTTGCAGTGAGGTAGGCCGGCAAGGTCTTAGCCCGCTCAATCACAGAGGCCGACAGAGATGATTGATTAACCCTCAAAAAATATTACACAGGTATCTTAAAAACCACTCCATAAATCTCGTACAAACCTTTTGCAATTGAAAGTATTTTTTTTCTTTATATCCTTGTTTTTTCTTAGAATTTTCCGCTTCATAGTTTCAAAGTGAGAAGGTATTGTTTATATAATTTTGAGAGCTGCAATTATATCTCGACACATATTAACTTAAATAAAAAATCGGTATAATACATCGTAATAATTTTTCAACTCCTTACTAATGTTACCCTATATTAGTATGTAAGTAGACTAAAAAATAAACTCTCAGTTATAATTATGGTGCTACTTTCAATCTTTATTTCTCCATAATTTCACTACACCATTGTGTAATAAACATTTTTTAAAAGGTTTTTAAATACAAGCTTTTGAGGTCCTGGATATCATGTAGCAGCAGAGTGCTTCTCAAGACAAGTAAAACGAGCCCAAACACGACGGGTCTATCTTGTTTAGTACAGGAGTTCCTATGGCCACCTTCCAACTCTATCATCAGATCAGCTTCATGTACCATATTATTTCATTGTCACGCGATATACATATGCGTGCAAAATTTCAGCTCAATCGGAAACCGGGAAGTTGGTCAAATTTGACTTGCAAGATTCCACCCGAACGCCCATTAATTTTGAAAAAAGTGATTCTGACACACAGACGAACGAATATCACAATTTTGTTAGGGGTCCATGTTTGCTAAAACGGCTAGGGAACCTTAAAAAGAGCTCCGTTGGATCACTTTCTCGTTTAAATCCTATGTTCGCTTCCATACATTTCAATTATCATTTGAACAATCGATGTTCGAGTGTCTTGGCTCTTATGGTGTCGAAGAGGACAATTTTTGGTTGTCAAGCACATCCTTATCCGTCAAAGTCGAGAGATGACTTGGATGAGACTCTATAGATACATCGAACCATACGACACGCGTTTACAACTTAATTTAAATTCTCACAAAATCTATACATACATACATACATAACTTCACGCTAGTTCCCTTGCGGGGTAGGCACGAACAACAGAGCGCCATTTAGGCCCATTCTTACACACCTCACTTGCTTCTTTGACATTCATAACTCTTGTCATGCACACTCGTCTGTTCTTAAGGCTCCTGACATCACCCTCCGCTAGTACACGATCAATTTGATCATGGAAGGTGTGTCGTGGCCTTCCACGACTTCTGCATCCATCCACTTTTGCATTGTATATCTGTTTAGTCATTCTTTCATCATGCATTCTTTCCACATGCCCGAACCACCGGAGCATTCCTTTCCTTACCTTCACCCCGACACTCTCTTTCAGACCAACTCTCTTTCTTACTTCGGTATTACGAACGCGGTCCGCGAGCGTCACTCCGCAGCTTTTGCGCAATCGCGTTTACTCTACTTTCATGCTCTCTCTTCCATACCCAACTCTCGCTTCCAAATCTAGAATCAAATAATACTCTACTACAAACCTGAAGGTGTTGGCAGCAGTCTCCGGTAACTTTTTACAATCGTTCGAGTCTGAGAATCAATTAGTAAAACAGAATCGACGTATCTTCCCAAATAGAGTTGCCGTATTTTTGGATGTATTTTATCCGTGCAGGAACGGAGAAAGAATACAATTTCCTGCGTTGGGGCGGCCTGTCGTAAGAAGCGACTTAACAACCCACAGCCAGGTGGTAGGGCATTTGCCCGACTGGATGGCTACCACCCCTGGTCTAAAGTATGTCGCCATAACAACTTTGAGATGTGTTCCGGCATTAGTGACCAGGTTCCAGTCTCCCTTAAGAGAGCAGCAGCGCATTTGTAGCAACTTTGGTTTTTATTTTTTATATTTTGAATAACTCTACGGACTCGAGTACCGTACCCTTTTTTACAACTTAATTTCTAGATTGAATTTTTTGAATTTAACACGCTTATTAGTTATTTTGGTTCTTGTGTGTGACATTAATTGATTGATTTTTGTGTTGAGGTGTATGTATCTTACGAATGACTTATTATTGCCACTTTGGTGTTGCAAATGTCCATAGGCGATGGAAACCGCTTTCCATCAAATGGGCCGTCTGCCTGTCTACTGATCTCCTGCAATAAAAAAAAAATGTACATACTACAATATAGCTTCTTAAGAATATTTTCATTTTAAGTGCTTTATTGATAACAATAATGTAATAATGAGCGCTAAATATTGTAGTAAAAAATGAATGATCTAGCATTAGTTTAAACAACCTGGAGAATGCCCCATAAACAAGGAGTATTGCCACCGCTGATATAACCGCTTTTCGACAGTGACCAAGGCCTCCCCACGAGCCCCGAAGTGCAAGATTTCATTAGCCGTAAATCCCGAGTTGTAACAACCGGATCGTCCCGTTAATTTGACACTCGATAAAAATATGTGCGGAGCGGTGTCGCCCGACGCTCGCCCGACTATCGCGCGATAATGAGCCGACGCCCGGATTTATCGCCCAACTTGCCCCGTATACTCGGCTGAACTTACTTAGCGGTTGTTTGTGAATAAACTGGGTTTCTCTTTGTTGTCGTTAATACATTTGATTTGAATGTACTATTATATGGTCTCATTTAACTAGCAAAAACGCAGCTTTTTGAGATTTTTTGAAGTGAAACTTCTATACAGACGGGGGGTATTAGGATTTTTTCTGTCACGAAAAAGCGTTACGGCCGTGTGGAGGGGGTAGAAGGTATATCGCGTGATGAGAGGCGACATAATTTTAGAATAGACTTTGGATGCGTTTTTTGGATCTGGATCGAATTTACTTTTTTGTTTGATACAATAAAATATGTTAAAATAAAAAATGCATTTATTAAAATGTACCTAACCTAACCAAATCATAATTTGCAGTAAGCCTGCGAACAATCGAAATATGTGCTGGGACACATAGTAGAAGTGAAACTTCAACGGACAAGTGGCAAAACGAATCGCAACAAAATTGTAACTTGAAGTTTTACGGGCAGGTTTTCAAATTAGACAAGTACATTAACAATCTGCCCGTAAAACTTACAGTTAAAATTTTGTTGTGATTCGGTTTTTCCACTTGTCCGTTGCGATTCGTTTTTAACCTTGCGTTTCTATCGACATTAGAAGACAAGTAACCAGTGTAATTTCGGCTTAACCAAAATGATGTACAGTGATTTTATACATTTACTAGCTGTCCCGGCAGATGTTGTCCTGCCCTGAAGAAAATTTGAAACCCAATTGCAGTGCCACCTACCGGGTCCAATTATGAATCTAAACCATCCTTCAATCCACTTGAACACACACAAAAAAATTCATTCAAATCGGTCCAGCCGTTTAGGAGGAGTTCACTGTCAACACACGTACAGAAGAATTATATATATAAAGATTTGCATCGATATTAATTCTATTATTTTTTTAACAAGTAGCGTTAGTAGTAATAGTCTACTTGATCAAAATTACACATTCTTGTGTCTTTACGCACTTCTGGCACATCAATGAGCTGAGTCTGGGTCCAGTTAGGACTTATATTGATGCAGTTATCTTTTATTTTACTCAGTATTGTTAACATGTTTATTTGTCCTAAATAGAATAATTCTTTCTTTCTGTCTTTCTTTCGATGTCGTAAACATAAATAAACCTTCAACCGTCCTGATTTCTAATTTGGATGATGAATGGGATAATTGTATAATGTGATTTCATCCGTGCAGGAATGGAGAAAGAATACAATTTCCTGCGTTGGGGCGGCCTGTCGTAAGAGGCGACTTAACAACCCACAGCCAGGTGGTAAGGCATTTACCCGACTGGATGGCTACCACCCCTGGTCTAAAGTATGTCGCCATAACAACCTTCAGTTGTGTTCCGGCATTAGTGACCAGATTCCAGTCTCCCATCAATTGAACCGTCTGCTGATCTCCTGCAATAAAAAAAAATGTGAATCATAACTTGCTATTCCCATACAAAATCTAGTAGTAACAGGGCTAAGAGTCTTAGTTACTTGACTGTCCACTACCCTATTGAAAAAACTCCTTTATTCATACTAGCATCAAAGCCTGACTAACAAATAATAAAATTAATTCGTTGGTACAAAGGCAAACACCCGTATACACCCATCGCTCCCCCTGATCCCCCGATACACCTTAGCTAGTCAATTTCACGCGGCTCTGCCCCACCCGAGATAATCCCCAAGATTGCTCTTATTTATTGCTACTCAGCTGGGTGCTATTTGTCCCTTTGTCACTTTTCTGATAGTAGAAACTTAATTTTGAGTAAACGATGTAGTAGTTTTTATTTGGATTCTACTTGAACAATATTTTAATTTCTAAAATAAACAATGATTAATCAAATCACCAACTGATATAGAAAGAAGAGTGAATTTGGGGAATAGTGTGAATGGAGCGTTAGGTAAACTTCTAGGCGCTAAGAACCTCAGCCAGAAGGCCCAGCTCGCCATACACAACGCGGTGCTGGTACCTACGCTCACGTATGGAAGCGAGAGTTGGGTATGGAAGAGAGAGCATGGAAGTAGAGTAAACGCGATCGAGATGCGAGCACTGCGCAAAATCTGCGGAGTGACGCTCGCGGACCGCGTTCGTAATACCGAAGTAAGAAAGAGAGTGTCGGGGCGAAGGTAAGGAAAGGAATGCTCCGGTGGTTCGGAGATGTGGAAAGAATGCATGATGAACGAATGACTAAACAGAAATACAATGCAAAAGTGGATGGATGCAGAAGTCGTGGAAGGCCACGACACACTTTCAATGATCAAATTGATCGTGTACTAGCAGAAGGTGATGTCAGTAGCCTTAAGAACAGACGAGCGTGCATGACAAGAGCTATGAATGTCAAAGATGCAAGTGAGGTGTGTAAGAATAAGCCTGAATGGCGCTCTGTTGTTCGTGCCTGCCTCGCAAGGGAACTGGCGTGAAGTTATGTTTGTATGTATTTTAGGCCAACAGACTTGGCTTAATATACTCATATATATTCGTTTAGTGACCTAGTGAAACAACACTATCTGAAATTTGTAACTGAATAATAATGTTATTTAGTTGTATGCTTGGGGTGGTGTTGTTTGACGAGACACAACTTGTATATTTAGATAAATATGTATGTTTATATTGTAATTTATGTAACATTTTCCTTTATATTTATGTATATATTAGTATATTATATCTATTGCATACCTACCCCCATCCATACCGAGTTTCAGTCCATCCAAAGGTTGTCTGGAAGAAATTGCTCCCAGCGATAAGACCGCCCATTGTACTTATCATTACGATTGTATGTATGAATGAATTTTGTAACATTGTGTGCAGTCAAGTATATTCTATTCTATTATATATTAATTTGGCTTAGGGCAGAGATCGTATTATTGTAGTTTGTCATGCTACATCAAAAACCGCTCTCGGGTTATCCATAAATTTACTCATAGTAAAAAGATCTATATTTCAGAGATAATGTCATAATGATTAATTTCATGTTGCTATAATATTACGTTATACAGTAAAATATAATATACTAGCTTCTACCCGCGACTTGGTCCGCGTGGAATAGTAAAAAAAACCCCGATTTTGAAACATTCTTCATTGGTGCTCCGTCCCTATTGGTCTTAGCGTGATGATATATAGCCTATAGCCTTCCTCGATAAATGGGCTCTCCAACACTGAAAGAATTTTTCAAATCAGACAAGTAGTTTCTGAGATTAGCGCGTTCAAACAAACAAACTCTTCAACTTTATATATTAGTATAAGATAAGTATGCAAAATATGAGAACATCTATACGCAATTAAACTAATTACAATCTTACTTAATGAATGTACCTATGTTCAAGTTGGCTGCCCCATTTCAAAACTAAGTAACTTTTAAATTTTTACTTTAGATATTCTTCCACGTCTGTCATTTTTAATAGACGATCTGTAACTTAAAATTAGTCTATTAATATATTATCTATTTGAAAATGTAATTTATGATGGCGGCTTCGTCTGCGTAGATTTTTTTTCGCGGAATCACGTAAAAGATCCAGCCGTTTCAAAGATTAGCTGGAACATCCAGACCAATGTCAGTGCCGTATATACTTTCGTATGCATTTAGTAAAAAGCAGTTATTTTGACATTACAAACAGACACTTAAATTTTATTTATATGTATAGATAAGGATGTATGATAACTTATTGCATTTAATAACAATTTCCAGATGGTAGGGTATTTTCCTCGACTGAATGGCGACCACCCCTGGTCTAGAGCATGCCGCCATAACAACCTTGGGTTGTGTTCCGGCATTAGTGACCAGGTTCCAGTCTTCCTTAAGATAGCAGCAGCGGGTTTTTAGCACCTTTGGTGTTACAAATGTCCATAGGCAATGGTAACCGCTTTCCATCAAGTGGGCCGTCTGCCTGTCTGCTGAACTCCTGCAATAAAAAAACCAAAAAAAAAACATGAACTTGAGAAAAACTTAAAAGTGCTGATTATTAGATTTTGATATTTCAAGTCAGCCGAATATCTATTTTATATAGTTATATACATACATCTTTTACAGATTCAAAATTCAAATGCAAACAAACTCCCATCATTATTATATTATATTAGTATAGGTACGACATCTGTCATAGGGGGCGTAATTAGGCGGACTCCCAAGATACGCTTATTAAGGACGTTAATTGAGAAAGCAGCTATAATAAGGATCCAGTGATTGCAATGGATAATTACACTCCATTATACTTTAATAAGTGATTCTGAGTTGAATGGATGAAACCCAATAGCCATTTATTAAGATGCGTTGAGTGGTATCAGCAACGATTTCGTACAACAGAAGGGAAACCCTGGTAAGATTTTCCGGTTGCTAATTATAATTTATTTCTGAGGGCGGCAAATGAAACATCGCCACCTGAAATTAAAAGAGCTGTAACTCGTATTTTTGCGAGTTTGAGTTATAATCATCTTGTCACTATTGTCCCGTTTTTACATACATATATAACTTCACGCCAGTTCCCTTGCGGGGTAGGCATGAACAACAGAGCGCCATTCAGGCTTATTCTTACACACCTCACTTGCTTCTTTGACATTCATAGCTCTTGTCATGCACGCTCGTCGGTTCTTAAGACTCCTGACATCACCTTCTGCTAGTACACGATTAACTCGTCTCGTTTTTAGCTAGAATTAAAAAGAATTAAAAATAAAACTGTAGCCAAAACATCATCCATCAAGCTCCTGAGAAAAGCTTTTGTCCTATTAATTTTATTTTCGAAACTCTTTTGATTAAAAATACATTGTAAACTCCATACCGCGTTCGTAATACCGAAGTAAGAAAGAGAGTTGGTCTGAAAAAAAGTGTCGGGGTGAAGGTAAGGAAAGGAATGCTCCGGTGGTTCGGGCATGTGGAAAGAATGCATGGTGAAAGAATGAATAAACAGATATACAATGCAAAAGTGGATGGATGCAGAAGTCGTGGAAGGCCACGACACACCTTCCACGATCAAATTGATCGTGTACTAGCGGAGGGTGATGTCAGGAGCCTTAAGAACAGACGAGTGTGCATGACAAGAGTTATGAATGTCAAAGAAGCAAATGAGGTGTGTAAGAATGGGCCTAAATGGCGCTCTGTTGTTCGGGCCTACCCCGCAAGGGAACTGGCGTGAAGTTATGTATGTAAACTCCATGTAACGTCACTCGATTTAACGACAAACTCCCTTAAGCGTCGAAATTTTTGATTTGGTCGAAACGCTTTAGTTTGTTTAGCTTGTCTTCCATACAAATGATACACTCTATTTAGCATTACACCCACTCTCAATAACGACAACAATTAAGTAATAAAAAGTACCTTTTAACGTTTCTACGTTCTTTTATCACTTTATTATCCTAGCCCGTAATAAACTCGACTATCGGCAACATGCATACCGAAATTTCTAAGTACTTCCTTTATCACCAAGATGCCTCAATATCACAAGATATGAATAAAATAAGTAAGAAATACAACAAAATTACTGGTCCAGCAAAAGACGTCACACAAAAATAACAAACTTCTCTCCAGTTAACGACAACTCTCTATAACGCTTTAAAATGCACGGTCCCTTCAGTGTCGCTATATAGAGATCACACTGTATAGTAAATGACCATTTACTAATAATCCTATTTTAATACCTCTAGTTCCGTAGGACATGAAGATATTACGCTACGAGTTGAGATCCAATCCAAACACCATTTTGTGATTATCTTAGATATTACTTACTATACTTAATTATATTTAATTAATAATGAATTTTCCAACTTATATTTCACTTTGAAGTTAATAATAAATAAGTACAATGTTTCTCAAATTCATTATCGTCATAAATTAAGCGAACAATAAATAGCAACATCGACATCTTAAGACATTAAATTTTCAATAAGAGCACCGCTTTGTAGGCAAATTAAGGCGCCGGGTGCCCTAGATCTTGCTCGACTTGCTCGAATTGGTCGAGCTGCTCGAGCCTACGCTAATTGCCTGTTACGACTGAATATTATTCTGCTGCTGAATAGCCTTCCGTAGCACAGAAGTCCGGATATAAATTAAAATAAAAGAGCCTGAGATAAACAAAGGTACATACATACATAACTTCACGCCAATTCCCTTGCAGGGTAGGCACGGACAATAGAGCGCCATTCAGGTTTATTCTTACACACCTCACTTGCTTCTTTGACATTCATAGCTCTTGTCATGCACGCTCGTCTGTTCTTAAGGCTCCTGACATCACCATAAGCAAAAGTGATGTGAAATAATTTTTAGCCAGACTTGTTGGTAAGAAGTTTTGCCGCTACTTCTTCTTAAACAAGGATTACACGGTTGCAAAGCAATGTAGATAGAATAGAGAGTAGACTTATGTCAGGTTCCTATATTATTTGGATTTTGAATTTGACTAAAGGATAAAATATATTCACTTGATGGAAAGCGGTCACCATCGCCTATGGACATTTGCAACACCAAAGGTGCTACAAATGCGCTGCTGCTCTCTTAAGGGAGACTGGTCATTAATGCCGGAACACAACTCAAGGTTGTTATGGCGACATACTTTAGATCAGGGTAGCCATCCAGTCGGGGTCGTAGGGCAAATGCCCTACGACCTCGTTGTGAGTTGTTTTGTCGCCTCTTACGACAGGCCGCCCGGCCGCAGGAAATTGTATTCTTTCTCCGTTCCTGCACGAATAGAAGGCTTAATCTTTCTTAATTATATTGAGCCTTCACATACTTACGAAAACATTGTACACATTCAAGAGAAAACCCAAAAATTAGTTCTCGTATTGTGTGTATGTACTTTGTGCACAGCTCGGGGCTGCAGTGGCTCATTAGACCGGTTTGCGTCCACTTTTTCAAGAGAGATATATTTTCCGCATGACAGAAGTTCGTGTAATGGAAACATTTAATCCATTTTGAAGCCCTTTCGGTGCTTTGTCGCTCGTCCTAATTGCGAGCGGCAAAAAGTGCCCGCCGGTCTAGATTAAAATGTGCATCCTACCACACCGCCTTACAGCCGAACATCTGCTTTATTATCGAAGGGTTACAGTTGAGTTTTCTTTGTCGAGTTGTGACTAGCTCTGTTCTTAATGCGGCGAGCATCGAGGAGCAATTAAACAGAGAGGTCATATTCCTTAGTTGATATTAAAATCTACTAAAGAAATAAGATTTTACATTGTTGCAGCGGTTTGCAAACCGAGTGGAATATTATAAAAGAAAATGTTTGAACATTTTAATGAAGCTAAAATAATAATGTCTTATACGAATTATATGGGTTTACTGTGTACTAATACATACATAGATATATAACATCACGCCAGTTCCCTTGCGGGGTAGGCACGAACAGCAGAGCGCCATTTAGGCTTATTCTTATACACCTCACTTGCTTCTTTGACATTCATAGCTCTTGTCATACACGCTCGTCTGTTCTTAAGGCTCCTGACATCACCTTCTGCTAGTACACGATCAATTTGATCATGTGTGTCGTGGCCTTCCGCGACTTCTGCATCCATCCACTTTTGCATTGTATATCTGTTTAGTCATTCTTTCCACATGCCCGAATCACCGGAGCATTCCTTTCCTTACCTTCACCCCGACACTCTCTTTCTTACTACTTACTCTGTGTACTAATGATATATTATTTCTTGTATATCTACTAACAAAAACATTATGGAAATACGAGGATATATATATTGACGGCCTCTGTGGTTGAGCGGGCTTAGCCTTTGCCGGCGTACCTCACTGCAACGCAGAGGTTCCGGGTTCGATTCCTGGTATAGTAAATTTCGGAAAACGTATTTTCTCCGTTATTTACTATAGTCTGGGTGTCTGGGATCGGCCCCAGAGTAGTCCGTTGTATATTACCCATAACACAAGCGTAACTTGCTTAATTTGGGGATATACAATATGTGTGTTTGTCTGCCGATTATTTATTTATTTATTTATATATATATGTATTTCAGGATGGCTCGACGTTACCGATGTATTTGGATTGTATTAAAATTAAACTGAACATGTCTCAAGATTTGAACCTAGAAACTAATATAACCTAAATAAAAACTTCGTGATTTGAAGTAACGCTGAAGTAACACTCTGTACCTTAGAAGGTAATTTTGATAATTTCTTTCTTAATTTTGGTCATTGTTTAAGATGTGTAAAATTAAGTGTCGGGGTGAAGGTAAGGAAAGGAATGCTCCGGTGGTTCGGGCATGTGGAAAGAATGCATGATGAAAGAATGACTAAACAGATATACAATGCAAAAGTGGATGGATGCAGAAGTCGTGGAAGGCCACGACACACCTTCCATGATCAAATTGATCGTGTACTAGCAGAAGGTGATGTCGGGAGCCTTAAGAACAGACGAGCGTGCATGACACGAGTTATGAATGTCAAAGAAGTAAGTGAGGTGTGTAAGAATGGGCCTAAATGGCGCTCTGTTGTTCGTGCCTACCCCGCAAGGGAACTGGCGTTAAGTTATGTATATATGTATGTATGTATTGTATATTCAGACTAAATTGATGATAGACTAAAAAGAAACTTGAAATTTTTAATTGATTTACATCATTATTACATACATTGTATTATCATGGAACAAGAGTACTAAGGAATGATAATCATTTAGTTGTATTTATGAATTGTAAGTCGCAACAACTCCTTGCTTAGAGCACATAATTATAATATATGTATAAACAGTTATCAAAGTATTCCACATCCGCGCCGCATCAAGTTAGCGAGAACGCCCGTGTTACTTGTACTTAAGTTCGAGTTAAGCACAATGTAACTTAAGATTCGTACTTGCCCAAGTTCTACGTAACATTTTGCAGTGGAAGCGCATGTACTTAAGTTTCCTTAACTTGAGCTATTGTTATCTCTTTTTATAACTGTATCATAATAATTCATTCAGAGAGGAGACGTCACTAATATGTTTTGTGCCTGTGCTACATCTACTTCGTAATGCATTAATAAATACATTACGCATGTGAACGTTTTAATGTTAAACATTAACCGATAATTCATGTAGTAGTGGTACCTTCACTAATGTAGGTAATTGTTAACGCGTTATTCTAACGCTATAAAAACTAATCAGGTGTTTTTGGGATATCTGGTGGGAACGAACATCTCCTAAAATGTCTTAAAATTCTCAAAACGTCTCAAAAGGTGTTAATAAGCAACGAAAAGTATCGAAAACTTTCGAAAATCATCAAAAAACAAACAAATTTTATCAAAGACAGCGTATATAACACTAATGGATATTACTTTAGATCTTATTTCATTGCATTGCAAGATTGAAATTGTATAATATAACAAGAAGTGTCGGAAAAAATTTATTTCACTTTTTCGGTCTCGCTCCCATCCGCTCAGAGTGTGTAACGCGCGATAAGGACCTTCGTTTCAATAAAACGCCTTTAGACACAGTCACTAACATTAAAGCAGGTATAGCAGGGGCTTATAAATAATATTTATATATAAAGCAAGACCACTTGTCTATTGTATTGTTACGACCTATACGCCGACAAAGACAAATTCACACCTGCATACCTGTAGAAACACATTTTATTACCTTTCGGCATTTGGACTTCTTTTGTTTACTTTGTGTTTAAAATTTGTGATTAGAAAACTGCCCATTGTGTATTGTAATCTTTTATGGCAGTCATTAGCCAGGTGCGTCGGTTTTAAAGTACAAACTGATTCTAGGAAATTCGGTTCACGCGGCCGGGCAGACATTGCATCTATGCAGTATAAAGCAATGCCTGGATTGAGGGTGATCTATTTAGATCTTCTTCATTACGTTTGGATTTATTGCGTTTGCTTATAATTGTACCTGTGTTTGTATAGTTCTAACAAACTCTATAATAATTCCAACGGCATTTTAATTCGAGTCCTGCAACTCGTAACAATATTAAACAAAAAAGAAAATCTTTCAAAACTAAACATTTTCTACTAAGGACTTTTTTATAACCTACTAGCTGTCCCGGCAGACGTTGTTCTGCCCTGAAGAAATAAAATTTAGAACCCGATTGCAGCGCCACCTACCGGGTCCGATTGTGAATATAAACCATCCTCGAATCCACTTGAACACACACAAAAAAATTCATTCCAAATCGGTCCAGCCGTTTAGGAGGAGTTCACTGTCAACACACGTACAGAAGAATTATCTTAATATATATAAATCTCGTGTCACAATGTTTGTCCTCAATGGACTCCTAAACTACTTGACCGATTTTAATCAATTTTTCACACCGTGTGCAGTTTGATCCAACTTGAAAGATAGGATAGGTTACATTTGGACCCGGTAGGTGGCGCTGCAATCGGGTTCTAAGTTTTATTTCTTCAGGGCAGAACAACGTCTGCCGGGACAGCTAGTATATTATATATAAAGATGGATATATATATAGATAAAGATATGGATGTCATGTAATTTTTATCCGTGCAGGAACGGAGAAAGAATACAATTTCCTGCGGCCGGGCGGCCTGTCGTAAGAGGCGACAAAACAACCCACAGCCAGGTGGTAGGGCATTTGCCCGACTGGATGGCTACCACCCCTGATCTAGAGTATGCCGCCATAACAACCTTGAGTTGTGTTCCGGCATTTCTGACCAGGTTCCAGTCTCCCTTAAGAGAGCAGCAGCGCATTTGTAGCACCTTTCGTGTTGCAAATGGCCATAGGCGATGGTAACCTCTTTCCATCAAGTGGGCCGTCTGCCTGTCTGCTGAACTCCTGCAATAAAAAAAATAAAAAAATAATAGCGGTGTGCGATCTACCCAGTTATGAATTATTGTACGCTTCGCCAAAATCAAGGAGGTTGCGAGCTTTTGTTATATGATAAAAGGTATCTGAGTCGATTTGTCTGTCATCCACCCTATTAAGGCTT
Source organism: Dendrolimus kikuchii (assembly GCA_019925095.2). Lineage (NCBI taxonomy): Eukaryota > Metazoa > Arthropoda > Insecta > Lepidoptera > Lasiocampidae > Dendrolimus > Dendrolimus kikuchii. The sequence goes on from CM034397.1 coordinate 24,457,220, forward strand.
TACATTCGCCTAACAACTAGAGAAATATAAACGCATATCTGGGATTCACCGTGGTGGGTATAATCGATAGTAGCGAGCGGCGTTGGCAAACCAAGCGTGTAATGAGAGCGAGGTGGCTGCACTTGTTGCGGACCGCACGACACCCGGCGTAACACTCACGCCCTCGCTGTGTTACCAGGAAAACAACATATTTATCTCGACATTTCGATTTTAATTTATCGCTGCAGAAATAGAATTTAGAATGCACGATGAAAGAATGACTAAACAGATATACAATGCAAAAGTGGTTGGATGCAGAAGTTGTGGAAGGTCACGACACACCTTCCATGATCAAATTGATCGTGTACTAGCAGAAGGTGATGTCAGGAGCCTTAAGAACAGACGAGCGTGCATGACAAGAGTTATGAATGTCAAAGAAGCAAGTGAGGTGTGTAAGAATAAGCCTGAATGGCGCTCTGTTGTTCGTGCCTACCCCGCAAGGGAACTGGCGTGAAGTTGTGTATATATGTATGTATGTAATTTATCGCTCTTGTCCTGACTACATAGACCACAACCGACAGCATAAGGAGATTTTGACAGTTGTAACATATGACAGAAAATGAAGAACGTAAAAGATATAGATGAAGAACATTAACTGTAAAGAATATTTAAATTACAACTTCGTTAATATTAACAATACCTGAAATAAGAGCATTCAATGTTGTTTTTTTATTTTATTTTACAGGTAATTAATCTAGTTTTTACTTATAATGTAATAACTATACGTTTTAATAAGTTAAATGTCGAAAGAACACCATTTTAAATAAAACTTTTGTTTTACAGAGAGAAAAGAGAGAGTATCGCCATGAATATCGTAATAATTCAGCTTTTTTAGGACGGTCACGTGTTCAACGCAATCGAATACCTTGGACAGGTCACAGAATACACCAATGGCATTCTGAGCCTTCCCAAGTATCATAAATGTGTTTTAGGAGCTCAACACCTGCATCGCTAGTGGATCGACCTTTGGTGAACCCGAACTGTTTAGTATGAAATAATTGATTAATATTAAAATGTGAGAGCAGTTGATTTAAAATTATTTTTTCAAAGACCTTGCATAAGATTGGTAAAATAGAAATTGGCCTAAAGTTGGAGGGGTCGTTTTTGTTTCCAGTTTTAAATATAGGAATAACTTTGCTAACTTTCATTAAATCAGGAAATACTCCTTTATTTACACATTGACTAAATATTTCTACTAGTGATAGTGCAATAGTGTCTATTATGTCATTTAATACTTTTAAAGGTATACCCCAAAAATCAGCTGTGGTTTTAATGTTTAATGATTTAAATGTTTTTACAATAGCACCTGTATCTATATGATTATATTTGAATGAAATATTACATTCATCAACGCACTGTGTCATTAGCAGCTCAGCGTGCACTGCAATATTATCACGCCTGTTTTGCATTCGAGTAGGCAGAAACGGTGAATTTCCACTTGCTACGATCTTGACATACATCTTTTGCTACATTCATTAATCTCTTCATACATTCACGTTTATTATAGGTGCTTTTAACCAGGCCGTTGGTCGTGGTAAATACGTTGCGGTCTACCAACATCAACTCTACCATCCAGGCTGTTGTCATATACTTGTTTTGTCGGTCTCTTTTCATCCATTCTAAAATTCTAAATTACCTGAAATATCTATGAAAATGCAATTAATGCCATCAGTAGTGTTTCATAATTTGGTAACAATATAAGCAGGTAGATGACGCTGATAGTAATCGACATAACCGTTTTTTTATTGTGTGAGTACAAGAGACATGGTGACGTTTTCATTTTGGCTAGTTTCAACGATAACTAACGGCAAAAGGCGTGTAAAAGTAATTCCTCAAATTCAACTTTGGAATTATTCAAATAAACATGCAAAATAGTATACCATTTGTTACCTTTTTTATCAGGTTTCGCGCTGATGTTTTACCGACTAGGCGCCTCTACATGAGGTATACAGCCTATGTTTTTTTATTTTTTTATTGCAGGAGTTCAGCAGACAGGCAGACGGCCCACTTGATGAAAGCGGTTACCATCGCCTATGGACATTTGCAACACCAAAGGTGCTACAAATGCGCTGCTACTCTCTTAAGGGAGACTGGAACCTGGTCACTAATGCCGGAACACAACTCAAGGTTGCTATGACGACCTATTTTAGACCAGGGGTGGTAGCCATCTAGTCGGGCAAATGCCCTACCACCTGGCTGTGGGTTGTTTGTTCGCCTCTTACGACAGGCCGCCCGGCCGCAAAAAATTGTATACTTTCTCCGTTCCTGCACGGATATAACCATTATCTAAAAACCAGTCATCATCATTGTCATCCGAGCGTTAAAATACGATTGCGTACAGACTATTAGCTCCGCCACTCTGGGTCCGCATTGCTACTTTCATTTTCCATTCCATTTTCCTTCACAACGTCAAGCCAGCATTTGTTGAAATTTAAAAAACAGTTTTTCTTAATATTTGAAAACCAATGCCTTTATTAATAATAATGAATTTTATACTTACATTTTTCTGTCGATATCAGCAAACATTACCTGGCAACACTGCCCTCTTGCCAACCGAGCGACGGTGCACGACGTGTCATTAACAAGGACAGTTACTTTAATGCTTCGCGTAATAATTTCTTTTACAAGAAATTAATTTGTATCTCGAGACCGCCATCTTTAAACTTGTTAAATAATTTGCTAATTTTAATGAAATTTAGCTTATAACTATGTATAGCATGTTGCAATTGTTTATTTTGGTGAGCAATAAAATGTTAATTATATTTATTACTAGCGGCCCCGGCAGACGTTGTCCTACTCTGAAATAATAAAAATCTAGGACCCGATCCCAGCGCCACCTACCGGTTCCGATTGTGGATTTAAACCATCCGGGGACCCACTCAAAAACACAAAAACAAAATCACCAAAATCGGTCCAGGTGATTAGGAGGATTCTAGAACCCGATCTCAGCGCCATCTACCGGTTCCAACGAGATGAAAAGTACTGTACGTCCGTCTCCAGGTTCAATCAATTTTCAGCCAAATCGGTGCAGCCGTTCTTGAGTTATAAATAGTGTAACTAACACGACTTTCTTTTATATATATAGATGTCACACGCCGACGCCTTTTTGGACTTTAATTCTTAAGGAATCGATTTTCATTGATAAGATTTTATGAAGAGTAAAATAATAAAAGAGTAGTTAAAAATCGTCTTTCATTTAATACGCTTTATTAGCTTCATACGTATGTTAGTATGTAACGGAATCTTTCAAGTTAAATTTGATCGACTTCCCGGTTTCCGATTGAGCTGAAATTTTGCACGTATGTGTATATCGCGTGACAATGCAATAATATGGTACCATGGAGCTGATCTGATGATGGAGTCGGAAGGTGATGATAGACCCGTCGTGTTTGGGCTCGTTTTACTTGTCTTGGCTAGCACTCTGCTGCTACATGATATGCAGGATCTCAAAAGCTTGTATTTAAAAACCTTTTTCAAAAAGCTTATTTTTACATATCGTTCCATTTTATAATAAGAGCGTATTTAATTCTTTTTTCAAAGTTTCCACGGGGAAGGGAATTAAATCAATAATTAATCACTAAAAAATGAAAAATAAATAATAGTTTTAAAAAAACTAAAAAAATACGCTTTTATAGAAAATCCAACTAAAAAATAGAAAAAGCGTGGGGTGCATGGTATCAATAGTTATAAATATTTTATGAACAGATATGAGTAGAATTTATTTTGATAATATCCTGAAAAGCACCCCACGCTTTTTTTACAATAAAATCATTTTTTCTTACACTATTTTTAATTCAAATTTATTAAAATTTATTTATTTTCTATTTTTAGTTGGATTTTCTATAAAAGAGTATTTTTTCGTTTTTTTTTTAAACTGTTATTTTATATTTTCCTTTAAATCCCCGCTGAATTATTTTTGTGAGTAGTAATTTTAACACGATATTGTTTGTATTGTTTCAGGTACTTACAGATAGCTCTGCATAAGGAATATATTAGTTGAAGACACGCACGTACGTATGTGTTGAATTGGATTTATGGGGGTGAAAAATTGGGGGAGGTGGAGGAAGACAAACGACGTCTTCCGATAGTGGAGGGACTAATATTGATGGCGGATTGTACACACCCACTCACCATATAATATGGGATTTGTGGTCAGCCTAATTCTAATTATACTAATCGGCAGACAAAGACACACATTTTATATCCCCAAATTACGCTTGTGTTATGGGTAATAATACAACGCCGATCCCAGACACCCAGACCATAGTAAATAACTGAGAAAATACGTTTCCGAAATTTACTATACCAGGAATCGAACCCGGAGCCTCTGCGTTGGAGTGAGGTAGGTCGGCAAAGGCTTAGCCCGCTCAACCACAGAGGCCGTCAATGACCGCGTTTAAGACCGTTAAAACGTAGTTTTATTATAAGAATGCTAGTGAGCTTAAAAACGAACATTTCATAATAATATTTGGATAAAAACAGTTAAAGAAAAAGAGTTTTAATTTGTCATGAGGGATATTGATATCAAATGTTTTTGAGTCGAAATGAAGGCGAATCGCTCACCCAGTAAGCGCGAGTCGACCGCGTTACGGAATCGAAAGCAATTTATTTACTTTTTTCAATAAAACTCGAAGCAAATCGTCAACAAGGGCCGATCCATCACGACGGTGTTTTGTACTCGCTTCCAATCGATACTTCGTAATGCATTGCGTGATTTGTTATTGTCATTTTTAATACAATACTCTTTATTGTACACCAACATTACACAGAGAAAATACACAATCCAATCAAGATCTCTCCACATCCCCGCGAGGGACGCTAGGAGACATAGCTCCCCCCACAGGATAGACCAGGCGTGTTGCTGGGAAGTTTCTTTCGCCGTTTCTTCTCTCCCAGCCATAACACGTTGCGAAACGGCAGTAAGATAGCGTAGGCCGCCACGAACCACAGATCCCGGCCCGCCGTGATCCTTCCCCTAGGGCTTTATATTACCCGTCGGCCGTTCTCAATTAGTGCTTTGTGTCGCCCTATGGTGGGCATCATTAAATTCATTCCCCACTCATGGCAACAGTCCAGCCGAGGTAAAACTCCTTAGGGAGCTCCCTCGAGCAAGTTGCCCCCCCGGGCTCGCCTCAAAGACCCGGGTAAAGTTGTAAGGTCTTCGGACCAACAACATAAAGTCAAGTCCAATAAAAAAAAACAATCATTATATTAATACGTGAAGCAAAAACTTTGTACCCCTTTTTACGAAAATTGCGCGGACGGAGGAGTATGAAATTTCGCACACTTACAGTTTATATATATATTTTTTTATTGCAGGAGTTCAGCAGACAGGCAGACGGCCCACTTGATGGAAAGCGGTTACCATCGCTTATGGACATTTGTAACCCCCAAGGTGCTACAAATGCGCTGCTGCTCTCTTAAGGGAGACTGGAATCTGGTCACTAATGCCGAAACACAACTCGAGGTTGTTATGGCGGCATACTCTAGACCAGGGGTGGTTGCCATCCAGTCGGGCAAATACCCTACCACCTGGCTGTGGGTTGTTTAGTCGCCTCTTACGACAGGCCGCCCGGGCGAAGGAAATTGTATTCTTTCTCCGTTCCTGCACGGATAAAAAGCTTCATTGAAGACTTCCTACGCTACATAGAGTTTATTAGAACGTATAACACAAGTACAAATATAACTGAACGCAACAAATCCAAACGTAATGCAGAAATTCCGTCACTATTAGATTCCCGAATGTACACACGTAATGCCTAGATTGTAGTTGTAGCTCAACTGATCCCCTCTCTCAATCAGGCCATCGTTTTATACTTCACAAATGCAAATGTGCCCGCCCGGCAACGTCGACATAATTTCCTAGAATTAGCTTGTACTTACAATCCGCAACACATAGCTAAATGATGCTCCTGAGCGGCCGTAAACGAGTACAATAACACAATAGACTGTTCTCCACAAAACAAAAGAAGACGATCATAAAAGGAATACAATTAGTTCAAATGCCGACAGGTAATAAAATGTGCTTTTACAGATCTGTACGTAGCATTTGACTTTATCGGAGCCTAAGTTGTAACATTATAATCAGTTTTATTTTGGTCCAAATTGGACCTACGTTTAATCATCGGGATTATTGGCTCTCTAATCTATGCTGCACAGTGTAAAACTCGTATCTCATTCCCTGGCAGGCGTAGTCCTATAGATTTATTTAACTCTTTTTGGTGTCGGTTTTTCGTTTCATCACGATTCAAAAGAAGTTTCACTTAAAAAAAATGTAATATTACGAAACCAACAAAATGAGATTAAAACATCGCAACAAATAGATAAATCACTTATGGATTGTGATTAACATAATTCTGTGCTTTAGAGACCTCCACGTAGCTAATGTGGTGATAATGGCACGTCATTCCATTCATTCGGCTGATGTCCGAATAAATGCGGACATAATTAAGTTAACTGTTCGTATAATCGAAGCCATCAGCCGCCCCTCCTTGGGGAGCTCACCACAAGGGAGACCAGTCTCACCACAGACGATAGTCCAAAAACAAGTGCACCGAATTACAACTTTCATGAGATTGTGGTAATAATGTTCTAATGTTGTTGAGACAATATTATTTTTATTACCGCGCTTAAAACCGTTAAAACGTAGTTTTATTAAATATTATCTCTTTTCGGATAAGTAAATCATCTTACGATTTTACAACTGAGTGGAGGAACATAAACTGTAAATCTATACTAATATATTGTTACATGCCGTCAAAGGAATGCGCACACCTGGCTGTCGTAAAACGCAGTTTATTACCTTTCCTGCATTCGGAGTTCTTTTGTTTTAAAATTTGCAATTAAGAAAAACATCCTATTGTTATCGTACTTGTTTTATGGCCGTCATTAGTGAACTAATCCTTGTTGTTATTGCATTGCGTCGAAGCTTGCCAGATGTGTGGATTAACTCACTGAACGCGGCCCTTTGTCGGTATTATGCAGTTTACTATAAAACAATGCCCGAACGGAGGGGTGGGGCAGTCGAGCGAGGATTACGATACAAGTAAGACGTAAATTCGACAAGCGATATAGTGACGGACTTTGCTCGTGTTATTGAATCGTGTATTTTGTACTAGTTGTGTTTAGTTATATTTGTGACTTCAAGATGTTTTAGATAATATATATTAATAATAATAGCTTTAGAAATAAGTTATTTTATACTTTTTAGTTTTTGAAGTCGATTTTTTTTTAAATTTTTACAGGTACTTACTTAAAACGGTACAACGTTTTATAAAAAAATATGTTTAATAAAGACCCACAAACTGTCAACGAGCCTGTAACCTTGTTAAATATATATTGTCTAATAGAGCTTATGTCATATTGCTCCAAAACTGCGACGAATTGATTAAACATAATGTTACGAGTCGCGAGCCTCGAATTAAAATGCCGTTAGAATTATTATCGAGTTTATTAGAACTATACAAACACGTATAACACAGGTGCAAATATAACCGAACACAACAAAGCCAAACGTAATGCAGAAGATCGTAATTCAATAACACGCGCAAAGTCCGTCACTAAATAGATTACCCAATGTACACAAGTCTTGCTTCACTTGTGGTTATCGCTCGACTGCCTCGTCCCTCAATCGAGGCATTGCTTTAAACTGCTCAGATGCAATATGTCTGCCCGGCCGCGTGGACCGAATTTCCTAGAATAATTTTTGCTGTAAATCCGACACACCTGGCTAATGACTGTCATAAAATATTACAATACACTAGTAGATTCAGATTCCGAGTGGAGGGCACTCGATCCTCCTCTCATACCATCTCAGCGGGAGTCCCTCAGGGCTCCGCGCTCTCCCCCTTACTTTTCTCGCTGTACACCAGCGACATGCCACGGCACCCCCATACTCAGCTAGCCCTATATGCGGATGACACCGCCATATTCAGTAGCGACCCCAGCAGATACAGAATCTGCAGTCACCTCAACGCCGCCATCAAGGAACTAGGCGACTGGTTCCGTAGATGGAGGATTGAAGTAAACCCTGAGAAGAGTGTAGCCATCATGTTCACTCGTGGCTCTCTCTCACCCAATACTCGCCCCACCAACCAACTTATGCCCATCAAGCTATTCGACGGAGTTATCCCCTGGGTTAACGCAGTCAAATATCTTGATGTAACTCTTGATAGAGATTTTCTAATCACGAATTTTAAACACAAAGTAAACAAAAGAAGTCCAAATGCCGAAAGGTAATAAAATGTGTTTCTACAGGTATGCAGGTGTGAATTTGTCTTCGTCGGCGTCTAGGTCGTAACAATAATTTAATGGATATATAAGTTTCGCTATTGAAGTTATGAAGCAAAAGCCAAAAGTGACCGTCTAAGACGCCCATTAAAGTACAGGTAAAGATGAGTCTGCTAAGTTTTGTTCCACGGTTTATTACTTATTATTAAATTAATGACTAGCCTCGAGTCTCAAAATACCTATCAGTTAGACCTAAATGTAATTTATATTAGACCCTTCAATTATGTTTTAAAATCACAGACAGACGTCTGTAATTTCAAAGTATATGTTAATACTTAATTGGAAACAGCTAACCGCTTTTAGAAATCATACCTGTCTGTTTGAAAGGGGTAATTTTAAGCGCGGTAATTTTATTTGATTTTGGTTTTTCCGACGTTTCGGCCACTTTTCAGTGGCCGTGATCACGGAAGACAAAGATGTCAAGTGTCAACGAGTATTGTGAAAGTTTTATTTAGCCTACCGCCAACTTGTTAATTTTAATTATTTAGTTTTAATTTTGTTTATGGTTATTATTTACTCTATGGGAGCTTAATCTAATTGACTACCGCTTCGCAACATGTTACGGCTTGAAGAGAAGAAGCGGCGCAAGAAACTCTTCAGCAAACATGCCTAGCTTTAATAATTTTATATAATATTAAAATTAAGGTGGAAGGAAGAATAAAAGTAATTATCAATCAGTCAAGTTGGTTTGTGTTCCATTGCACGCAGAAAGAGCTCACAGTGTCTTGAGGTCTGGCAGCTGGTTTTTGCTGAGTTTGGTCTTAATAGTTTTGATGATTGGATCCCAAACAGGTGGTACTTGCCAACCATCTTCTCTATTGAAATTTGGGTGTTTTTTTATTTCAATAGCCTCACGCATCATTCTAGGTATGAAACAATTCTCTTTCGCGAGGATTTGTGGGTTATCGAATCTGATGTAGTGGTTGGGTTTATCCAGCGTGTGTTCACTGATCGCAGACTTCGTAGACCTTGTGTGTTTCATGTCAGCAATGTGTACTTTTACTCGTGTTTTTATGCTGCTCTTTGTTTGCCCAATGTACGACAATCCACACTCACAATCGAGCTTGTAGACCCCTGCATCCTGAAGTGGGATATTGCATTTCACAGGTCTCAAAAATTGGGTAGTCTTTTTCTGCGGCTTGAAATATGTTTTGATTGAAGCTCGCCTGAGGATGTGACCAATTCTGTCTGTGACCCCCTTGATGTACGGTAGGGTAGCAGGACACCGCTCAACTGAAGGTGGTTTGGGGCCTTTGTGACGTTGGTGTGGAGTCTTCAGCTGATTGCGTTGTAGAACTCGCTTGACATGCTGAAGCTCTCCAGCTACGTGGGGCTCGTAATCTTTTTCTGCGGCTTAAAATGTGCTCTGTTTACAAATATGCAGGTGGCCCAAGTTCTAACAGTATTATATATAAGTCTATATTAAAGTCATGGAATACCACGACACTAAATAGCAATTGGTCAAATTATATTACTATCAAATCATCATAAAATTAGTTCGTCTAATTAGTGTTTCGTTCAGAACGCAATCAGTCTATCTTAATAAAATAAATTCTAAACCTTAATCCAAATTAATGAAAGACATTATTTGTCAACATGCCTATATTAAACACTCCAATAATTATACCCGTCTTTTTTTTTGTTTCTAACCTGTTAACTTCCAGAACCAACACCAGAATCACACCTGGCTAATGACTACCATAAAGATTACAATACACAATGGGCTATTTTTCCAATCGCAAATTTTAAACACAAAGTAAACAAAAGAAGACGGTCATAAAAGCGCTTCAATGTTATTAGCTCAAACGCCGACGGGTAACACAGTATTATATATAAGACTATATTAAAGTCGTGGAAGGCCACGACACACCTTCCATGATCAAATTGATCGTGTACTAGCAGAAGCTGATGTCAGGAGCCTTAAGAACAATGGAGCATGCATGACAAGAGTTATGAATGTCAAAGACGCAAGTGAGGTGTGTAAGGATAAGCCTACATGGCGCTCTGTTGTCCGTGCCTATCCCGCAAGGGAACTGGCGTGAAGTTAGTTATGTATGTATGTACTATATTAAATGAAAGTACTCAACGTCCATAATAAGATCACAATTTCCAGCGTCTTACAATTCGGTGGAGTAGTAAAAGTAATTCGGTCCAATAATACGAGTCATCAATAAGCGTCCCCTCGCAGCAGGAACAAAAGACATGTAGTGATTTGCTGTGACCGCCCTCTGGGGAGTTCCCCGCTGCCTCCGGGCACCGTTCCACCAACTTTTGGATTTGCAACTTCAAATAGACGACATTTAGGGTAAATCTTACCCAAACTATCCCTTTATAATCTACACATTGTATATCCAACAACTTACAATATTTATAACATAGATAATAAGAGTGTCGGGGTGAAGGTAAGGAAAGGAATGCTCCGGTGGTTCGGGCATATGGAAAGAATGCATGATGAAAGAATGACTAAACAGGTATACAATGCAAAAGTGGATGGATGCAGAAGTCGTGGAAGGCCACGACACACCTTCCATGATCAAATTGATCGTGTACTAGCAGAAGATGATGTCAGGAGCCTTAAGAACAGACGAGCGTGCATGACAAGAGTTATGAACGTCAAAGAAGCAAGTGAGGTGTGTAAGAATAAGCCTAAATGGCGCTCTGTTGTTCGTGCCTACCCCGCAAGGGAACTGGCGTGAAGTTATGTATGTATAATAAACTCTGTTTAATGTGATTTTCGTCAATTACTGCTTTACAATATTTTTGTACAAAAGCAAGACCGCTTTAACGAGATCATGATAAGCTCTGATATAAATGTAATTTATACATTATATTCATATATCATTATTTATACATATATATTACACATTTGTTTTTCAAATACAAGTCGGTACAATACAAAACTTTATTGTTTACGCATTAAAAATTTTAGAATAGGGTAGCTGACAATCAAGTCATTTGACAGATTTTTCATAATATTACAAAACAAACAACATCTATAAAGTTATGATGTCATAACTTAAATTAGTAAAATTATTTTTATCATGATATTTTAAGTTTTATGCTATTGCAGAAACATTCTCTAAAGGCTTCTTCGCGTGTTGGTATACGTAGTATGTAAAATAATAATAATAACTAGCGGTCGCCCATGGTCGAAATTCGACCATAATAATTTATTCTCAAAGACTATACTTCTATAATCACATATTTCGCCAAGGCAACAATAAACATGAGAGTATATATGCGTGTGTGTGTCAAATACATGGTAGTGTGTGTAATGTTTTTTTTTTATTCTCATTGACACTTGACGTCTTTCTCTTCCGTGATCGCGGCCACTGAAAAGTGGCCGAAACGTCGGAATAATAAAAATCAAACAAATTACCGCGCTTAAAACCGATAAAAGGTAGTTTTATTATGTATACAAGTCGCGAAAACTTAATGAAATATTATAATAAAAGAGATTTCAAATATAAATATTTATAACATTTTATAACACACAAAGAGCCTAAATAACCCAGGACTATATATATATATAAGTATAGATATGAGGCCCACACTGCACATGCACTTCCTCACAACACCAGCATGCAACAGATACACTCTACATTAGTATAAGTTCAGTATTAAAACTAGAATAAATTAATATAATAAGTTATTCGTAAGATACATACACCTCAACACAAAAATCAATCAATTAATGTCACACACAAGAACCAAAATAACTAAGAAGCGTGTTAAATTCAAAAAATTTAATCTAGAAATTAAGTTGTAAAAAAGGGTAAGGAACTCGAGTCCGTAGAGTTGTTCATAATAAAAAAATAAAATAAAAGTTTTAAAATTCGGTATCTGTGTTCGGTAACTGAGATTGGTGTTCAAAGATGCATAATACATGTATTATTACTCTCAAGTGTCATGGTTTAAGCAACAGTGGCTTACGTCAATCTAATGGAAGTAATTCCATCCTCCTAATAAGGGATATCAATAAAGTGGACCCCACTAGGGGGCGACATGTGAGATTGTGTTTTTTCCATTGGCCGCCCTCCATCACGGAGGGGAGGGATCCCTGGCGTAGGAATTTGTTTTAATTAAACATACCAAACATCGCAAGCATTTAATTCGATTACTTTTTTTCAAAAATACGTATAACTTCCACCCACCAGAACTTCCAAAATGCAAAACTTTAAGTTCCAAATATTATTCACTTACGGTCTTATTCATATTGAGTTAAGAACCTTGAAAAAGCCTACAAACTTATACTAACTCAATATGAATAAGGTCGTAGAAATTTGTAAATGAAAGTGCATGCAGTGGAACACTTACAAGCCAATAGATGGCGCTGTGCAATAATTGAGGTCGTAAACGTTTCCCGAAACATACGAATAATATATACAAATTTCCAACAGTAATGGACAGGCTTAGGCATGCGAGGAACAACAATAGCCTCGTCAGAGGATCTTTTGGGATGCAGGAGCATTCCATCTAGGCTTGTTCCTGCTCGATCACTGAACGGAGCAATCCGTACTAGTACAATTTGTCAGATGTCCTAATTAGGGATGCAACATCGCTCATAAAAAACATCGATGTTAAAAATATCGACGTTTATGAACGATATATCGATGTTTTTTTATAACCATTTACATAAGCTTTTGACGCTTGTTCCTGCGATGCAAATGAAACATCGTTTTTTTTTTAAATTGATGTATCGCCCAAATCACCTTAGTACACCTTTCTTAATTCTTGCTTTCACTAACATCATCCTTTTATGCCGCTCTTCTTCTTTGTAATCTTTGCATCTCAATGCTCTCATTCTACTAAATACTATGTTTATTCTATTTATATGTCTTTTCCCTTACCCACATTCACTACCGTACTTACTATTCAACAGCTTGGGCACACACTATCATATCCCTATCGCCATTTAAAATAAATGTACATCTAAGAAAAATGGTATTTTTAATAGAAAGAAATAGATATAATAATCAACTTTTATGTTATAAATTATTACTGGCAATAAGAAAAAATATGAAAAATAGAGCACAAGATGGCGCGTTACGTCGATGTACGATAAAACAAAATGACAAATGATGGCATAAATGACGGCCTCTGTGGTTGAGCGGGCTAAGCCTTTGCCGGCCTACCTCACTGCAACGCAGAGGCTCCGGGTTCGATTCCTGGTATAGTAAATTTCGGAAAACGTATTTTCTCCGTTATTTACTATGGTCTGGGTGTCTGGGATCGGCCCCAGAATAGTCCGTTGTACATTACCCATAACACAAGCGTAACTTGCTTAATTTGGGAATATACAATATGTGTGTTTATATAAAAAAAAAAAAAAAACATCGTTCATAAAACATCGTTCTTGAACAACGATGTATCGTCGGTGTTTTGGTTTCAACATCGATGTTAAAACATCGATTTTTATGAACGATACATCGATGTTTGGAAACATCGATGTTTTGTTTGCATCCCTAGTCCTAATTCGGTATTTTAGTACAGTTTAGGGGAGTTTTTGGCGGGAACTGAAAGGGGACGTTGTGCTGTGCAGTTTTATTTTCTAAAAATGTGTAAAATCACTCTAAAATGAACAATAGTTGTAGGATATTGATAGTTTTTGAGTAGTAATTATGTGTTTTTGTGAGAAATGTGAACTGTATAGTCAAATGTGGCTTTTTGAGTTGTCTCAAGAACTCCGTTGAATGGCACCAGCTGATTACCTACAGTTCAGCTGTGCTACACATAGGCTTAAGAAAATGAAGAAACTATATTGTAAACTAAGATCTGGCTTAAAGGCCCAGCTGCCAAGCCATAAACCTAAATAAATAAATTAGTACAGTTTAGTACACTGAATGAATAGTGAATTATATTTTGATTTTTCTTCATACTTTGCAGGCTTAGGACTGTCATTCTAATCAATACCCGTTTATTTTTTACATAAGTTATTTAGATATTAAAATATCTGTGATGTATTTTTCTTGATGCATTAAATAAGATATCAAAATTTTATAGGTAGTTGTCGGGTTATTTTAGAGTCACAATGTAACCATATCGTTGCCGCTCGTTCAGTCAGAGTCAGCCGCGTCCGGCTGGGCGTAACTATGTTCTAAATCTCAGCCTTTCCAACACATTCAAAGCGCAGGATCGTCATGGAGGAGGGGGTTTTTAGTGGGTATTGGGGTTGCTCGCCCGTGCAGCAACGCTCGGAGTCTTCCACACTATTCTGTGACGTCGATCGCGGACGGAGCGCTGCCAAGAGCATACTATTGCTGCAGTGTTATCGCCCCCGACCGACGCGTGTCGTTCCCCTAGCAACGACCCAGTTTGTGCGTAAATCGGTTAAGCATTTTCCCTCGCCTCAAAAAAAAAAAAAGAGAGCCGCGTTCCGTGTTTGTTGTGCGACAGTTCGTAGCATAGTACCAGTGACAAAGAATACATCGCGAATTCAGACTATTCTATGCGATCACGAACGACCAAGTACTAAATGAACGATGTCCTAAAACGGAGAAGGAATAGCTCGTTCAATTCAATGTCGGGAATTTATTCCTTTTTAACCGACTTCAAAAAAGGAGGAGATTCTCAATTCGTCGGGATCTTTTTTTATGTATGTTCACCGATTACTCCGAGATTTATGATCCGATTTACGTGATTCTTGTTTATTTTGATGCGAAATAGTTGCCCTTTGGTCCCCTAGAAATTTGACATAGTTTGGCCCAGTAGTTTTCATTTTACGAACATTTTTTTGTTCCCGTTTCTTGAGACCTATATTTTTAAGGAGCGCGGCACCTTTCGTAGGTCTACCCATACATAGCTAGACACTAAAAAGTAACAAATAAAATAAAAAAAACCGACTTCAAAAACTAATAAACTGAAAAGTATAAAATAACTTATTTCTAAAGCTATTACTATTAATATATATCATCTAAAACATCTTAAAATCGGTGCTTAGTAATTTTCAAAAAATATAGTAATTTTTATGCTTTACTTTGCACCGACTTCAAGATGTTTTAGATAATATATATTAATAATGATAGCTTTATAAATAAGTTATTTTATACTTTTTAGTTTTTGTAGTCGGTTTTTTTAAACGATTTTTTTTTATAGTACATAGTCCATGTACTACACAAGTCTAATTCCATCTCGCTTCTCCACCTAGACGGGGCACCATCTTCATGCACAACAAAACATTACCCATAATACTACCGGTCATGTTATGCGGGTCCGAATGTTGGGCCACTAAGGTGATAGACCACAAACGCCTCCACTGAGCTGAAATGAGAATGTTGCTATGGATTTGTGGTGTCAAAGGAGATATATCGCAGAATAGAGGAGTCTAGAAGGAAGAGACCAAAGAATTGGCAGATGGTGAAAGAAAAGAGAGAAAGAATAAATAAAATATTAACGGATGTTTATTATTTAATTTATGTACCGCCATCTCTTGTTCGAACTTCAATACATATTCTTGATACATACATATTTCCTTCTCGTTTTGTATACTGCTACATTTGTATATCTATCTCTGTCCGCCCAATTTCTCATTGGCTCATGGAATACGCCATTTTGTAGTCGGTTTCGGTTTGCGGTGTTCAAACGACAGACATCTAAGAAATAATGGATTTTTGACAAGTGCAGTGATGAACTTATATTAAATGGCGACCGCCCTGAAGAGTACTGAATTTGATGAAAGTGATTCATTGAGCTGGCTTCAAGATATGTACTTCTGATGTTACTTCTTATGGCGTACCATACCATAGTTTGGACATGAGTTTTGGATAAGCCTATCTAATTTCTCTACTTATTTATCATTTAATATTTTCTTAAGTTTTCGCGACTTGTATACATAATAAAACTACGTTTTAACGGTTTTAAGCGCGGTAATTTTATTTGATTTTGGTTTTTCCGACGTTTCGGCCACTTTTCAGTGGCCGTGATCACGGAAGACAAAGATGTCAAGTGTCAACGAGTATTGTTAAAGTTTTATTTAGCCTACCGCCAACTTATTAATTTTAATTATTTAATTTTTAATTTTGTTTATGGTTATTATTTAATCTATGGGAGCCTAATCTAATTTACTACCGCTTCGCAACATGTTATGGCTTGAAGAGAAGAAGCGGCGCAAGAAACTCTTCAGCAAACATGCCTAGCTCTAATAATTTTATATAATATTAAAATGGGTGGAAGGAAAAATAAAAGTAATTATCAGTCAAGTTGGTTTGTGTTCCGTTGTACGCAGAAAGAGCTCACAGTGTCTTGAGGTCTGGCAGGTGGTTTTTGCTGGGTTTGGGTCTTAATAGTTTTGATAATTGGATCCCAAACAGGTGGTACTTGCCAACCATCTTCTCTATTGAAATTTGGGTGTTTTTTGATTTCAATAGCCTCACGCATCATTCTAGGTATGAAACGATTCTCTTTCGCGAGGATTTGTGGGTTATCGAATCTGATGTAGTGGTTGGGTTTATCCAGCGTGTGTTCACTGATCGCAGACTTCGTAGACCTTGTGTGTTTCATGTCAGCAATGTGTTCTTTTACTCGTGTTTTTATGCTCCTCTTTGTTTGCCCAATGTATGACAATCCACACTCACAATCAAGCTTGTAAACCCCGATGGCCGAAACGTCGGAAAAACCAAAATCAAATAAAATTACCGCGCTTAAAACCGTTAAAACGTAGTTTTATTATTTATCATTATTCAACAAACATTTACATAACAACTGCAGCCAATAAATTATACTATTAGCTTCAGCGGCTTCGTACATACATACATACATAACTTCACGCCAGTTCCCTTGCGGGGTAGGCACGAACAACAGAGTGCCATTTAGGCTTATTCTTACACACCTCCCTTGCCTCTTTGACATTCATAACTCTTGTCATGCACGCTCGTCTGTTCTTAAGGCTCCTGACATCACCTTCTGCTAGTACACGATCAATTTGATCATGGAAGGTGTGTCGTGGCCTTCCACGACTTCTGCATCCATCCACTTATGCATTGTATATGTTTGGTCATTCTTTCATCATGCATTCTTTCCACATGCCCGAATGTGATGATGATTTTTTTACCTACCACGCGTAAAAAGAACTCCTTCAAAACATGACCCATTATAATGGAAAACATAAAACCATCAAAGTTTACGACCGAATGCAAGCGAAATGAATTCCCATGGCAATAAAGTTCAAAGCAATTTATCTGTCAACAGTCACTTCAGGGTACAAGAAAATATTTATTCAAATTATTAAGCTGTTAGTTTGCATTGAGGTTTTGATTTCATAATGGTTCTTGAGATAATGTTACTGCGTACACATTGAACCGACGAACGGCTCGCTAATCTTCATTGGCTCAATTTGTACACGGCCTTGTTCAAATGAATAGTACAATCCAAAACTAAAAAGTATAAAATAACTTATTTCTAAAGCTATTATTATTAATATATATTATCTAAAACATCATTTTAGTTTTTGAAGTCGGTTTTTTTAAACGAAGTTTTTTTTATTTTTTTGTTACTTTTTAGTGTCTAGCTATGTATGGGTAGACCTACGAAAGGTGCCGTGCTCCTTAAAAAATATAGGGCCCAAGAAACGGGAACAAAATTTTTTTCGTATAATGAAAACTATTAGGCCAAACTATGTGAAATTTTCAGGGGACCAAATGACAACTATTCCGCATCAAACTAAACAAGAATCACGTGAATTGGATCATAAATCTCAGCGTAATCGGTGTACACATTGAACGGAATGGAATTTTTTTCATAAAAAATGTTCATAAAATGAAAACTACTGGGCCAAACTATGTAAAATTTTTAGGGGACCAAATGGCAGATATTCCGCGTCGAGCAAAAAAAGAATCACGTAACTCGGATCATAAATCTCGGAGTAATCGGTGATCATACATAAAATAAACCCAACGAATTGAGAACTTCCTCCCTTTTTTGAAGTCGGTTAAAAATCTACTTCAAAGCCGAATTCACAGTCTTACTAATGGCCAGTTTCTATATCTTACGGTTCTTATCGGTTCAAATTTGACATAAACTCCACACAAGTAAGTTGAAAATTCAACCGATAGCCGGGCAAGTGAATGAATAGTAAGATATAGGAACCGGCCATTAGCGAGTTAAAACATATGGTTTTATTTTAACTCGTTTATCTTTTTCTACTTCTTTATGAAGAATTAATATCTATCTAAATAAGAAGAATTCGGCTCCAGTCTCTATCTTTGAGATGATCGCAAATGGAGCCGCATCATTAGCCATGCATACCTACATATATTATAATGTAGATATCATTTAACAAGGGTCCCTTGCCTACCCCGCAAGGGAACTGGCGTGAAGTTATGTATGTATGTATAATAATAATAATAATCGGCAGACAAACACACACATTGTATATCCCCAAATTAAGCAAGTTACGCTTGTGTTATGAATAATATACAACGGATTACTCTGGGGCCGATCCCAGACACCCAGACCATAGTAAATAACGGAGAAAATACGTTTCCGAAATTTACTATACCAGGAATCGAACCCGGAACCTCTGCGTTGCAGTGAGGTACGCCGGCAAAGCCTTAGCCCGCTCAACCACAGAGGCCGTCAAATGTATGTATGTATCATTTAACAAAGTTATATTGGAATAATACATGTTGAAGGCAAACTAAAATCTCAACTTATTTGATCAGTGATTATGGACTCCTCGGATAGACGAATCGTTAAAATTAAAAATCAAATGTGATAATGGTTATATGTACCAAGAAGTTGAAATTTCATATAAATACTGACGAACTAACTAACTTTGTAGCGGTATCAAACTAAGTTATATGCCAGGTGGTAGGGCATTTGATCGACTGTATGGCTACCACCCCTGGTCTAAGGTATGTCGCCATAACAACCTTTAGTTGTGTTCCGGCATTAGTGACCAGGTTCCAGTCTCCCTTAAGAGAGCAGCCGCGCATTTGTAACACCTTTGGTGTTGCAAATGTCCATAGGCGATGGTAACCGCTGTCTATCAAGTGGGCCGTCTGCCTGTCTACTGATCTTCTGCAATAAAAAATTATACCAAATTAAAACACCATAATTAGTTTATTTCTTCAGAAACGTAACACATAACAACGTTATGCATGTCAATACTTTTTTTTTCTTAAATATTAGTGATGTGATCTGGTGATTGATGTGTGTGTAATCAAAAAGTTGAAACATAAACCAACATTTCTTTTGAACAGTTGTTTTTTATACACTCGACATTGGAAAATCAATGTATAAATGGCATTGCAACCAACACCAAAAAAAAACATAAATATATATATATAATACAATAATCATCGTGGAAGGCCACGACACACCTTCCATGATCAAATTGATCGTGTACTAGCAAAAGGTGATATCAGGAGGAGCCTTAAGAATAGAGGAGCGTTATGAATGTCAAAGAAGCAAGTGAGGTGTGTAAGAATAAGCCTGTTGTTAAGTTGAAACTGGCGTGAAGTTATGTATGTATGTATGTAATAATAATCGGCAGACAAACACACACATTGTATATCCCCAAATTAAGCAAGTTACGCTTGTGTTATGAGTAATATTACAACGGACTACTCTGGGGCCGATCCCAGACACCCAGACCATAGTAAACAACGGAGAAAATACGGTTCCGAAATTTACTATACCAGGAATCAAACCCGGACCCTCTGCGTTGCAGTGAGGTACGACGGCAAAGGCTTAGCCCGCTCAACCACAGAGGCCGACGAATAAAATAAATAAATCGTAATTATGTTATGCATATTTTCTACATTTTAAAGATAAAAAATCAAAGTTCCTGAGATTAACGCGTTCAAGCAAACAAACTCTTCAGCTTTATACCTATATATTAGTATAGATAAGTATGCGACTTCATAGTCCTCCGTCGGCCCAATTCTCATAAAAAGGGGTACAAAGCTTTTTTGTTACACGCCTTAAGAACAGACGAGCTTGCATGACAAGAGTTATGAATGTCAAAGAGGCAAGTGAGGTGTGTAAGAATAAGCCTAAATGGCACTCTGTTGTTCGTGCCTACCCCGCAAGGGAACTGGCGTGAAGTTATGTATGTATTAATATATAGGTTTAACATCTTTCCACTACTTTCGAAGACATATAAAATTCACTTTGTTATCACAACTCGGGCTAATAACAATTAACTTAATTTTAATCACATTTATAATTAAAAAGTTTTGACATATGTACCTAGCCCTTTCTAAAGTGGCGCGAGTCGAGCAAATAATGGATAATTTTGAATAGAGCCCAGTAAATAATTACGAAAGTTTACAATCCCGGGCACTTTCCATCACCTTGAGCCATAAATCTCTTTGGGAGCCCCTCCAGAGTTCCTTTGAGGGTTCTCCCGAAGTTCAGGCGGCCGTCACGCATTCGCAACTCGCCCTATATTGAAACAAAACGTAATGGAGTTGCTAACACCTCATTCATTAATTCTAAACTTGTTTCAGCCATTTCGCAGTTAACTTGACTGATTGTTTTAAGCCAGTATTAGACGGTTCATTCCTGTCTTTCACTTTTGATGAATCAACCAAAGTGATCCGTCTAAATATAATACCTTTGTGTACTGTTAGGATGGCGCTCCATGGGTCCTTTTAAAAAAAAACAATTTATTTGCTGTAAGAGTTTAATTAACAAATATACGTCTGCACTATATGACGGTTAATAATGCTCTCTCCTTATTAGAGAAAATCAAATTGGTTTTATATAATGTACAATTGCACAGATAAGCAATTGTACATATAATACAATGTCATATAAGTACATAGAACTAAATAAATAAAAAAATTAAAAAAGCTAACTTAGAACACGATTATGTTCCAGTAAAGTGAAGCACTTTTAAGTAGTTAAGTTTTTGCGACTAGTATACATAATAAAACTACGTTTTAACGGTTTTAAGCGAGGTAATTTATTTAAATTTTATTATTCCATTCCAACTAATTCTACTTATATTAAATATTATATAAGTAGAATTAGTTTTTATTAATTATTATTCTCATTTATTATTTAATTAGCAAAACTGGGTCATTTTGGTCTTACACCTTAAGGAAGGTTTGCACTGAAAATCAGCGTTGTGTCGGATATAATTCCGGCACAGCAATATGCTGAGTGCAAACCTTGTTTGCTGAAAATGCGGCGTACAAATTCTCAAAATATGCTTTGTGTATAAAAATGTATAAGGAATGTAATTGCGTCGCAATTTCTTCAAATAAAGTTTTTCTTTCTTTCTTTTTCTTCTTTCTTATTCCGACGTTTCGGCCACTTTTCAGTAGCCGTGATCACGGAAGACAAAGATGTCAAGTGTCAATGAGTATTGTTAAAGTTTTTATTTAGCCTACCGTCATCTTGTCATTTTAATTATTTAGTTTTAATTTTGTTTATGGTTATTATTTACTCTATGGGAGCCTAATCTAATTTATCATCTATTTATTTAGTCTGTCACTTTAGTGGTCCTCATTCGAACCCGTATAACATGACGGGCCGTTTGACAGATTTATATATCTGACCTTTTAGTTTCAGTGAGATTAATCTGTCGCATGTCACACTATTAATACTACTAATATGATTTTGTATAAGCCTAAATGGCGCTCTGGTGTCCGTGCCTACCCCGCAAGGGAACTGGCGTGAAGTTATGTATGTGTGTACGTAATATGATTTTGATAATTTGATGTCAATTTTGACTACATCCTACCTAGCCTTCTAGGTACAATGCCCAGCGACAGTGGTCTGGTGGGGCTGGACGGGCTTTACTACAGGTTTTTTTTTAAGCTAGGTTAATTTATAGGATTGTCTTACTATTTATTACTTAGTTTATTGTTGTATTTAATCTTATTTTTAAGTTAGTTTAGCTTTTTCCGTAACCATACATAATTAATAATAATATTTAAATTACATGTTGCCCCTGTCATTATGGCATTTTTTGGGGCCCATGCAGGGTGTGGCGAGTCACCTTCTACCCATTTTTCCATGTTCTCTGAACATTGCGACGGGCAGACGCCATAGTCCCCATATTCCCAGACCCCTAGTACCATTAGCAGTTCACCACAATAGCCCGGTACTTTTTGTCCTCATTTCCCACAATAGTCCTACACTGGCCGGGGCTTGTCCTTGGGTGCATTACTATATGGTGTAGACAGGGATAATCGCCGGTCATTGTCACGCCACATTTCCATTAAATTTGTCAAGGGGCCTCTACGTGTTGGCCTTCCCATGGCCCCACGCAAGCCCCCCAAAAGTCCGGGCCATTTTTATGGCCCGTGGTCTTGAAAGACATACAGTATAATATTTAAATTAGACATTAAATAATTGACATGCACAGATTATAATAATAATTTAATCAAAAACAGATATCTATATAATTAATAAATAAAGGTAATAACTACATATGACTTAAATTTTCAAGCATGTACTAAACATTACAGAAAAGAATAATATCGTCTAGGAAAATATAAAATCTTCACGCTTGTTGTGGAACTGAAGCTCTTTCTCTCTCTTAAGTCTAGTATCAAATACAATATTTAATTGGACCTACATATGCAAAACAGGACCAATCCACAAACATGCCAAAATCGGGTTAAGGACGCAGAAGACTTTCAAAATGCACCCTTCTATCGACTCAATAAAAATCACAACGAGAAAATATAATATACAATATTCTAAATGTTTTTTCCTAAATATAGACATATTTTTTTGTACACAAAATATTAATGGAAGCGAGAGTTGGGTATGGAAGTAGAGTAAACGCGGTCGAGATGCGAGCACTGCGCAAAATCTGCGGAGTGACGCTCGCGGACCGCGTTCCTAATACCGAAGTAAGAAAGAGAGTTGGTCCGAAAGAGAGTGTCGGGGTGAAAGTAAGGAAAGGAATGCTCCGGTGGTTCGGGCATGTGGACCTCCCATGATCAAATTGATCGTGTGCTAGCAGAAGGTGATCATGGATGTCAGGAGCCTTAAGAACAGACGAGCGTGCATGACAAGAGTTATGAATGTCAAAGAAGCAAGTGAGGTGTGTAAGAATAGGCCTAAATGGCGCTCTGTTGTTCGTGCCTACCCCGCAAGGGAACTGGCGTGAAGTTATGTATGTATGTATGTAAAATTTTAATAAAAACGGCTTTTTCTCAAAACTGTCAGTATGTGGGTTGGTTCCATTTTGCATAAGTAGGTCCAATTGTAGTTCATCTCGTCTCGAGAATTTTGGGGAATTTAATAATCTGATTTATTAGGTATATAAATTAATATCGAAATTAATTTTCAGTGAACGGCATATATTCGTCTGCTTCTAATTATGTACATTACCCTAATCTACGCGTGTTTAGCGCGTTTGACGTTTAATTTAGGCAAATTGATATAATTTGCTTCATTGATACATCATTGTAATTAGTATCCAATTGATGTTGGATTGCTTACACTGATATAGTTTTAGCCAAGTTGTTGAATCCTATTTCATATTTGAATGCATATTTGTTTATTGTGTAATAACTTTGGCACACTATACTGATAATAATAATGTATTGTTACGAGTGTGGGACTCGAATTAAATATGCCGTTGGAATTACTATAGAATTTATTAGAACTATACAAACTCGTATAACACAGGTAGAAATATAACTGAACACAATCAGTTCAAACGTAATGCGCGATGCAATAACACGCGCAAAGTCCGTCACTATATAGGTTATTGAATGTACACAAGTCTCGCCTTGATCGTGGTTCTCGCTAGACTGACGATCTCTCCATTGCTGCAATATGTCTACCTGGCAAGCGTCGACGCAATTTCCCAGAAAGCGTAATCCGCACACCTGCGTAATTATGCCTGCGAACGGCCATAAACGAATACAATACACAATGGACTGTTTTTCTAATTACAAATTTTAAACACAAAGTAAACAAAAGAAACCAGTCATAAATAGTTTTAATGTTATTAACTCAAACGCCGCGGCAGGTAATAAAGGTGCTTTGTCTATAAGTATGCAGGTGGCCCAAATTGTAACAGTATTTTTGAATATATTATATTCTTTATATGGCAGCTTTCTGACCTAATGTCAATATTACCACGTACTAACAACGGTGAAGGGAAACATCGTGATGTTGCTTGCACGTCGAGATAACCGATGTATCAGATTTGCCAAGCCGCCTTGGACTAGCGTGGTGGGTATACTGTTCGTTCCCCTATACTCGGAGGCCCGAGCCCAGCAGTGGGACATTTATGAGCTGTTATGGTTATTAGTACATTATGGTACTAGTGTGTAACATTGGTGATTACCGCCGAGGCGCCATTGAGACTCGAGCCGTAGGCGAGGGTCTTAAGAGAGCCGAGGACGGTAATCATCAATACACACGTGTATCATACGACGTTTTTCAACACACTTGTGAATAAAATAACAACAAAAACTCATTTTATTTAGTAGATAAAAAAAAGTTATATATGAGTGAAAGTTTTATTTATTAAACACGTACGAGTTAAAATTATCTATTTAAATAAGAAGTTGCATGAAATGAGCAAGCAATAGGAACATTAATTTATTTGTTCTATAGAACACGATCTTTTTTTTTTTAATAAAAACTTTTTTAAGAACAAAGCAACTCAACCAATAAAATTTGAAAAAAAATCTATAACTCACTAGTGAGTTATAATGTTTTTTACTCACAGTTTGATAATGGGTGTCATTCTGTGCCTAATTGCGGTGACCATAGAGTCACTTTATGAGCAAGTGTGTTGAAAAATATATTACACATTCACTTGTATGTATAATAAATGTATTTTAATATATTATACGAGTACATACAAGTTTTCTAAGTGGGCCTCTGTAGCCAAATCCGAAACTATAAGATACAGCGAAAAATACTCAAAGGTCTCGAGTCCAATTTCGATGAAATCTACATTCATATCATACATACATACATACATAACTTCACGCCAGTTCCCTTGCGGGGTAGGCACGAACAACAGAGTGCCATTTAGGCTTATTCTTACACACCTCACTTGCCTCTTTGACATTCATAACTCTTGTCATGCAAGCTCGTCTGTTCTTAAGGCTCCTGACATCACCTTCTGCTAGTACACGATCAATTTGATCATGGAAGGTGTGTCGTGGCCTTCCACGACTTCTGCATCCATCCACTTTTGCATACATTCATATCATTAGATTTTTTTACGATTAATTACTCTAGTCGAGCGTCTGAAAAAAACAACTATTATTACATGAAATCATAGTGTAGCGTCGAAGAATCAACTGGACTCTAGACAAGAGTAGTTAATTTTTCAAAAATCTAATATAACTTAGCTTTGTCAATCAAAATTATTTATTGTAACAACCAAAATTATTTTAAAAATTAAACTAAACTATAAAATAGAAACCTAAAATTAAATACTAAAACTAAAAAAAAAAAAAGGAGAGCAAAATTATAGATAAAATATTGGTCCCAAACCACTGTCACTTACCGGGAACGTTCCCAAAAGGCTGGCGGCGTTACCACGCTGAATAGCAATGCTTACCCTTTGAGCAAAATAGACGCCAGCCTTTTGGTCGCGTGAGAGGTCTTAGCTTAGCTTTAATTTTTATCATCTTATATTTTCAAACTTGGCTATACAGGCCCGCTTGAAAAGTGCACTTGTATAATAATTAATGCGTTATTTTTCTCCGTTCCTGCACGGATGAATACTGTATATACTGTACTATCAACGTCAGTTAATACAAACAAAATGGACTTTTTAAATTTGGCAAGAGAGCATGCAAAAATATCAAGATTTTGTAAATATAAGTCGTGCGCAGAAAGTTTGTTGATGATCACCCCTCCCGCTGCCTACGACTGGGATCGGGGCTTGTCTAAGCAGTGCTAAGAACTTCACTAAATCAATAAATTCAAAATTATTATTCACAATATTTTACAATGCAGGAACGGAGAAAGAATACAATTTCCTGCGGCCTGGTGGCCTGTCGTAAAAGGCGACTAAACAACCCACAGCCAGGTGTTAGGGTATGTGCTCGACTGGATAGCGACCACCCCTGATCTAGAGTATGCCGCCATAACAACCTAGTGTTGTGTTCCGGCATTAGTGACCAGGTTCCAGTCTCCTTTAAGAGAGCAGCAGCGCATTTATAGCACCTTTGGTGTTGCAAATGTCCATAGGCGATGGTAACCGCTTTTTATCAAGTGGGCCGTCTGCCTGTCTGCTGAACTCCTGCAATAAAAAAATGTTGCGCCTTAATTATGATTTGTAATATAGAATAATGGACTCAATTACTTCTTGTGAGGATATTGTTCGACTGAAAGTAGTACGCTGTCTACGTCAAGTTACAAGATAAACTTGGGATGTAACGAGTGCAATCGGCAACTGGCGGTGGGCAACTTTGTCCGGAGCGTGTAATTGTTGAACGCCGTAATCGAGTCGCTGTCCAAACGATTGGGGATTAACTCCGTGTTGTACGGCTTTGTGCTTACATTGCCACCGTGTTATAGACTTTGACCTTGTAACAATAGATGCAAAAGGCTATGCGAAATCGGTTTGTTTATGTAATGAACACAGAATTATAAACACTAGATTAGTATGTAACAAGACAGAGAAGGAATGTAATAAATATAAATAAGATTAGATAGATAGTTAACTCTTTATTGTACACCAATACAAACATGAACCTAAAGACTTATGACTTATGACTTACCATACAAATACATATCTACAAACTATATAAATGAATTTAAAATCATATTCCAACGACATGTAGTATTTTTTGATCATACTTTTAAATATCGCTAGCGATTTTGCTTGTCTGATTGTCTGATAAGATACAATAAAAGAATAAAAACAAATTTAAAAAAATAAACTACGACCAATTTATTAAGTACTAGTGGTCGCCCGTGGTCGGAATTCGACCATAATTAATTTAAATTATAAGTTTGAACATTATTGAGGGTCTGTTGTCAAAGTTGGTCTGGAAGAGAGTGTCGGGGTGAAGGTAAGGAAAGGAATGCTCCGGTGGTTCGGGCATGTGGAAAGAATGACTAAACAGATATACAATGCAAAAGTGGATGGATGCAGAAGTCGTGGAAGGCCACGACACGCCTTCCATGATCAAATTGATCGTGTACTAGCAGAAGGTGATGTTAGGAGCCTTAAGAACAGACGAGCGTGCATAACAAGAGTTATGAATGTCAAAGAAGCAAGTGAGGTGTGTAAGAATAAGCCTAAATGGCGCTCTGTTGTTCGTGCCTACCCCGCAAGGGAACTGGCGTGAAGTTATGTATGTATGTATGTATGTTGTCAAAGACTATACTTCTATAATAACAGACTTCGCCAAGGCTACACTGTTCATTTGACTTGAACAATAAACAAAAGAGTATATATATGTGTGTGTGTCAAATACATGGTAGTGTGTGTGTAATGTTTTTTTATTGATCTGATGTATTTTTTATGCATAATTAAAAAAAAATGAAATAATAATTAAAAAAAAGTTATGAATGTCAAAGAAGCAAGTGAGGTGTGTAAGAATGGGCCTAAATGGCGCTCTGTTGTACGTGCCTACCCCGCAAGGGAACTGGCGTGAAGTTATGTATGTATGTACGTATGTAAAAAAAAAATGTAAGCATTCTGCATTCCTCTATATAAACTATAAGTGTGCAAAATTTCATACTCTTCCGTCTGCGCAATTTTCGTAAAATGGGGTATACAAAGTTTTTATTTCACGTATTCATATAATGATTTTCAAAAGGATGGGTACATAATCTCACGTCATTAATAGTTTTTTGAAGTGAAACTTCTATATAGACGAGGTCTTACGATTTTTCGTTCACGAAAAAGCGTCACGGCCGCGTGTTCTAATACTTACATTTTTAAACTCGTGATATCTTTAGAATGGAATGTCCGAATTGAATCATTCAAAAAGTTATATAAATCTATTGAAGCAGTCTTGAATATGAAGTAATTTATTTTGATAAGTATGAATACCAAGATACAAATAAAGAGCCTTTTCTAGCGGGGGCGTTTTAATTGAATTTTTCAAATAAAAGAACACTTATTGTGGCATAACTATAGTTAGACATATGCTGTCGCGACACTTTTTTTTATTGCAGGAGTTCAGCAGACAGGCAGACTGCCCACTTGATGGAAAGCGGTTACCATCGCCTATGGACATTTGCAACACCAAAGGTGCTACAAATGCGCTGCCGCTCTCTTAAGGGGATTGGAACCTGGTCACTAATGCCGGAACTCAACTCAAGGCCGTTATGGCGGCACACTCATCAAAAACAGTATTTCTATATTTCAACATTGCCGTATATTATCCGTGCAGGAACGGAGAAAGAATACAATTTCCTGCGCTGGGGCGGCCTGTCGTAAGACTAGATGGCTACCACCCCTGGTCTAAAGTATGTCGCCATAACAACCTTAAGTTGTGTTCCGGCATTAGTGATGAGGTTCCAGTCTCCCTTAAGACAGCAGCAGCGCATTTGTAGCACCTTTGGTGTTGCAAATGTCTATAGGCGATGGTAGCCGCTTTCCATCAAGTGGGCTGTCTGCCTGTCTGCTGAGCTCCACAATAAAGAAATAAAAAAAATTGCATACAAAGCTGCTCTCGGGAACAAAGAGACAGACTCCATCATACTTTTATTCCCTACTATCTCGATTCGAAAATGCATCGAGCTGTCAGGCAAAGTAATACAATTACGCTTCGCAAAGCTGAAAAGGGAAACTCATTTAAGGGCGAACGAAATTTATCTGACATTGATATTGTGACCCGGGCTGCCTTTGTTGCCGTACTCCGCCGCTCGCCTCTCACTCCACGATAATGAATTTTAATTTCAGAAAAGTTCTTCGTTATTGCTGTTGTCATTTTGGAACAAACCCTTGTGAAATTGACAGGTCCGTCTGTTTATCTCCTTGTATGGCACAGTCATTAGTCTCGGATACTACATGATCCGCAACTCATCCGTGCAGGAACGGAGAAAGAATACAATTTCCTGCGGCCGGGCGGCCTGTCGTAAGAGGCGACTAAACAACCCACAGCCAGGTGGTATGGCATTTGCCCGACTGGATAGCTACCACCCCTGGTATAAAGCATGTCGCCATAACAACCTTGAGTTGTGTTCCGGCATTAGTGACCAGGTTCCAGTAACCCTTAAGAGAGCAGCAGCGCATTTGTACCACCTTTGGTGTTGTAAATGTCTATAGGCGATGGTAACCGCTTTCTATAAAGTGGACCGTCTGCCTGTTTGCTGCACTCCTGCAATAAAAAATATAAAAAAATAACATCATAATAACCAAAAATTACGAATAACCACCATATATCATGTAGCTTTGTACTATAAAGTGGTAAAATCTGAAAAAAATTATAAAGCTTAAATTTTTTATTTTTTTTTATTTGCTTAAAGAAGATTAAGTATTTTTTACATTATATAAGATCATCGTTTTCAAAAATTAAAATTACTATTTTTAATTTACAAATTAAAACCAACATATATAAAATAAGATAATGAAAGACTAATTATTACTGACTGTAATTTTTCAATGTACAAATAGTATAGATATACAAAATGAAAATAGAATAGATATAATATAGCCATCTAAAAGAAAAAATCAAATTGATCGTGTACTAGCGGAGGGTGATGTCAGGAGCCTTAAGAACAGACGAGCTTGCATGACAAGAGTTATGAATGTCAAAGAGGCAAGTGAGGTGTGTAAGAATAAGCCTAAATGGCACTCTGTTGCTCGTGCCTACCCCGCAAGGGAACTGGCGTGAAGTTATGTATGTATGTAAAAAGAAAATAATCCCAGGAAACTCATAATAATTTGTTTATTATATTATGTTTTATTGAGCTGTATGATCTTGGTTGACGGTGCGAGTTCCTGCCAGTGCGACTGTCGAGACGAGCGTAAAACAATTATCGCGGGCCACGAAGCGACGTCTCTCTCCATGCGAAGCGGAGCGGATAGGGCTGGACCGTCTTTAACAATAACATACCTAATATTTAGGATATCGTTTTCAATATTTTATTCCTATTTATTTGCCATCATTATTGCATTCCAAACACGAGATACGATACCTCGACAACACGGACATTATACATATATACTACTCTGAATTATTTTTACCTTTTTTTTATATATTATGAACAAGTCTACGGACTCAAGTTCCGTACCCTTTTTACAACTTAATTTCTTCGCTTATTAGTTATTTTGGTTCTTGTGTGTGACATTAATTTATTGATTTTTGTGTTGAGGTGTATGTATCTTACGAGTAACTTATTATATTAATTTATTCTAGTTTTAATACTAAACTTATACTAATGTAGAGTGTATCTGTTACATGCTGCTGTTGTGAGGAAGTGCATGTGCAGTGTGGGTCTTATATCCTTATATTTTTACCTTTAGAGATATGGAAATACTGTGTGATATTTTTTAATAATAAATAAAATAACTCAAGCTCCAGGGGTGGAAGTGATAAATGGCAACACGTCAGAAGCAGCTTCGGTGAACCTGCAGCCCACCTCTCTACACCCCTTAGCCACTCACACCCATGTTGCCCCTGTCTTTATGGCATTTTTTGAGGCCCATGCAGGGAGTGGCGAGTCACCGTCTGCCCATTTTTCCATGTTCCCTGAACATTGCGAGGGGTAGACGCCATAGGCCCCATATTCCCAGATCTCTAGTACCACTAGCAGTTCACCCTAATAGCCCGGTACTTTTTGTCTTCATTTCCCACAATAGTCCTACACTGGCCGGGGTTTATCCTTGGGTGCATTGTTATAAGATGTAGACAGAGATAATCGCGGTTAGTGTCACGGCACATTTACATTAAGTTTGTCAAAGGGCCTCTGCGTGTTGGCCTTCCCATAGCCCCATGCAAACCCTCCAAATGTCTGGGCCATTTTTATGGCCCGTGGTCTTGAGAGACATACAAGTATAATAAAATAACTTTGAGTTAGATTCTAATATTGTGGCATTTTTTTAAATACTTATATAAAAAATTAATTGCACTTAGGTAAGAATTCATTCGCTAAACTTTACTAATCCGTTTTACTAAGAGTTGATAATGAAGGCTCATTCTAGACGGGTGTCCGGGTAACTAATAGCGACACCACCAAATACATACATAACTTCACGCCAGTTCCCTTGCGGGGTAGGCACGAACAGAGCGCCGTTCAGGCTTATCCTTACACACCTCACTTGCTTCTTTGACATTTATAACTCTTGTCAAATAAAACAGTATTTTCGAATCTACGAGGCATAACAGGGCAACGGAACATTCCAAGTTTACTGATTTTTACCCTTCAAAATTCAAGACTCAAAAGTTTTTATTTAAAATAAGTTCCACTGGAGAACACTTTTTGGAGGTCATACATGTAAGTCAAAATTTAAAATCTACTTCCTATTCTATGTACACCGCTTCGCAACGTATTATCGCTGTTTAAAGTCGACTGTTAAACACGTCTAGCTTGAAAAAATTTTTTCATCATA
The DNA here is from genome assembly GCA_019925095.2 of Dendrolimus kikuchii. NCBI lineage: Eukaryota > Metazoa > Arthropoda > Insecta > Lepidoptera > Lasiocampidae > Dendrolimus > Dendrolimus kikuchii. Next base: position 24,489,000 of record CM034397.1, read on the forward strand.
ATCTATATATATAAAAGAAAGTCGTGTTAGTTACACTATTTATAACTCATGAACGGCTGTACCGTTTTGGCTAAAAATTGGTGGGGAAGTAGCTTAGAACCAGGAGATGGACATAGAATACTTTTTATCCCGTTGAAACTGGTAGATGGCGCTGAGATTGGGTTCTAGAATCCTCCTAATCACCTGGACCGATTTTGGTGATTTTGTTTTTGTGTGTTTGAGTGGGTTCCCGGATGGTTTAAATCGACAATTGGAAACGGTAGGTGGCGCTGGGATCGTGTACTAGATTTTTATTTTTTCAGAGCAGGACAACGTCTGCCGGGGCCGCTAGTTATTTAATATATATTATCTCAGGCCGGTTACTTTCTTTTTTTTAAAATAAAGAGTGAATGCACTTGTAACAAACAAACAATATTGTTACCGTCGCAATAATGACATACTAAGAATACATACTGCGACAAATATCCATAGATTCCTTACACGTTATGCAAGATATAAACGTTGTACAGAAGATAGTATAAAAGGCTGGAGCGAGCAGCTATGTAAATGCAGTTTTGTCATTTAAATATTCTTCAATAGTGTAATACCCCTTTTTAAGCAAGGTACTTTGCAATTTAGCTTTAAATTTACCTAAGCACAGATCTAACACTTCAATCGGAATTAACGTATACTAGCCCCCAAGAAGTAGTTTAGTATCAGTTGTAATATGTGATACAAGTGCCGTTCTAGAATATCCTAATTGACCTAAGAGTAAGTATCTTGCATCGGCAGCCCTGCTGGTGGCGTGTTAAGCAGGTTAGCCGTGAGAGGCGCGGGTGTCGCGTCACCTGCCCAATGCCCCGTCAGCCGACGCCGCGCCGCTCATCTAATTACTCCAATTTTGGGCTTCTGCCATGTTCCTTGTCTAGTCACAAAGGACACAGTTCACTTTTGCATTATTTTGTATCCACCTATTTTTTCTCCCTTTACATACAAACCTACATACATATATCTTATACTAATATATAAAGCTGAACAGTTTGTTTGTTTAAACGCGCTAATCTCAGGAACTACTGGTCTGATTTGAAAAAATATTTCAGTGTTGGATAGCCCATTTATCGAGGAAGGCTATAGGCTATATATCATTACGCTAAGACTAATAGGAGCGGAGCAGTAATGAAAAATGTTTCAAAATCGGGGGGGCTTTGAAAACAAATTCCACGCGGACGGCATCGCGGGCACAGCTGGTTAGAAAATATATTCACTTGTATTCTGTTTGTTTGTCTGTTGTTGTCTAATATGAAGTTCAAATTAGAGCACTTTCATTTGTAAAATCGTTTTAAATTAAAATTACGCTCTTAGAGAAAATGATATGAAATTTACAATATCAACATTTCTTAACAGAACAGGCAAGCTTCTTAGCTTTAAAAGTGATGGAAATTAAATATACCTGTGAAACAAACTATGCAAAAGTGCTAAGAAGAAGTATAATTCATCAGCTCAGTAGTTTAAGTCTCCGTGCAGGAACGGAGAAAGAATACAATTTCCTGCGTTGGGGCGGCCTGTCATAAGAGGCGACTAAACAACCCACAGCCAGGTGGTAGGGCATTTGCCTGACAGGATGGCTACCACCCCTGGTCTAGAGCATGCCGCCATAACAACTTTGAGTTGTGTTCCGGCATTAGTGACCAGGTTCCAGTCTCCCTTAAGAGAGCAGCAGCGCATTTGTAGCACCTTTGGTGTTGCAAATGTCCATAGGCGATGGTAACCGCTTTCCATCCAGTGGGCCGTCTGTCTGTCTGCTGAACTCCTGCAATAAAAAAATATTTAAAAAAAGTTTAGCTCGTCAGCTTGGAGCTACGGGTTGTAAAATAATCAATAATCTTACAATTAGTTTTAGTGGGTGCACCTATCGACATTTGCAACACCAAAGGTGCTACAAATTCGCTGCTGCTCTCTCAAGGGACATTAAAACTTGACGGCTTCTGTGGTTGAGCGGGCTAAGGCTTTGTCGGCGTACCTCACTGCAACGCAGAGGTTCCGGGTTCGATTCCTGGTATAGTAAATTTCGGAAACGTATTTTCTTCGTTATTTACTATGGTCTGGGTGTCTGGGATCGGCCCCAGAGTAGTCCGTTGTATATTACTCATAACACAAGCGTAACTTGCTTAATTTGGGGATATACAATGTGTGTTTGTCTGCCGATTATTATTATTATACTGTATGTCTTTCAAGACCACGGGCCATGAAAATGGCCCGGACTTTTGGGGGGCTTGCGTTGGGCCATGGGAAGGCCAACACGTAGAGGCCCCTTGACAAATTTAATGTAAATCTGGCGTGACACTGACCGGCGATTATCCCTGTCCACACCATATAGTAATGCACCCAAGGACAAGCCCCGGCCAGTGTAGGACTATTGTGGGAAATGAGGACAAAAAGTACCGGGCTATTGTGGTGAACTGCTAATGGTACTAGGGGTCTGGGAATATGGGGACTATGGCGTCTGCCCGTCGCAATGTTCAGGGAACATGGAAAAATGGGCAGACGGTGACTCGCCACTCCCTGCATGGGCCCCAAAAAATGCCATAAAGACAGGGACAACATGGGTGTGAGTGGCTAAGGGGTGTAGAGAGGTGGGCTGCAGGTTCACCGAAGCTACTTCTGACGTTAGGCCATTTATCACTTCCACCCCTGGAGCTTGAGTCTTAGCTCTAGCGATCTCCACTCCGTGTCGGCCAGCTAAGGCAAGCACGGAGGCGGGGGTCTTGCCTTGGCCCCCAGAGTCAGGTACGAGGTGTCGCTACTCACCTAAGGCTTCGCCACAAAGCCCCCCTGCGGGTTAACAACAAACTATTAAAAAAAATCCAGGAGATCAGTTCATCTTACAAAGTAAGTTCAACGACTGCTAGTCCAATCAACCTGAATTGTTTAAATGCGTCGCCCGCGCAAATGGCGCAAATATGCGACCTGCACCAATTATTGGCAGCCATTATCATGTAGACGGCGCGGATATCCACCCACTGACTCATTCCCGGCAGGATCACTATCTATGAACCTAGAATTGTCTAATTGAGGACGCAGAGACCTGGCCAGTATTAGTACATCCACCATGAAAACAATACCGACCGCTTCAAATCCATTACTCGGTGACGGCAGACCGATGAATTGCAAACCTTCTCTAAGCGACCAATGTACAGTTAAGCAGCGAAAGTGTCGAAGGATGTAGAATACGGAAGCGGGCTGGTAATTGAAATAGCGAGCTGGTAGACGGGATCCAATTCATTAGTGACGAGATATCGGCGCGTGCCGGCTGTTAATCAGCTTGTTTTGTCGCCTAGTTAGCATTGTTTACAGGATCGCTGTCTGGTCGCAGCGCGACGGCTGCGACATCTGTTAACTGCTCTGCGACCACGGTACACTGTTCAAAGGGAAAGTTTTCCTGAGTCATAATAACGAGTGATATGGTAGGTAATCGAATACGATTACGAAATTTTTTACATTATTTCCGTTTATTAATAATCCCTTTTCGGAACTTAACATTTGTAATGATTACGTGACGCTTAGTGTAGGTAGGTGTTCTTTAGAATCTTTATAATAATAATAATTATTTCTTTATTTTAGGTAATAAATAACCCATATATTATGAATGAATAAACAGATATACAATGCAAAAGTGGATGGATGCAGAAGTCGTGGAAGGCCACGACACACCTTCCATGATCAAATTGATCGTGTACTAGCAGAAGGTGATGTTAGGAGCCTTAAGAACAGACGAGCGTGCATGACAAGAGTTATGAATGTCAAAGAAGCAAGTGAGGTGTGTAAGAATAAGCCTAAATGGCGCTCTGTTGTTCGTGCCTACCCCGCAAGGGAACTGGCGTGAAGTTATGTATGTATGTATGTATAACCCATATCAATTGACAACATAAAATCTTACAATTAAATTATTAAATTAAATTAAATAGTACTATGTCATTTCAATCATCATACGTTATGTATTCATGTCACGGTGCACAGAGTGCCAGCTCCTCAAAATGGGGTTGTCAAGGCAATCTGAGAACATGCGGAGAATCCCATTGCCCGAAACACGGAGGCGAGCCCAAAGCCCCGCTATGCGTGCCCTCCTAATCGCAAAGAACTCTGCAATTCTCTGTTCGGCGAACATGCCCGAAGCGCTACAAAATCGAGGCAGTTTCATCAGGATACATACATACATAACTTCACGCCAGTTCCCTTACGGGGTAGGCACGAACAACAGAACGCCATTCAGGCTTATTCTTACACACCTCACTTGCTTCTTTGACATTCATAACTCTTGTCATGCACACTCGTCTGTTCCTAAGGCTCCTGACATCACCCTCCGCTAGTACACGATCAATTTGATCATGGAAGGTGTGTCGTGGCCTTCCACGACTTCTGCATCCATCCACTTTTGCATTGTATATCTGTTTAGTCATTCTTTCATCATGCATCCTTTTGACATTAGGATACGATATGCATTATAATATTGTACCCTAATGGCTCCCAAAGCTTTCTTGGAGCATTTCACCCAGAGCTGACAAGTGTAGAAGCTTTGACAGTACGCTCTAAATAGTGTCACTTTCATTTGTTCATTGCATCGCGAAAATCTACGGGAGATCATGTTGACGTTTACGTGAGTACGTACATATGCCAGGTGGTAGAGTATTTGCTCGACTGGATGGCGACCACCCGTGATCTAGAGTATGCCGCCATAACAACCTTGTGTTGTGTTCCGGCATTAATGACCAGGTTCCAGTCTCCTTTAAGAGAGCAGCAGCGCATTTGTAGCACCTTTGGTATTGCAAATGTCCATAGGCGATGGTAACCGCTTTCCACCAAGTGGGCCGTCTGCCTGTCTGCTGAACTCCTGCAATAAAAAAAAAATATGGCATATTTTTGCCAGTAAAGCGAATAGTTACTTTAACTGAATATGAATAACCATTATAGTCAAAGTTAACGCGAACCAGAACACGTAGAATGACATATGAAAGATAGGTAATTTATTTATAAGTATACATAACTGAACCAAAATAACACACATGGCACTAGATACGACTATATATAAGTATAGATATAAGGCCAACACTACACATGTAACAGATACACTCTACATTAGTATAAGTTTAGTATTAAAATTAGAATAAATTAATATAATAAGTTATTCTTAAGGTACACCAAAACAGAAAAATTACTACATATAATGTCACATACACTAACAAAATTAACAATAAGCGTGTACGGAGTCTCAAATTTTTCATAGAAATTAAGTATTAAAAAAGGGTACGGAACTCGAGTCCGTAGAGATATATATAATAATAATAAAAAAAAGATCCAAAATAATTAACATAACTTGCAAGCTTAAGGCTTTTTCGCAGAACCGATGTCCTTATGTCAAGGTCTTCAGATTGAGTTTTAGAAATTTCCTCGAAATGATGAATTTATTATACCAGCATTAACAGACATCCAACAGTTATCAATATTTGATACATGTTAATGCTTGGCCCGATTTTTGCAATCCAGAGACAAGATTTTGTACTTAGCCCAAAAATTTTCAAAACCCCAAATAAAAATTTGAGGTCTTGAGGCACTTTCTCACTCGCTGTGTAAAAACTTACGTTTTACACTTTTCCTTATGCTACTACAATTTTTACCTATTTACAGGAGAGCTACGATTCACATATTTATAGCTAGGAGAAAGAATTTTGAAAAAAGGTTGGGTTTTAAGGGAGTTAGGATTGGGAATGGTTGAGGTTTTTTTTTATTGCATGAGACCAGCAGACAGGCAGACGGCCCACTTGATGACAAGCGGTTACCATCGCCTATGGACATTTGCAACACCAAAGGTGCTACAAATGCGCTGCTGCTCTCTTAAAGGAGACTGGAACCTGGTCACTAATGCTGGAACACAACACAAGGTTGTTATGGCGGCATACTCTAGACCAGGGGTGGTAGCCATCCAGTCGGGCAAATGCCCTACCACCTGGCTGTGGGTTGTTTTGTCGCCTCTTACGACAGGCCGCCCGGCCGCAGGAAATTGTATTCTTTCTCCGTTTCTGCACGGATAAAAAGTTTGAAGTTATGGGGGGGGGTCAAAGGGGGGGGGGGTTATAGCACGCCTTTGACCTCAATGGATAGGTGACTTGCTTAAGATTAAGGCTCGATGAGGAAATCAGTGAACCTGAATATATAACGCGAAAAAGTGACAGTCTACTCCAGGAGTGGAGTGCGATTGGCTAACCTCACAGGTAGGCATTTATCTCACAGAGTCAGAATTACATTGACTGTTTCAAATAAAAACGCCATCTTGCCTCTTAGCAGTCACTTAAGCTACCTCTCGATGTTGGTTAGTTTTAACCGACTTTAAAAAGAGGAGGTTCTCATTTCGTCGGGATCTTTTTTTTTTGCTATTTTTATGTACGTTTATCTATTACTCCGAGATTATCGATCCGATTTACGTGATTCTTTTTTTGTTCGAAGCGGAATAGCTGACATTTGGTCTCCTAAAAATTTGACATACTTTGACCCAGTAGTTTTCATTTTACGAACATTTTTTTGTTCCCGTTTCTTGGGACCTGTATTTTTTAAGGAGCGCGGCACCTTTCGTAGGTCTACTCATACATAGCTAGACATTAAAAAATAACAAATAAAATAAAAAACCTTCGTTTAAAAAAACCGACTTCAAAAACTAAAAAGTATAAAATAACTTATTTCTAATTAGCAAATTAAAACATAAAAATTACTATATTTAAAAAAAAAATACTAAGCACCGACTTTATTTTTTTTTAGATAATATATATTAATAATAATAGCTTCAGAAATAAGTTATTTTATACTTTTTAGTTTTTTAGTTTTTGAAGTCGGTTGTTTTAAACGAAGTTTTTTTATTTTATTGACAGTTATTTATGAGTTACTTTACCACCTCTTATCCTTAAGAGGAGTTTATGGGTAAGATTTTCACTAATCAGTTGCTGAACAGTTTCTTTAAATTTAAGAAACAATTATAAGTAAAGCCCTGTATCTTTATGTTGACAAACTTAATCTTTTTCATATGCTCTTTTATAGTACAAAGTTTACGACTAAACCGCTGTACAACCTTAATAGCCATATTGAAATTACCGTGCTATTTTAAATTGCCTCGAGTCCAAAGTAATTTATAACCATTAAAGTGATTACATAATGCATATTAGAGGCCATTAATCAAACGCATGTGATGTTTAGTGGCTCAAATTGCTTTATCTAATTCGATTATCTCAACGAAAGTTAAATAAACTTCCAGCGAGTATTATTTTGAGTACGTCGTCTGGGAGCAAAATAGATTTAAAATGATTGATGTGTGTAGTGATTTCAATTCAATTACTATCATTATTTTTGATGTCTAATAAAAAACAATAGTGTAGGTAGAACACGGTGTAGTGTAGTACTCCAGCTTACCTTTTTTTCTTTATTGCAATAGATCAGCAGACAGGCAGAGGGCCCATTTGATGCAAAGCGGTTACCATCGCCTATGGACATTTGCAACACCAAAGTTGCTACAAATGCGCTGCTACTCTCTTAAGGGAAACTGGAACCTGGTCACTAATGCCGGAACACAACTCAAGGTTGTTATGGCGGCATGCTCTAGACCAGGGATGGTAGCCATCCAGTCGGGCAAATGCCCTACCACCTTACTTAATGGAAATTTTGAACTTTTGTTGAAGTCTTAGAAAAAGCTAGTTTGTAATATGAATAAATACATAATTTACCTTTTATAAATCAAATATTATAGTACATACATACATACATACATAACTTCACGCCAGTTCCCTTGCGGGGTAGGCACGAACGACAGAGCGCCATTTAGGCCCATTCTTACACACCTCACTTGCTTCTTTGACATTCATAGCTCTTGTCATGCACGCTCGTCTGTTCTTAAGGCTCCTGACTTCACCCTCCGCTAGTACACGATCAATTTGATCATGGAAGGTGTGTCGTGGCCGTCCACGACTATTATAGTATGCCAGTATATTTTCAATTATCAACTAAAGTAGTTAATTGCAATCAAAAGTCTAATTAATCATTATTATTCATTCTAACCTCGAGTTTTCCGAGTATATAAACATTGGACCGGCTGCTTAGTACTCCCGTTGTTTTTTTATTTTTTTATTATTAATATCTCTACGGACTCGAGTTCCGTACCCTTTTTTACTACTTAATTTCTATAAAAAATTTTACACTCCATACACGCTTATTGTTTATTTTTGTTACTGTGTGTGACATTAATTTAGTAATTTTTATGTTGTGGTGTACCTTAAGAATAACTTATTGTATTAATTTATTCTAATTTTAATACTAAACTTATACTAATGTAGAGTGTATCTGTTACATGCTGGTGTTGTGAGGAAGTGCATGTGCAGGGTTGGCCTTATATCTATACTTATATATAGTCCTATCTAGTGCCATGTGTGTTGTTTTTTTCTTTTCTGTGCCTGGGTTATTAATTTTTAGGCTCTTTGTGTGTCTTGGTTTGTTTGTGGAGCGTGCGTGTAATGCAATGCGATGGTAGTGCGCGTAGGTTTGAGTATGTGTACTCCCGTTGTTAATGACAGACGGTTTCTTCTTTGGCGATTATTGTGCGTAAGTGAAGAGACGGGTAACACGAGCGCGAAGATGTGTTTACATACTGCTCTCATGCTCACTTGTCGCAAAGCAACTACTTACAACGTTCTGTAACGATGAATCATCCACCGCCTTCCACGGCGGCGATATTTCTTTTATCCAACTATTCCAACAACTAAACATCAGTTATTTTATTATCTGTCAATTTCCTGTGTTGGGGCGGCCTGTCGTAAGAGGCGACAAAACAACGCACAGCCAGATGGTAGGGCATTTGCCCGACTGGATGGCTACCACGGCCTAAAGTATGTCGCCATACAGCCTTGAGTTGTGTTCCGGCATTAGTGATCAGGTTCCAGTCTCCCTTAAGAGAGCAGCAGCGCATTTGTAGCACCTTTGGTGTTGTGGGCCGTCTGCCTGTCTGAGCTCCTGCAATAAAAATTAAAATTAAAAAAATACGCATGTATAAACACACACTGACTGCGATGTAGCTACAGAAGTATTTTGAGTATTATTTTGGCAACAGCAAGAGGGGCTGAATTTAAATGCGGCACAAGAATATAACAACATGAAGTACCATTGAAAGCAATCACTCTCAATTATAGCAATAATAACGCAAGTAATACGTTAGATATGTCTTTTTTACCAGAGTTAATTATAGTTATACCAGCCAGAAGGCCCAGCTCGCCATACACAACGCGGTGCTGGTACCTACGCTCACGTATGGAAGCGAGAGTTGACGAAAGTAGAGTAAACGCGGTCGAGATGCGAGCACTGCGCAAAATCTGCGGAGTGACGCTCGCGGACCGCGTTCGTAATACCGAAGTAAGAAAGAGATTTGGGCTGAAAGAGAGTGTCGGGATGAAAGAATGACTAAACAGATATACAATGCAAAAGTGGATGGATGCAGAAGTCGTGGAAGGCCACGACACACCTTCCATGATCAAATTGATCGGGTACTAGCAGAAGGTGATGTCAGGAGCCTTAAGAACAGACGAGTGTGCATGACAAGAGTTATGAATGTCAAAAAAGCAAGGGAGGTGTGTAAGAATAAGCCTAAATGGCGCTCTGTTGTTCGTGCCTACCCCGCAAGGGAACTGGCGTGAAGTTATGTATGTTAATTATATAATAAAACTACGTTTTAACGGTTTTAAGCGCGGTAATTTTATTTAATTTTGGTTTTTCCGACGTTTCGGCCACTTTTCAGTGGCCGTGATCACGGAAGACAAAGATGTCAAGTGTCAACGAGTATTGTTAAAGTTTTATTTAGCCTACCGCCAACTTATTAATTTTAATTTTGTTTATGGTTATTATTTACTCTATGGGAGCCTAATCTAATTTACTACCGCTTCCCAACATGTTATGGCTTGAAGAGAAGAAGCGGCGCAAGAAACTCTTCAGCAAACATGCCTAGCTCTAATAATTTTATATAATATTAAAATGGGTGGAAGGAAAAATAAAAGTAATTATCAGTCATCAGTCAAATAAAATTACCGCGCTCAAAACCGTTAAAACGTAGTTTTATTATGTATACAGGTCGCGAAAACTTAAGAAAATATTATGTTAATTATAGTTAAGAATAGGGTTAAATCCAAAGTTAACAATAACCACAAGGACGTTTAATTTAAACACATTCCTCGGCCTCACTCTATCATTAACGTAATAAACTATAATAACACAATTTTCGGGTACACCTAGATTGAACCGCAAGAACAGTACAAAGTGTTCGAGCCCGCAGCGTTTCTAATTACTCAATAATTTCAATGAAGCCATCAAAATATTATACTAATATGTTGTAATAACCGCAAGGCGAGGCATGTAATCAAATATAAATAAGGATCGGCTCACACGAGATACAGTTACGTCGGCGCATAACTAATGATGACCGTATCCTATATTATCATTCACTTGCCTTACCATTAGTAGTTTGGTATTACTTGTATGGAGCTAATAGATTTTAACCAGTAGTTAAGCAAATGAATAGTTAATATTGTTACGTGCAAGCGGGGGTATGCACTTAGGATTGGAAGGAAACACCAGTGTTTAACTAAACGCTTTTATTAACTTACAGAGCCGTGCGTGATTCTTTCCTGCAGGGTTGCGTCTTCACACACAACTTTTTTTTTATTGCAGGAGATCAGCAGACAGGCAAACGGCCCACTTGATGGAAAGCGGTTACCATCGCCTATGGACATTTGCAATGGCAAAGTTGCTACAAATGCGCTGCTGCTCTCTTAAGGGAAACTGGAACCTGGTCACTAATGCCGGAACACAACTCAAGGTTGTTATGGCGACATACTTTAGACCAGGAGTGGTAGCCATCCAGTCGGGCAAATGCCCTATCACCTAGCTGTGGGTTGTAATCTTTCTCCGTTCCTGCACGGATAAAAAACAACTAACGACACACTGTCCCGACGATGAGTAGTCTACTCACAATAGCGTCACCGATATTGCGTAGACCACCTCCTGCAACTGCGGTGCTTACCTCCGAATTTACCGCGTGTAGCTTGCTTCTGGGTCTTCTCTCAAACTACGCTACACTCGTCACTGTCTTCTATTAAACTTCTCTTCCAAATCTTTAGTATCGCACTTATCGCTTCGCTGTCTTAATCTGAACTCTACTGAACTACCCGTAGGCGCGCCTTACGCTGCTTATATACCCGGAGGAATCTTCTGGAACCCATAATTTTGATCTTCTTTTCGATATTCTTTTATTTACTATCTATCCCTTTCTAAACATCTACCTATCTCTGTCTTTTCCTTCCCGAACCTTCTATTATAGAACTTTCGTTCGTCATCCATCCCTTTTTAAAATGTATCTGTCCTTGTCTTTTCCTTCCAGAATCTTCTACCTTTTTCTAAAAGTCTTGAGACCGGCTTACGCTGTCAGAAAGTTCTACCCTCGGTCGCCACAATATGATATAGGAATCGGCCATAAATTCTGATATCCATCGTCTTCCGATGGAATAAACCAGAAACGAAGCTAGAAGAATTGCTGGATTAGACTATTGAGACTGAATCATTTTGGTATAACTGTTCTTGCTAGAATCCTGGCAGAGGCTGGAATTTAATTGTTATTTCACTATTTGAGTCTTATAATCATGGTGGTATACGTTTAGACTTGAAGCTTGCTATTGTGGCAAAAGTCCCAAAAAGAAGGAAAAAAGATTTGTCTGTTACTGACACCCATTAAAATTTGTATGATGTGTTAAAACCAGCGTTTACACATAGAGAGTCTATCCATGTAGGAACGGAGAAAGAATACAAATTCCTGCGTTGGGTCAGCCTGTTGTAAGAGACGACAAAACAACCCACAGCCAGGTTGTAGGGCATTGCCCGTCTGCATGTCCACCAACACTGGCCTAGAATATGCCGCCAATTCAGCCTTAAGTTGTGTTCCAGCATTAACAGCGGCAACACATTGATAGCACCTTCGGTGTTACAAATCTCCGTAGGCGTTGGTAACCGCTTTCTATCAAGTGGGCCGTCTGCCTGTCTGCTGAAGTCATGCAATTAAAAAAGATCTTAATTACAATTAATTTTAACAGTTCGGTTAAAATTAATTAGTTCGGGCATGTGGAAAGAATGCACGATGAAAGAATGACTAAGCAGATATACAATGCAAAAGTGGATGGATGCAGAATTCGTGGAAGGCCACGACACACCTTCCATGATCAAATTGATCGTGTACTAGCAGAAGGTGATGTCAGGAGCCTTAAGAATAGACGAGGTTTGTAAGAATAAGCCTAAATGGCGCTCTGTTGTTCGTGCCTACCCCGCAAGGGAACTGGCGTGAAGTTATGTATGTATGTATGTATGTAATTTTAACAGTTGGTGGATATTCTTCACAAATACTTTTGATGTCCATATTATTACAGTTATTGCTTGTTGACCGTGGTACAAAGCATTCAAATTAAAATTCAAGTTATTGCAGCGAAAATGACTAGATATAATTACAAAGCTGTTATAAGGTATATACAGTTCTCCAGAATCACAATTTGGTACAAAAGACATAAATTAATGTCACAATTAGCTATTTCAGATTTTACACACAAAATTTCAGATGAACCTAAACCAAAAAGACCATGTACACCTTATTGAAATTTGGACGATGAAGTTAGCGATAGAGCCCGCCTTCTTATATTGGCGAATCCTTAACCCAGCAATAGAAGTTTATCGGTTGGTGTTACTAAACTAAAACTATTAGAAGAAGTACCTAAAGTAGGAATAAAGCACGGTAATAAACCTCAAAACAGCAGTGGATGACTAGATCAATTAAAATAAACATTGTATCGGTGAAAATAGCCATCGGCGAACGACGATAAGATGGTGTATGCTGCTTACTGTACTTTCCAACCACAAAATAGTAATATGTAGAAAGTTATGCATCTCTTATGATACAATAGCGGACCCTGGCTTCGCACGGGTATTTTATAAAAAAAATATTTTTTCTTTAAATATAATATAGCCTATATCGGGGATAGTGTAGCTTGCCAACAGTGAAAGAATTGTCCAAATCGGTTCAGTACTTTCGGAGCCTATTCAATGCAAACAAATCTTTCCTCTTTATAATATTAGTATAGACAACATCTACCGTTAATATAATACAATCTAAACTTATATCCTGATATGCTATATGCATATAATTAAAATAAATGTCAGCATAAACCGCTTTTTTAATTTAATGTAAATAATTAACACGTAAACATTATAGAAATTTAATCATGTGCTGAGAAATTTCAATGAAAAAACAAAGTCTTGTGTTACATATATTTTTTTATTGCTTGAGTTCAGAAGACAGGCAGACGGCCCACCTGATGGAAAGCGGTTACCATCGCCTATGGACATTTGTAGTACGAAAGGTGCCAACATTGTGCTGCCACTCCATAAAGGGAGACTGAAACCTGGTTATTATGGCAGCATACTCGAGACAAGGGATGATGGCCATCCAGTCGAGCAATTACGACAGGCCGCCCGGTAACAGAAAATAGTATTATTTCTCAAATCCTGCACGAATATAAAATTGCCTTAAGTAAAACATTTCTGTCTTTCTTCATGGAAATCTATATTAAAATTCAAGCGGAAATAAAGGCTACAAACAAAATATCAACGCACAGATATTACCGTGGAATGGAATATATGGAATTCTTTTTCCAAGGTATTACCGAAACGCAACGGAAATGGCCCTACATAATCGTTACCAACTTAATCTGTTTGGTTCACTTTTTTATACTAAGTGAACCATCTGTACCTTATAATTTTGTGGTTTAAACAGAAGCCTCGCTAAGCCAGTATTAAGTAACTCGATACGTTAAGTTCATTGAAACTTAGTTACCCTCCAACTTATCTAACCGGCAGATAAATTCGATATAGTACTCCTGCCAAGTTAAATAAGTTACTGAATATTTGATCAAATTGATCGTGTACTAGCGGAGGGTGATGTCAGGAGCCTTAAGAACAGACGAGTGTGCAAGACAAGAGTTTTGAATGTCAAAGAAGCAAGTGAGGTGTGTAAGAATGGGCCTAAATGGCGCTCTGTTGTTCGTGCCTACCCCGCAAGGGAACTGGCGTGAAGTTATGTATGTATGTATGTATGTTATATATATCTTAGTTAATTAGTTATCCTAATATCATATTCCTCAGTAAATTATGTTTAAATTTTTTAAGTAAAATATTAACGTAGAAATGTTAGGGGATGTTATTGAAGAATTGTCTACAAAAGGCGTGGTGAAATTATATAGTTTTTTTGTTTGTAGGAAGTAAGCTCTTGAACTATTGAACCGATTTTGAAAATCCTTTTATCAGTAGGAAGCTACATTACTTTTGAGTGACATAGGCTATATTTTATTGTTATTAATGATATTTTTTAATTTTTTAATGACGCCCTGCGAAGCGGGCACGGATAATTATTTATAAGGCGATTGATACGTTTCTCTCTCTTTTCTCTTACCTTCTCCCAATTGTCTCATATGTCTCTTCCTTCATACACACACACACCACAATACATCATATCATCCTTCACAAAATCCATGTCTTTTTTGGTCTACCTTTATATTTGTACCCGTCAGTTTGACATGTATGAAGAGATTAATGAAAGTAAATGAAGAGATTTATCAGCATCGTAGCAAGTGGAAATCTGTCGTCTCTGTCAGCCCCTATGGGAAATAAGCGTGATGATATGTGTGTACAGTAAATGCGACGAATATTTCCTCAATATTATGCATACGTATTAAACGCCACGCGCGTGATGAGACGTCATAAGCAGCAACACATCTTCATTCGTATTTCCATATTGCTCGCGTCACTCGTACATTTTTCCCTGCTGTCTCTTGAGGGTGAGCGGGGCAAGGGGCGTGGCAGACACCGGTGCTGCCAGACCTATAACTAAAAAATCAGTTATTTCAAAATAAAGTTTATAACTTTGGTCGGTTTCAAATAGGACGGTAGGGGGGAAATTATATATACCTAGTAAGGTTAGAGAACATAAACATCGTGATTCTATATATGAGATTATTATTAAACAGTAACAGGACTAAAATAAATTGTATATAATTCAAAATAATATTTATTTCGTAGAAAACCTAGAAATTGCGTTTTAAAGATGTGTTAGTAATACTGTCTTATTTGAAATATAATTTGACTTTAATAAATACAACGTTTGATATAAGTAACTAGCGGCCCCGGCAGACGTTGTCCTGCTCTGAAAAAATAAAAATCTAGGACCCGATCCCAGCGCCACCTACCGGTTCCAATTGTTAAACTAAACCATCCGGGAGCCCACTCAAACACACAAAAACAAAATCGCTCAAGGTGATTAGGAGGATTCTAGAACCCGATCTCAACGCCACCTACCCGTTTCAACGGAATAAAAAGTGTGCAATGTCCGTCTCCTGGTTCTAAGCTACCTGCCACCAATTTACAGCCAAATCGGTACAGCCGTTCTTGAATTATAAATAGTGTAACTAACACGACTTTCTTTTATATATATAGATGCACTAAACTGCTTTTTTTTACGATCAACGTTCATGTTTGATTTTTAGTTCACGCAATATTACTATTTAAAACAACAAATAATTTTTTAAATAAGTCTGTTTATAAAATATATAATATAATACATTTTATAACTATTTCCAAACTGTTTGTTTGTTGCTTTAGGAAATACTGACAAAAATAACATATTTCAAGAGAGTGCAGTAAATTTATATATTTTTTTCTAAGGTTTTGGCTGCAATGCCATTTATGCATTGATTTTGCCAATGTCGAGTGCATAGAAAAGCTAGTTGATATAAAAAGGAATTTTGGCTGGTAAATTATAAAGAAAAAGAAAATTCTGCCAATCTAATACACTAATACTACAATAAACATAATATTTACAACAAACCATAAGAGCAAAGGACAAAACTAAATAATAACTAACTTCAAACCAATCTAAGTATAATATATATATATATATACTATAAAATTTATATATATATATATATATATATATATATATATATATATATATATATATATATATACTATACAAATGATTTATGCGATAAAGTTAAAAGAACACTACTATTAACAGGACGAGGGCAATTAATACGAAGAATATCATAAAGGGGAGTAGAAATTTTACGACAATGGAAAAAGATATGTTCTATGGAACCTTCGCCCAGACCACACCAGATCACATAAAGAATTATCACGAATCCTGAGTTTTGCTAAAAAAACAGGGGAACAAACATGGCCAAGACGTAAACGAATTATAATGGAAGAAATTTTTTTAGGGATTTTGCGGAAACGGAAAAACTAGGGGAACGAGGGGGGGATAAGGGGTTGGAGATTAGCATAAATTTATCATATCAGTATGTTTTTCTATTTATATAATTATTTGGTTTATTTTGCACATTTAAAAATGTACGTAGGTATTATTTTATTATAAATTGTACAACATTCTTAATTATCACAAGTGTTAGTATGGATGTTTTTTTTAAAGTTAAAAGTGTATTTATTTAAATGAAACAAATGTCAGGAGCCTTAAGACCAGACGAGCGTGCATGACAAGAGTTATGACTGTCAAAGAAGCAAGTGAGGTGTGTAAGAATAAGCCTAAATGGCGCTCTGTTGTCCGTGCCTACCCCGCAAGGAAACTGGCGTGAAGTTATGTATGTATGAAACAAATGATATTTAAAATTGTATGCTTAGTGTCTATTATGAATTTGCGATGACTCAATGTTACAGATACCGATGCATAAATACGCATCCAAAAATATAGATGGTCTGGGATCATTTGTGAGTGTGGCAACACCGTGTGTCGCGTGTAATCGCGTCGTAAATCAGCCCTCAGTTGTCGTCACCATCTTAAAGCTGACAAGTATTAACTTTTTTCATTCGCAGCCATGCGAGATAAGTCCGGGTTACGTTGTTTTATTAAAGCCACGCAGGAAATGAACTTGCGGGTAACTGCTTTCTGGGTTACTATGAATTTTTTACATCTAACGTGAAAAATTGTTCAATCTTGACCTCATAACTTGTTCTTTTGTTTTACTTTAGTGTATCAAATCTTGACTTCATTGCTGTTAAATATTCATAACATTATCTCTCTTATCACCAAAATCTGCTTAATTTATGTCTATTTTAAAATAGACAGCCAGAAGGCCCAGCTCGCCATACACAACGCGGTGCTGGTACCTACGCTCACGTATGGAAGCGAGAGTTGGGTATGGAAGAGAGAGCATGAAAGTAGAGTAAACGCGGTCGAGATGCGAGCACTGCGCAAAATCTGCGGAGTGGCGCTCGCGGACCGCGTTCCTAATACCGAAGTAAGAAAGAGAGTTGGTCTGACAGAGAGTGTCGGGGTGAAGGTAAGGAAAGGAATGCATGATGAAAGAATGACTAAACAGATATACAATGCAAAAGTGGATGGATGCAGAAGTCGTGGAAGGCCACGACACACCTTCCATGATCAAATTGATCATGTACTAGCAGAAGGTGATGTCAGGAGCCTTAAGAACAGACGAGCTTGCATGACAAGAGTTATGAATGTCAAAGAGGCAAGTGAGGTGTGTAAGAATAAGCCTAAATGGCACTCTGTTGTTCGTGCCTACCCCGCAAGGGAACTGGCGTGAAGTTATGTATGTACATTTGCCTCATGACATAAATGAACAAATTTCTTTGTACATACATATATACATAGTTTCACGCCAGTTCCTTTGCGGGGTAGGCACGAACAACAGAACGCCATTCAGGCTTGTTCTTACACACCTCACTCGTTTCTTTTCTTTGTAATCACTATTAGGACTCTTACCTCAGTAACTACCAAGGAGCAAGCAGTACGCTAGCTCCTATATAGGTAGTCAGTCTATATAGTTGTAATGTGTATACAGTTTTAGTATAGGGGGGGGGGAAGGGTTTTTATCCGTGCAGGAACGGAGAAAGAATACAATTTCCTGCGGCCGGGCGGCCTGTCGTAAGAGGCGACTAAACAACCCACAGCCAGGTGGTAGGGCATTTGCCCGACTGGATGGCTACCACCCCTGGTCTAAAGTATGTCGCCATAACAACCTTGAGTTGTGTTCCGGTATTAGTGACCAGGTTCCAGTCTCCTTTAAGAGAGCAGCAGCGCATTTGTAGCACCTTTGGTGTTGCAAATGTCCATAGGCGATGGTAACCGCTTTCCATCAAGTGGGCCGTCTGCCTGTCTGCTGATTTTATGACTGAAAATATATGTGTTGTTAAGCATTAAGCCGCAGTTGTTTATTTGTAAAACGCTAACTCTTGTACATGCTTTGTACAATAGTATATATAACCAGTTAGTTTTTAGACACTAGATACATCGTTGTCCGAATGGATGACGGTATTGAACCCAA
This sequence comes from Dendrolimus kikuchii, assembly GCA_019925095.2. Lineage (NCBI taxonomy): Eukaryota > Metazoa > Arthropoda > Insecta > Lepidoptera > Lasiocampidae > Dendrolimus > Dendrolimus kikuchii. The sequence continues at coordinate 24,507,446 of CM034397.1, forward strand.
GTCATGACTACAAACAACACAACTGCTTCTGATATTTACATCTATACTAATATTATAAAGCTGAACAGTTTGTTTGTTTGTTTAAACGCGCTAATCCCAGGAACCGCTGGTCCGATTTGAAAAATTCTTTCAGTGTTGAATAGTACATTTATCGAGGAAGGCTATAGGCTATATTATATTTTAAAAAAAATTAGGGATCCTTACTAAAAGTCCAATAATGTAACCCAAGGTGTAAAAAATGACCCGAAATAATCCTTACACGGCGTGCGCTGCGAAAACTATTGATTGTAGAACAAAACAATGTGCTACCACTTTGCAGAACATATAATTGTCTACAAAAAATATCGCGTAACCATATGTCTAACTATTGTAGTTATCTCACAATAAGTGTTTTCTTTTATTTTTTTAAATAATTAAAATGCCGTCGCTTCAAAAACTCTTTATTTTGTACCTTGGTATTAATCCTTATCAAAATAAATTACTCCATATTCAAGTCGAATTCAATACCTTTCTAGAACTTTTTCACGTATGGAATTCGGACGTTTCATTCAAAAGATATCTTTCAGTTTTAAATAGCCCATTTATTGATGAAGGCTATAGGTTATATATCATCACGCTACGACCAATAGGAGCGGAGCACTAATGAAGAATGTTTCAAAATCGGGAGGTATTGAAAACAAATTCCACGCGAACGACTTCGCGGACCGCGTTCCTAATACCGAAGTAAGAAAGAGAGTTGGTCTGACAGAGAGTGTCGGGGTGAAGGTAAGGAAAGGAATGCTCCGGTGGTTCGGGCATGTGGAAAGAATGCATGATGAAAGAATGACTAAACAGATATACAATGCAAATGCTCCGGTGGTTCGGGCATGTGGAAAGAATGCATGATGAAAGAATGACTAAACAGATATACAATGCAAAAGTGGATGGATGCAGAAGTCGTGGAAGGCCACGACACACCTTCCATGATCAAATTGATCGTGTACTAGCAGAAGGTGATGTCAGAAGCTTTAAGAACAGACGAGCGTGCATGACAAGAGTTATGAATGTCAAAGAGGCAAGTGAGGTGTGTAAGAATAAGCCTAAATGGCACTCTGTTGTTCGTGCCTACCCCGCAAGGGAACTGGCGGGAAGTTATGTATGTATGTAACATAGTGTTTTCTTATACACATATAAAATCAGGTTTTTGGCTTCAGACATATGAAGGAGTCGTTGAAAACAATAAATGATGAAAAACTACATAATATAATCTGAATGTAATAAATATATAAGTAGATACTATCCGTGCAGGAACGGAGAAAGAATACAATTTCCTGCGTTGGGGCGGCCTGTCGTAAGAGGCGACTTAACAACCCACAACCAGGTGGTAGGGCATTTGGCCGACTGGATGGCGACCACCCCTGGTCTAGAGTATGCCGCCATAACAACCTTGTGTTGTGTTCCGGCATTAGTGACCAGGTTCCAGTCTCCCTTAAGAGAGCAGCAGCGCATTTGTAGCACCTTTGGTGTTGCAAATGTCCATAGGCGATGGTAACCACTTTCCATCCAGTGGGCCGTCTGCCTGTCTGCTGAACTCCTGCAATAAAAAATAAAAAAAAAAGATAACACGTTATTGCTCACCAATCTCGTTAAGAAACGATTAGTCATCTCCTAAGTAAGAGAATCAGAGTCGAACCCTAATCAATTAATATCTTTTTTTTTTCACTTATAAACGTGTATTACCTGTTGCTTACCTAATAGGAGCACAGATAAACGAAATTTGAATGATTGAAGTAGGTGGTACCCAAAATATTAGACTAAAGTGGAGTTTATGGGTAAGATTTTCGCTAATCAGTTGCTGAGCAGTTTCTTTAAATTTAAGAAACGATTATAAGTAAGGCCACTAATATAGAAATTCAAAAATGCACGATTACAATATCGTCATGGTAGAAACAATAGGTGGCCTTATCGCTTAAAGCAATCTATTCTAGGCAAGGAATAGAAATATATACAGGAGTCAAGTCTGTACAATGAATTTAAAAAAGAGATTAAAGTCTTAATTCGGATCAGGAGATTCCAAAATAATAATAATAATCGGCAGACAAACACACACATTGTATATCCCCAAATTAAGCAAGTTACGCTTGTGTTATGGGTAATATACAACGGACTACTCTAGGGCCGATCCCAGACACCCAGACCATAGTAAATAACGGAGAAAATACGTTTCCGAAATTTACTATTCCAGGAATCGAACCCGGAACCTCTGCGTTGCAGTGAGGTACGCCGGCAAAGGCTTAGCCCGCTCAACCGCAGAGGCCGCCGACAAATACAAATGTTAGAATGTTTGATTGTTTCTTGGATCATCACGTGAAAACTATGAGACGAAATTAAATGAAATTCGACACGAAATTAGCTTATAAATCAATATAGCCAAAAATGCGGCGCTGCAGTCGCGTTTTTTGTGCCGCCGCTAAAATTCACTAACAAATATGTCGCTTCTATGACAACGCTAACGAAGTTTTGCTGGTTGATTTTAGTAATATTAAAATCCGCCCAACCAATGTAGACTTATCCAGCCTCGACACAGCAATTATTAACTATGAATTGATGTGACGTAAAAGTGGACGTCGGCAGCGGGAACCCGCAATTAATATATCCGTCCGTCACTCCATCATCCGCCCACTCCAGTAGACGCCCCCAGAGTCATAGAACCAGTAATTATGGTATGATAGACCATGGTGGTCAAGACATTAGCGTTGCTGGAGGCCGGTCAGGGGAATTTAGTACTTCGCGGACAAAAATGCGTTACTTCAAAACAGGCCTAGTCTGTATCAATCCATTACGTTTGTATGCATGGTAACTTACGTATATCTATTGTTCTGATTTTTTTTTTAATTCACGACGCCATTTTTTGCGTAGCGTAGGACATTGACCTTTTCTCCAATTTACAAATATAATCAAAATACATTTTTTTTACATTTTTTTTTATTGCAGGAGTTCAGCAGACAGGCAGAAGGCCCACTTGATGGAAAGCGGTTACCATCGCCTATGGACATGTGCAACACCAACGCCGGAACAAAACACAAGGTTGTTATGGCAGCATATTCTAGACCAGGGGTGATCGCCATCCAGTCGAGCAAGTACCCTACCACTTGGAAAAAATATTAAATAAGCTATTTTTGAAATTTTTGAGATTTTTTTTTTAAAGAAGGGCTTGGTGGCGCTAACTGTGATTGCAGAGTGTATTAAACTCTTATACGACCTTTATCTAATAATATTTAAATTTTGAAATTAATGTTTGGAATGTTGAAAAATGTGCTTTAATTTCGCTTGTAAAGAACTCTTATGAAAAAATGTACCTAAAATATTATAATATTATTGAATTGAAAAATCCATAGTTTCCTCCCAATATCTGAAAGACCACGGCAACTTGGTATCTACCAGTTTTTCCCCAGAGTGTATTGTGAGTTATGTTTATTAATAAACGATTGTCAATCTTTAGGTTTCTACATTCATGCTAAGTACAGTCCATTAGAATTTGCATTTTTTTTTATTGCAGGAGTGGAGCAGACAGGCAGACGGTCCACTTTATAGAAAGCGGTGGTACAAATGCGCTGCCGCTCTCCTAAGGGTCACTGGAACCTGGTCACTAATGCCGGAACACAACTCAAGGTTATGGCGACATGCTTTAGACCAGGGGTGGTAGCCATTCAGTCGGGCAATGCCCTACCACCTGGCTGTGGGTTGTTTACTCGCCTCTTACGACAGGCCGCTCCAACGCAGGAAATTGTATTCTTTCTCCGTTCCTGCACGCATTTGTTTTGAGCCCATTTACTATTCTTACTGCGAAGAAGAACGCTTACTCAATCCTCGGCATATCTAATAATTTGCTAGAAAACGCACACAGTGATATGCGTGTTATAAGTCGTGCGCAGAAGGTTTGCCGATGGTCGCCCCTTCCGCTTCCTACGACTGGGACTGGGGCTTGTTTAAGTAGTACTAAGAACTAGACGACCGCGTAGTGCCGCCTAAATATTATTGTAATGTTAGCGGGTAGTTGTGTTTACTAATCACATATAAAAGCGACCGGGCGTAATGATGAAAGATCATATGAGCCCGTTAAAATCACCCGTCTACTCGCGACCATGAACCCCCCGAGGCTCAGAACATCAGCCTGGCATAACAGACGCCGGAGAGCCCCCGTCTCGGATCCTCTTACACAAAGGTAAGACCCCACCAATCTCACTCACTCACTACAGACACAAGTAGCCATACATGATTAGCATAGGCGTGTTGCTAGAGAGTTTCTTCCGCCGCTTCTTCTCCTCCAGCTATAACACGTTGCGAAGCGGTAGTAATGATAGACTAGGATCGGCTCCGCCGGCGGAGTCGATAATTGGTCCCCAAACAATCACTTCAGCCTGTTGGCTTAGCTCTTTCAGCCTTTAACGGCTAATTCTCAATATAGAGTCAATCCCCCGCAGCGGTCGAGCCGAGGTCGAACCTCACAGGAGGTGCCTCCTCGAGCGTGCTGCTTCCGGGCTGAATGCCTCCGCTCCCACGGAGTCGTGAAGCCCCCAAAGTCCGGTATCGCTGAAACAGCCATCTGCGGCTATTCAGCTGGGTCCAGCTCCACTTCGACTTGGTTCGGATGCATAATTGCACACGTGCAAGAATCATAACGTATAATTAATTCTACTTTAGATCGGCATTCTTCGCTCGGACAGTTCTCCAACTTCTATGGGTTTATGCTGTATAAATCCCGCACTAGTATACGTAGTAATAACACAAAAGAACTGTCACGGCGGCTTCTTCTCGGAATGCTCGTTAATACATATAATATGCTGTCCACAGTCACGTCGTCAAGATATTTCAATAAGTCAGCTCATAAACGGGCCACGGTAATGAATTCCCGTTGCGCCCCGGCGCGGGCGAGCCGCGCAATTTACGGGTCTCACGCGTGTCTGACCACTGCTCACTGCGGACTCCGCAAATTCACTTAACTCGGCAAACTACAACTAGTGGCGAACTATATGTACTTTTAATATTATACTCAATAGATTCTTCACGTTGTTTCTTTCATTGTCACCAGGTGCAGGTTTGATCCGTGCAGGAACGGAGAAAGAATACAATTTCCTGCGGCCAGGTGGTAGGGCGTTTGCCCCACTGGATGGCTAACACCCCTGGTCTAAAGTATGTCGTCATAACAACCTTGAGTTGTGTTCCGGCATTAGTGACCAGATTCCAGTCTCCTTTAAGAGAGCAGCAGCGCATTTGTAGCACCTTTGGTGTTGTAAATGTCCGCTTTCCATCAAGTGGGCCGTCTGCCTGTCTGCTGAACTCCTGCAATAAAAAAAAAAGAAAAAAAGGTGCCCGAAATTTGCTTTCTCCCAAAATTCAAACCACGTCACTGAAATGTGCATTAGCCATTAGTTACATCGATTAGATTGTCCTTGATAATTATGTTCTGTGTTAAAGAGAAAGAAGAAGAGTAAACTTAAATCCGAATACAGTTGAGCTTATAGAACGCAAGTCTGAAGAAAATTTTCGATTTCTAAGCAATCGCCGTTAAATCGAAGTGCTGCGAGAGGTATCCAATCCTGATAGGAAATGTACAGACACGGCACTAAGGTCTAGATTATACAAAATTACTTTTTAACCGACTTCAAAAAAAAGAGGAGGTTCTCAATTCGTCGGGATCTTTTTTTTATGTATGTTCACCGATTACTCTGAGAGTTATTAACCGATTTACGTGATTCTTTTTTTGTTCGACGCGAAATAGCTGCCATTTGGTCCCCTAAAAATTTAACATAGTTTGGCCCAGTAGTTTTCATTTTACGAACATTTTTTTGTTCCCGTTTCTTGGGACCTATATTTTTTAAGGAGCGCGGCACCTTTCGTAGGTCTACCCGTACATAGCTAGAAACTAAAAAAACCGACTTCAAAAACTAAAAAGTATAAAATAAATTATTTCTAAAGCTATTATTATTAATATATATTATCTAAAACATCGTGAAGTCGGTGCAAAATAAAACATAAAAATGACTATATTTTTTTGAAAACTACTAAGCACCGACTTTAAGATGTTTTAGATAATATATAATTAATAATAATAGCTTTGGAAATAACTTATTGTTCCAAAACTTATGACGTGCATATAGTTTTATATGCTCATAAAACATATTACATTTTCGAATTTCTTGTTCAGTAGTTGAAACTGTCTAGAAATAGTGTCATCACTAACCATTGGTGTTTGCACTCCGTTTAGCAAGGTGAGTATTCGACATCTACTTGACTCTCACTGGCTAGCTCACATATTTCGTCCTCTTCGCACATATTCACATAATTGTTCCAGATAATAGCTAAACATTATCAACTAGCTTGATAAATCTCACGTGAGTAAAAAGCTGGCTTGTATTTAGAGCACTATAAAGCGTTACATACATAACTTCACGCCAGTTCCCTTGCGGGGTAGGCACGAACAACAGAGTGCCATTTAGGCTTATTCTTACACACCTCACTTGCTTCTTTGACATTCATAACTCTTGTCATGCAAGCTCGTCTGTTCTTAAGGCTCCTGACGTCACCTTCTGCTAGTACATGATCAATTTGATCATGGAAGGTGTGTCGTGGCCTTCCACGACTTCTGCATCCATCCACTTTTGCATTGTATATCTGTTTAGTCATTCTTTCCACATGCCCGCACCACCGGAGCATTCCTTTCCTTACCTTCACCCCGGCACTCTCTTTCAGCCCAACTCTCTTTCTTACTTCGGTATTAGGAACGCGGTCCGCGAGCGTCACTCCGCAGATTTTGCGCAGTGCTCGCATCTCGACCGCGTTTACTCTACTTTCATGCTCTCTCTTCCATACCCAACTCTCGCATCCATACGTGAGCTTAGGTACCAGCACCGAATTATCTAGGTAAGCGTATTTAATCTTCGACCACATCATCGTTTAACATTGAGCATGCTCGTGGTGAAACGTGAGATGAATTATCATAAAAGAAGAAAGACCCCAACGAATGGCAATCCAGAATAATACTATTTGTAGTTTTTTCAATTTTGATATTAGAATTTTTTTTATATTTTATATGTTCTAATATAAACATAAAACTGTCGAACTGCATTGCACTGGTTACATGCCTGAGCGTGGCGCATCGGCATTCATGAGGCGCCGCGGACACTGATACGCGGACATCGATACCTGCGGATATTGCCGCAAGACCACTGCTTTAGGCGGATATAAAATCGAGACCGCCTTAACCCTTAATTTGACCTTGTCCGCTGTCACGGACCCCAAATAAAAAAAAATCCTGAATGCTAAGAAAACATTTCATGCAAAGTAAATATCTACCAAATGCTTCTTTAAAACCTTATAAATTGGTAGAAATTTATTACTGAAATATGGCAGCACCGTATTTGTCAGTGAGTTAACAAAATGTCGACGAGACGCAACCCATCAGTGTTACTCAAGGTATTTATAATTATTTTTCTCGGTTTTTAACAATAAAATTCTAATATTTTTGGTGGTGTGGCTTCAAAATATTATACTGAATAGCGTTACGTATAATTTTAACCATTTTATATTGGTTTGGTTGTTTTTTTTACCTATTAAATACTTTGTCCGCCACGACGAACGTTGCCAATTATATGAATATTTCGTGCTAGAAAGGTTTGTCCGTCCCAACGAACATCGTCAATGGCGTAGATATCTGTATATGTACCGCTTTGTCCGCTGGGGCGCACATTATTAAAATGATGTATAAATTACTAATACTAACTTTTTGTGATTTTTAACTAGTAGTTATATAATTACTTAACTCTATTTGCATTAACACTTGGTTTTGGGCTGTCACTTATTTGTATTTTGTTTTTGCTTGTTAACAGCATTCTCGTGGTCTAAGAATATTAGCTTTAGTTCCAAAAGAGCATGCTCCTTCTGATGCAAGTGATCAATCGGAATCAGAGTGTGAACTGCATGATGACTCCACTCACTATTCTTCATCCCCCCCATCGATAGGATCACTTGAAAATCTTAATATATACGGGCCTGATTCAGACGACGAGCCTGCTTTATCCGATCCATTCTCACTTTCTGTAACTGCTAATAAACTTGGCGATGGATTAGACGATCTTCAAAATAATGAACGTTCCGCCATTTTGGATTCAGTGCCACTTACTCCGATCCTACAAGAAATTCAAGAGTCCAACTACCAGAATGTGCCATCAACTTTATCTGCCATTCCTTCGCTTCCATCCACACCAGCAGCTAATACTAAACCTCGGAAAACAAGATCCAAATACCTAATTTTACCACCACCAAAAAGAAAAAAGAGGGCAAAAAAGTTACAATTGGCTTTCAAGTGGAAAAAAACAGCATTTCGTTACAGAGCAATTATCGAAGAAGAATCGGAAGATCGAGAATTCATTGATTTACCTGAAACTGACGCATCGCCTTTGACGTATTTTCACACATTTTTTACACAGGATATCAAAACAGATATTGTAGAACAGTCAAATTTCTACTCAATCCAAGAAACAGGGAAGTCAATTTTACTAACGGAAAATGAATTTAATGATTTTTTGGCTATTCATATAATCATGGGGATCGTTGAAATGCCTTCATATATTGATTATTGGTCGCAAAACTTCAAATATGCCAAAGTAGCCGAGATAATGCCCCTGAAAAGGTACCAACAGATACGACGCTACTTACATTTTGCCGATAACAACCTGGAAGACGGCGACAGGTATTATAAAGTACGACCTCTTCTAGAAAAAGTAAGACTGAATTGCTTGAAGTTGCAAGGAATGGAAAGTAAATTTAGTATAGATGAGATGATTATAGCGTACAAAGGTAGCAAGGCAGGAAAGAGAAAGCAGTACATGAAGGATAAACCAAATAAATGGGGTTTTAAAAACTATGTGCGGGCAGGTGTCTCAGGGATAATATATGACTTTGTCATGTACGGAGGTGAAGATACTTTCAGGTATCACACATTTTCCGAAGAAGAATCGTCTCTTGGTTTTGGCGCACAAGTAGTGATTGCTTTATGCCAAAGTATTCAAAGAAAACCTGCAATTATCTATTGCGACAATTTCTTTTCCTCGCCGGAGCTCTTTTACATCCTGCGGGAAAACTACGGCTTTTTTTCCCTTGGCACAATTAGAAACAACCGCCTCAGAGGAGTTGAAAAAATTTTACCCCCGGAAAAAGAAGTAAAGAAGAAAGAGAGAGGTTTTTTTGTAGAAGCAGCATGTAACGAAACCCGTTTAGCTGTAGTTCGCTGGAATGACAACAAGGTTGTGACATTTATTAGCTCCTTTGTCGCAAGTGTACCTGTTGAAAAAATCCAGCGGTATTCAAAGGATGTAAAAAAGAAAGTAGATGTACAATGTCCTCAAATAGTACGACAGTACAACAAACATATGGGAGGCGTCGACCTCGCTGACATGCTGATATCTCTCTATAAAATACCATTCAAGAGCAGGAGGTGGTACTTAGGCATCTTTGCACAATTAATTGACATTTGTCTGAACAATGCTTGGTTGGTTTATCGGAATCAAAATAATGCCGATAAGAAATCCAAAATGTCTCTGAAGGTATTTAGGTATAAGGTGTACGAAAGTTTGTTGATGGAAAACCGATGTGCAAAGAGACAAAAAACAGCAGCACCAAGAGTCAGTAAACCTCAAGCAGCACGGCCTTCAAGCCCTGTAAAATATGATGATATAGGCCATTTTTCATCAACAATGGATGAAGGACGTTGCAGATACTGTCAAAAGAAAACTGTAGTGTTTTGCATAAAATGTAATGTAAGACTGTGTTTTGTAACCGGTAAAGCCACCAGGAATTGTTTCCTTAATTTTCATAGTAAGAAATAAATATGTGCCTAATTATAATGAATTTGCTTAGATTTTTTCTTACTTTCTAAGGAATATTTAGAGGTTTTGACTTTTCCCTCTTTTGGCAATGTCCACTGCACCGAACATGTAAATATATGGGTCAATTCTTGCGTAATTGACTTTGTCCGCTACAGGAGACACAGATTTTCTCGGAAATGGAAAGTCCTAGATTTTTTTTCCTTTTTTTCAGACGTCCCAATAGGCCTCTAAACACAGGGATATATTTTTTTTTTTTAATAATCATATTTTTTTCCGTGCCAAATTAAGGGTTAAGTGACAATATAAAGCAGTATCTTTTCTATAAAAAGAGATAGAGCAGTGAAAGCGATACTGAATTCTTTAAATTATTTTATGTTCTTTGGTGATATAGCTATTATTTAAATTTGTACCATAAGTTCACATGATATCTATACTAATATTATAAAGCTGAAGAGTTTGTTTAAACGCGCTAATCTCAGGAAACGCTGGTCAGATTTGAAAAATTCTTTCAGTGTTGAACAGAACATTTATCGAGGAAGGCTATAGGCTATATTATATTTTTTTAAAAATTAGGGATCCTTACTAAAAGTCCAATAATGTAACCCAAGGTGTTTAAAAAAATGACCCGAAAAAATCCTTACACGGCGTGCTCTGTGAAAACTGTTGATTATAGAACAAAACAATGTACTACCACTTTGCAGAACATGTAATTGTCTACAAAAAATATCGCGTAACTATTGTAAGTATCTCACAATAAGTGTTTTCTTTAATTTTTTTATATAATTAAAATGCCGTCGCTTCAAAATCTCTTTATTTTGTACCTTGGTATTAATCCTTATCAAAATAAATTACTCCATATTCAAGACGAATTCAATAAATTGCTAGAACTTTTTGAATTATTCAATTCGGACGTTTCATTCAAAAGATATCGCTATATTTAAAATGTAAGTATTAGTGTTGTAGCCAAATATACTAATATTGTTTGGTTGAACGCGCTAATCTCAGGAACTACTAGTCTGATTTGAAAAATTATTTCAGTGTTAGATAGCCCATTTATCGAGGAATGCTATAGGCTATATATCATCAAGCTAAGACCAATAGGAGCGGAGCACCAATGAAGAATGTTTCAAAATCGGGGGGTTTTGAAAACAAATTCCACGCGGACGACGTCGCGGGCACAGCTGGTTTTGTATATAATATTCAGATAATCGAAACGGGTAATAATTTATATATAATAAGATTTTACATGACTTTCTCTTTGTTATTATTATGTTGGCAGTTGTCAATGATGATTCTTTGCCGACCGGCCAGCGTGCCGAAGAAAGCAGGCTTTATTCGCCACACCACCCCCCACAGAGACAAAAGGACATTAAAAAATGAATTAAAATAAGAGTCAAAAATGTGTTGCAAATGTCCATAGGCGTTTTAGTTAGTTTTTAATCCGTGCAGGAACGGAGAAAGAATACAATTTCCTGCGGCCGGGCGGCATGTCGTAAGAGGCGATTAAACAACCCACAGCCAGGTGGTAGGGCATTTGCCCGACTGGATGGCTACCACCCCTGGTCTAGAGCATGCCGCCATAACAACTTTGAGTTGTGTTCCGGCATTAGTGACCAGGATCCAGACTCACTTAAGAGAGCAGCAGCGCATTTGTAGCACCTTTGGTGTTGCAAATGTCCATAGGCGTTGGTAACCGCTTTCCATCCAGTGGGCCGGCTGCCTGTCTGCTAACTCCTGCAATAAACAAAATGTAATAGCTCACAGGGACAGCAACAGATGAAGGTCTACGAATCCAATAGCAACTTGAATCTGGCGGTCCTATCAATGCAATCAACACTACCCAAAGTTCTTACGGATTGTACATCTGCATAATTTTGCACAACACATTCTTGTCGTCACGGTCCCCAGATGTTGCGCTTTTTTAATATAATATAGCGAATCTGAATAAAAACAAAATTTCGCATCTAAAAACCATTATATTTGACTTGTTCTCACAGAAATTTTTCACAAGTGACTAGAATATTGAAAACAAAATTTTGAAAAAACATTCTAAAAAGTTCTAACAGGTAACTTGCATCTGGCGGTCCTATCAATGTAATTATCAACGTTACCCAAAGTAACAAAGCAGACCAAATGACAAATACAAGTGACAAGGTATGAGGAATGTATGGAAATATCTTCGCAGCCTCTCGTCGGAAGTCCTTTTTACCCGCAGTATAAGAAAAACATCAAACAAACATCCACGTATATCCAGAAATCAGTAAAACAAAGTCGTTCGTTTAAAATTCTACAGGCGGAGTTCAGTTGGCAGTCCTGAAGGAACCTTTCGGGCAGGGGTCATTGGCGTCTTCATTGGGGGTCGTTTGGCATCGCGGGCACGTACGGGCACCAGAAGACCCCTCCAGCCCCAACACCCCGCAGCCCGATGCATTCGTGGACACTGAATAATTTATCTGCAACGCTCATGTGTCTTTTGATCGATGTTACTTTCTCATTTCTCTGACAACCTATTACTTATTTTCGTATCTCCATTATCAGGACTAGATCTTCTTCTAAGGCTTCTCTATTTCTTTGATATTACTCAACAATATCCTAATATTAAAGCTATAGTTTAAATAATAAAAAAAGTTCGTTTAACAAAACCGACTTCAAAAGGTGCCGCGCTCCTTAAAAAATATAGGCCTCAAGAAACGGGAACAAAAAAATGTTCGTAAAATGAAAACTATTCGGCCAAACTATGTTAAATTTTTAAGGGACCAAATGGCAACTATTCCGCATCAAACTAAAGAAGAATCACGTAAATCGGTTCTTAAATCTCAGCGTAATCGGTGTGCATATGGAACGGAATGGAAATTTTTTCATAAAAAATGTTCATGAAATGAAAACTACTGGGCCAAACTATGTCAAATTTTTAGGGAACCAAATGGCAGCAATTCCGCGTCGAACAAAAAAAGAATCACGTAAATCGGATCATAAATCTCGGAGTAATCGGTGAACATACATAAAAAAAAGATCCCGACGAATTGAGAACCTCATCCTTTTTTTGAAGTCGGTTAAAAAATAACATTATTTATGTTTTTGATAATAAACAAGTTAGAATTTGTATTAACTATAGCATGACGTCTGGTACTTTTTTTTTGCAGGAGTTCAGCAGATAAGCAGACGGCCCACTTGCTGGAAAGCGGTTACCATAGCCTATGGACATTTGCAACGTCAAAGGTGCTACAAATGCGCTGCTGCTCTCTTAAGGGAGACTAGAACCTGGTCGCTAATGCCGGAACACAACTCAAGGTTGTTATGGCGACATACTTTACACCAGAAGTGGTAGCCATCCAATCGGGCAAATGCCCTACCACCTGGCTGTGGGATGTTTTGTCGCCTCTTACGACAGGCCGCCCCAGTGCAGGAAATTGTATTCTTTCTCCGTTCCTGCACGGATAAAAACTTATAAAATAAATAATATACAGTACTTGTAAAGTTCTAAATTTAAGTAGATAATATTAATTCAATTAATAATTTTCATTATGGTGTATTTGTTAACATGATCAAATTGATCGTGTACTAGCAGAAGGTGATGTCAGAAGCCTTAAGAACAGACGAGCTTGCATGACAAGAGTTATGAATGTCAAAGAGGCAAGTGAGGTGTGTAAGAATAAGCCTAAATGGCACTCTGTTGTTCGTGCCTACCCCGCAAGGGAACTGGCGTGAAGTTATGTATGTATGCATTTGTTAACACTTTTTATTACTTAAAATTGGGTTGTCACGGTTTATAGCGCAGCATTTTACGTACTTTTATGTCAGCTTCACCTGTATATATAAGTAGCGGTGAAAAAAAATTAGAACCCGAATGTTTAAAGAAAATATTGCCTATGTTAACTCGGAGATAATGTAGCATTCTAATGGTGAAAGAATTTTTGAAATCGATCCAGTAGTTTTTGAGTATACTCGTTACAAACATACATTTTTTTTCTCTTTATAATATTATTATTAATGATATTCAATAGAGAAGATGGTAGGCAAGTACCACCTGTTTGGGATCCGATCATTAAAACTATTAAGATCAAACCCAGCAAAAACCAACTGCCAGACCTCAAGACACTGTGAGCTCTTTCTGCGTACAACGGAACACAAACCAACTCGATTGATAATTACTTTTATTCTTCCTTCCACCCATTTTAATATTATATAAAATTATCAGAAGGTGATGTCAGGAGCCTTAAGAACAGACGAGCTTGCATGACAAGAGTTATGAATGTCAAAGAGGCAAGTGAGGTGTGTAAGAATAAGCCTAAATGGCACTCTGTTGTTCGTGCCTACCCCGCAAGGGAACTGGCGTGAAGTTATGTATGTATTTATGTATAAAATTATCAAAGCTAGGCATGTTTGCTGTAAAACTTATTATTTTTATAGAGAACTTAACAATGAAACAACCGTGTACGCCATAACTGATTTATTTCAATCTACCCACATTTAGATTATAATACATACACCTACATTTACTGAAGAGTTTCTTGCGCCGCTTCTTCTCTTCAAGCCACAACATGTTGTGAAGCGGTGGTAAATTAGATTAGTCTCCCACAGAGTAAATAATAACCATAAACAAAATTAAAACTAAATAATAAATATGAACAAATTGGCGGTAGGCAAAATAAAACTTTAAACAATACTCGTTGACACTTGACATCTTTGTCTTCCGTGATCACGGCCACTGAAAAGTGACCGAAACGTCGGAAAAACCAAAATCAAATAAAATTACCGCGCTTAGAACCGTTAAAACGTAGTTTTATTATGTATAATAGTCGCGAAAACTTAAGAAAATATTAATTGATTCTCATGAAATTTTGCACTGAAAAACGCGTTGTGCTAGCAAGATACGCAACCAAAGATGATGCATGTGAAACCGCAGTTTAGAATTAATTTCAAATTCATCGAAATATTATGTATCCGATTGCTTTCACACTTTGAAGCGGTGTACCACATTGTCGGCTGACGAATCTCGTCGCGCCGTTTTCAGCGCCTTTGATTAATCACAGAATCACAGCTGCATGTCTTAGAATTAATGCAGCACTAGTATGCTTCCATTGCAATGTGCTGAATATCTTTGGACAATACCTACTAGTTATTGCTCAATATGACAGCATTATATATGGTAGAGGTGAAGCAAGTGAGGTGTGTAAGAATAAGCCTAAATGGCGCTCTGTTGTTCGTGCCTACCCCGCAAGGAAACTGGCGTGAAGTTATGTATGTATGTATGTATATATGGTTGTCTTACGGTATATCATAAAGAACAAAAACCCAAGCCGCCGAAATGTCCTGAAACAACTGGGAGCAATTCAGTTGAACCTTGGAAACAATTTTAATTTAAAAAATATTTAATACGAAACAACTACGAAATTGCTAATGACTTAATATTTTCTTAAGTTTTCGCGACTTGTATACATAATAAAATTACGTTTTAACGGTTTTAAGCGCGGTAATTTTATTTGATTTTAGTTTTTCCGAAGTTTCGGCCACTTTTCAGTGGCCGTGATCACGGAAGACAAAGATGTCAAGTGTCAACGAATCAACGATCATCAAAACTATTAAGACCCAAACCCAGCAAAAACCAGCTGCCAGACCTCAAGACACTGTGAGCTCTTTCTGCGTACAACGGAACACAAACTAACTTGACTGATAATTGCTTTTATTTTTCCTTCCACCCATTTTAATATTATATAAAATTATTAAAGCTAGGCATATTTGCTGAAGAGTTTCTTGCGCCGCTTCTTCTCTTCAAGCCATAACATGTTGCGAAGCGGTAGAAAATTACATTAGGCTCCCATAGAGTAAATAATAACCATAAACAAAATTAAAATTAAATAACTAAAATTAACAAGTTGGCGGTAGGCTAAATAAAACTTTAACAATACTCGTTGACACTTGACATCTTTGTCTTCCGTGATCACGGCCACTGAAAAGTGGCCGAAACGTCGGAAAAACCAAAATCAAATTGCCAATTTTCGGTATTAAAACTACATATCATTATATACACCAAAATGACCAAATCGACCAAATCGGCCAAATTAACCAAAATGAAGAAAATGGCAAATCACAAAATAAAAACCTATCCTACTTTCTGGGATAATCTTCACATAAATCTATCTCCAAACTTATCCCATTCTCCGGGATGAAACTATTCCTTGTCCACCCTCTGTATTAAAATTACCGAATTTCAGCCAAATCGGTGCAGTAGTTTTTCCGTAAAAGCATAACAAACAGAGAGACAAATATATTTTTATCCCGGAAACTATTCCATTTTTCACACCGTGTGCCAGTTCCCTTGCGGGGTTTGCTTATTCTTACACACCTCACTTGCTTCTTTGACATTCATAACTCTTGTCATGCACGCTCGTCTGTTCTTAAGGCTCCTGACATCACCTTCTGCTAGTACACGACTAATTTGATCATGGAAGGTGTGTCGTGGCATTCCACGACTTCTGCATCCGTCCACTAGATATATATATATATATATATATATATATATATATATATATATATATATGTATATATATATGTATATATATATGTATATATATATATGTATATATATATATATATGTATATATATATATATATATATATATATATCTTAATATATATAAATCTCGTGTCACAATGTTTGTCCTCAAGATAGGATAGCTTACATTTGGACCCGGTAGGTAGCGCTGGAATCGAGTTCTAAATTTTATTTCTTCAAGACAGAACAACGTCTGCCGGGACAGGTAGTATATATATATATACTTATATACTGAGTTTCAGCCAAACAGTCTAGTAGTTTTTCCATGAAAAGGGAACAAATAGACAGACAGATGGACAGAGTTACTTTCGCCTTTATAATATTAATAGGGGTTTAGCAAGGCCACGGCGTGGTGACTCGGCAAGGAATTAATTACGTACTTTTTTACTTATTCCAGCGTTTAAATCTCTTTGACGCTCTCGACGTAGGAGTGTGAAATAAATGTGGCAGGTTCACGATCTCTGGAGCCGGCGCATTCATTTCACTCTGTTGCTTTTAACACGCTTAATGGGCTTTTGGGTTTGTAATAGCTTGAAATATTTTTAGAACTAGTACTTTATTTTTCAATTTTCGTTCTGACATTTATTTTTATGTAACAGTAGAGGCCAGGTTTTTGAACGAATATTGTTATTTGAAAGTGCTGCTCTTTGTCTCTTTGTCATTGGCTGCGAAATCATAAAAAATGGTTTACATAGCCCGAAAAATACTGAACTAATCTTAGTATTTTTTCGACTTTAGTTACTTGAATTTTTATTATACATATTTATCTCGTCACTAATTTTGTTAAATATTTATATATGTATATAATATGTAATTCATTGAAGAACTTCCCTGTGCTTTTTAATACACTTTTATTAGCTTCATACGTATGTTAGTATGTAACGGAATCTTTCAAGTTAAATTCGATCGACTTCCCGGTTTCCGATTGGGCTGAAATTTTGCACGTATGTGTATATCGCGTGACAATGCAACAATATGGTAACATGGAGCTGATATGATGATGGAGTCGGAAGGTGGCCATAGGAACTCCTGTACTAAGCAAGATAGACCCGTCGTGTTTGGGCTCGTTTTACTTGTCTTGGCTAGCACTCTGCTGCTACATGATATGCAGGATCTCAAAAGCTTGTATTTAAAAACCTTTTTAAATAAATAAAAGTTTAAAAAAATACGCTTTTATAGAAAATCCAGCTAAAAAATAGAAAATAAATTTTAATAAATTTGAATTAAAAATACATACATACATACATACATAACTTCACGCCAATTCCCTTGCGGGGTAGGCACGAACAACAGAGCGCCATTTAGGCTTATTCTTACACACCTCACTTGCTTCTTTGACATTCATAACTCTTGTCATGCACGCTCGTCTGTTCTTAAGGCTCCTGACATCACCTTCTGCTAGTACACGATCAATTTGATCATGAATTAAAAATAGTGTAAGAAAAAATGATTTTCTTGTAAAAAAAGCGTGGGGTGCTTTTCAGGATATTATCGTTAAAGCGTTTTTTTTTAAACCATTATTTATTAAAATCTGTCTTACGCTACACCATATGTTGAGTAATGATGCGGTCTAAGATGGAGCGTACTTACCTAGAAGATACAGACTTACCTATTCACTGGTGACTTGAAGACTCCTGTAATGTATTTGGAAAGAAAAACTCAAAGAAAAAAGGATTCCCTTCATCCAGAAGTAAGAGCAGCCATCCTAATTCTTAAATTTTTGACCTTATACATCGGTATGTAGTCACAACGGTATGAAAACACAATTGGATTCGTATGGTGTTTCCTAAAATAGTTACGGAACTTTAAAAACTAAGACAAAACTCCCTTTTCTTTCACATATTTTTCTTTTATTCCAAAATTCAGCAGACAGGCAGACGATCCACCTGATGGAAGGCGGTTACCATCGCCTATAGACATTTCTAACAACAAAGATGTTGCAAATGCGCTGCTGCTCTCTTAAGGGAGATTGGAACCTGGCCACTGATGCCGGAACTCAATTCAAGGTTGTTATGACGGCATACTCTAGACTAGAGGTGGTAGCCATCCAGTCGGGCAAATGCCCTCCCACCTGTCTGTGGGTTATTTTGTCGCTTCTTAAGACAGGTCGCCCGGCCGCAGGAAATTGTATTCTCTCTCCGTTCCTGCACGGATAAATTTTGGGTCGGCACAATATCTCTTTTACTTCAATACTTCTCTATTTTGACATATATCCTATGCGACATCACAAATCATCATGTCATCCTCACAGACAATCCATCCATCTTTTTTTATCTATGTTCACATTTGTACTCATCAATCTTCCAGTCTAACATTTTTTTTTGTCAAGTGACTTTTAAAAATTAAAAGAAATATCGGAAATATATATATTGTAGGAGATCAGCAGACAGGCAGACGGCCCACTTGATGGGAAGCGGTTACCATCGCCTATGGACATTTGCAACACCAAAGGTGCTACAAATGCGCTGCTGCTCTCTTAACGGAGACTGGAACCTGGTCGCTAATGCCGGAACACAACTCAAGGTTGTTATAGCGACATACTTTAGACCAGGGGTGGTAGCCAACCAGTTGGGCAAATGCCCTACCAGCTGGCTGTGGGTTGTTAAGTCGCCTCTTACGACAGGCCGCCCCAACGCAGGAAATTGTATTCTTTCTCCGTTCCTGCACGGATAATACCAGACTTATTAATTTTAATCACAGCGATTAAGTAAGGTGAGTCCAAAACTTGGAATGACTGAATCTAATTTTGGATTCATCGTGGAAATTCTTTTGAGTCTCCAAATACTGTGCAGGTGCATAAATTGTCCCTTACCAAAGTAAATGCACTCTTATGCTTTGAAGCTAAGGTCTTAACTCCACTGAAACGTTGGCGGGTAATAATTACAGTATTTTTGCTAACAACAAGCTGCAGGCGAGTTGGGGAAGTGCCAAATGTCCCGTGCGCGACGAAACGTTGCCTTTTTACACTTATTGTATCCACTAACCCTTGTATTAAACGTCTTTAGCAGTTTTGTTTCAGTGATAGGAATGGTATGGTAATTGAATATTATATTCATAGACGACAGTGATCAAACCACTACATACAAATGCTGACCTGACTTTTTCGATATAAAACATTAATGAAAATCTAAATAATTTAATATATAAAAAATTTATTATTATTAACAACTCTACGGACTCGAGTTCCGTACCCTTTTTTACAACTTAATTTCTAGTTTTTTTTTTAAATTTAACACGCTTATTAGTTATTTTGGTTCTTGTGTGTGACATTAATTTATTGATTTTTGTGTTGGGGTGTATGTATCTTACGAATAACTTATTATATTAATTTATTCTAGTTTTAATACTAAACTTATACTAATGTAGAGTGTATCTGTTACATGCTGGTGTTGTGAGGAAGTGCATGTGCAGTGTGGGCTTTATATCTATACTTATATATATTGTCCTATCTAGTACCATGTGTGTGAATATTTAATATTATCATGGTAGAATAATGTCTTCAAGTATTCAATAGCCATAATATTATGCTTTAATGCCCTATAAGCCTAGAAAAAATTTCAAATAAACTTATGCATAATCTTAATATATATAAATTACGTGTCACGTTGGTTGTCCGCGATGGACTCCTAAACTACTTGACCGATTTTAATCAAATTTGCACACCGTGTGCAGTTTGATCCGACTTGAAAGATAGGATAGCTTACATTTGGACCCGGTAGGTGGCGCTGGAATCGGGTTCTAAATTTTATTTCTTCAGGCCAGAACAACGTCTGCCGGGACAGCTAGTATATTATATAAATGACTCAGCTAGTGCCATTCATCGGAGTTCTTGTGACAACTCAAAAGGCCACATTTGACTATACAGTTCACATTTCTCACAAAACACATAATTACTACTCAAAAACTGGCAATATCCTACAAAAAACCACAGACAGCAAGACAAAGATCACAAACACGTTTCACAGAATTGATTGTTTACGACAAAAAATGGACGACGAGAGCATTGTACATACATACATACATACATAACTTCACGCCAGTTCCCTTGCGGGGTAGGCACGAACAACAGAGTGCCATTTAGGCTTATTCTTACACACCTCACTTGCCTCTTTGACATTCATAACTCTTGTCATGCAAGCTCGTCTGTTCATAAGGCTCCTGACATCACCTTCTGCTAGTACACGATCAATTTGATCATGGAAGGTGTGTCGTGGCCTTCCACGACTTCTGCATCCATCCACTTTTGCATTGTATATCTGTTTAGTCATTCTTTCATTGAGAGCATTGTCATGACAATAATATATTATACGTGAAGCAGAAGGAGTATTGTTGGTTATGGTAGCGATTTCTAAATCAGTCAACAGTCCTTTCAGTTGTCTTGTCTCACGATATTACTCTTTTAGGATTACTATAAGATCATTGTACAAACCGTTTCTCTTTATTAGTAGTTTAATATAAATTATATATAATTTGGAATGAATGCATGATGAAAGAATGACTAAACAGATATACAATGCAAGAGTGGATGGATGCAGAAGTCGTGGAAGGCCACGACACACCTTCCATGATCAAATTGATCGTGTACTAGCAGAAGGTGATGTCAGGAGCCTTAAGAACAGACGAGCGTGCATGACAAGAGTTATGAATGTCAAAGAAGCAAGTGAGGTGTGTAAGAACAAGTCTGAATGGCGCTCTGTTGCCCGTGCCTACCCCGCAAGGGGTTTCGTTCGGGTTAGATTAGTAAATTATTTTTTGTCGCGTGAGCCAATGAAGGTAGGAAATTGCGGCGAGAGTCACTCGCTGCGCCCGTCGTGTACGGACATTCGGCAAGTCTCGTTCGATGAATTCGCATCAGAAGAGACTTATTTCGTATTTTGTGGAAATATTCGCAACCTTCGCCATCCAGTGTGTCAGTGCTGCATCCTCGTCGCGAGTGCTCTGAAAGCTACTCGTGGAGACGCAATCAGGCAATCTCCGCGGGTAGGGGGTTATGTGCTCAATGTATGGCCATCCCTTATTCCCCAATTAAGAACTGGTGCCCGGAGAATATAGAACCTTGCACTTACCTCAGGGTTCTGCCTTTGCTTTCTCACGTAGCGATAAAGGTGGCAAAGTCCTTCTACACGAGTCCCAGGGCGCAAGGGACGCAGATACACTGATCACTTAAGTTTATTTATGGTTGAGGCGAATGTCCTAGTAATTTACTACTGGACGCGGAGATCTTCCATAGCTAATATGTGAATTTATGCGGGTGCGATACTACTTTGTGTGCGTCGCGGTAGCGTGGCGTTTGGCAACGTACTGAACTCATGCGTCGAGCGAGCGGCGGCAACATACGGGGCTTGCAAGACGCTATAAACCCAAGACACAATTGGTAATAGGGAAATAAGTGGCGCCAAGAACTCGTTTTGAACTAAAATTGTGTCCACAAAGAAGGAGTCGGCGCCGACCATTGGACTTGAAACCTGCTCTTCGCAAGGTGAGTTGCCTACTCGTTGTAAGATTTGTTCTCACTGGCCAGCTCACCGTTTTTTCACATAGATTCGCACAAAATTCGCAATCCCGACATTGGGGATTGTACAATAATATTATTACTATAATGACTATATTGTTATTACAACTCCAGTAGATAAAAGTAAACAGCAGCCCTTATGATTTCACTGTATATTTGTTTGTGTACCACAGATAATATTATCTGAGGCACAATAAAATATAAAGTTATAAGCTCATCAAAGTCGTATAAGCTCAGGAAGGCTTTATTCATCAGAATTCATCATGGCATGGCACGATGTCTGTGGGTAAATTGATGAAATTAACATCTTTTGTGATCTTTACCAATGCAATGTTTCTATTGCTTAAATAACAAGCATTTCTCTTGATATTAACACTGATTACGTTATAATTCACTTTGATTGAGGCAATGGATCGCAGTTCGTCGAATACTTGGTGCGCTGCCGACCATTTTTGCAAGAGGTTATACATCCTCCTTCTTGCGGCCACCTCGATTCCTTAGCCACGACGCTCCGCGAGTGTGACATTGACAACATATCTTGACAGTATGACTGTGACGTTTCAGTGAACCTTCTACAAAGTTATAAAATTTGTTATGTTTTCAAAAATTCAGTCTCAATTTTACAAAAAAACCGAGGCACGAAAGTGAAAATAGAAATTTAAGAACAGCAATAACATCTAATACGATATCAACATTAAACGAAAGGGATTTACGTGAGAGCAATTTCTAAAAATATTTTTCCAGTTACAATTAAAAATGTGCAGATTCTGCGGCTCCTTTCATTTCCCAAATTAACTACTTCAAAATTTAGAAAGACTAGATGAATGTGAAGAATTTCATCGTTTAAATTGCTTTAAGTAGGTCAATTACAATGATCTACATGTAAAAATACAATCACATGAACCTAAAACTATACTTAAGTAAACGCTGTTGGACTTTTTGTTCCTAAAAAATTAATCATTCAGCTAAAATAATATATCTTTGAACAAGATATGCCCAGTTCCGCTGACTCACGCCGCGCAAGTTACTGCAATGCGTGTTCTGCACTCAACAAAACGTTTCATAGCTGTGCTTGGAGCAGCACTCTAAATCCAGTTAGACTTCATTTAAGTCCCTGTGCGCAAAGTTCAAAGTCCTGCTTTGTGAAGTTTCAAACTTCGACTTTCGAAGAAATTAGTCTGCGGTAGTTGTTAAAAAAACTTAACAAGTATTTTTTGGATTCTTTTTTATTGAAGTCTTGTGTTTTAGTTGAGCTGTTCTAAGACATTTATTTTTCAGTAGCAATCTCGTATTGCAATAATTAAGGGTTTGAGTGTTAGCTTACAGAATGTGCTATATGTGCTATTTCACTAAATTTAAAATTAAATTAAAAAGCATCTTGCTAACAAGGGATACTACACTATTGAAGAATATTTAAATGACAAAAATTCATTTACATAGCACCTAGCTCCAATCTCTTATACTAAATTTTGTATAACGTTTTTATTTTATTTTTTATTTTTAATCTTGCCATGCTTGTAAGGAATTTGTGGAGACATGTTGCAGCATAACATTTTAGCACGTCATATCATTATTATAACTATAATATTATTTACTTTCCTTTTATTGTCTTGGTCTTATTGAGTATGCATTGTTTGCTACAACTCCATTAATTCTTCAAAAAGTGATTCTGCAACATACTTCTGTACAAAACTTATTAAAAAAAAAAGAATTTCAGATATAAATAGAATATGAAATATAAAGAGGCACAATATTTAGCTAGACGTGTTGCTGGGGAGTTTCTTGCCGCTTCTTCACCTTTACAGCATCAACACGTTGCGAAGCGGTGTACATAGAAAAGGAAGTTAACTTACATGTATGACCTTCAAAAAGTGTTCTCCAGTGCAACTTATTTTGAATAAAAACTTTTAAATTTGAATATATAGAACCTTTCCGCATACTTGGAAACTCACATGTGCACTGAAGAGATATACCCCAACTAAAAATCCAATTTCGAGATTACCTTTGCATGACAGATGCGTACGTGCCCCCAAGTGTGTGTTCCAAGCCTCAGAGTGAATCGTTTAGAAGAGCCGATGTTACTTGCTTAAATAATTATGCAGAAATGGATGCAAACCATAAACAGCCCGTAGGATAACAGTTCCGAGACTATTAAGATACCCATAGAAAGCTGTGTAGAAAGACCAAGGAAATCTTCTATCTAAACTATCTTACATTATAAAATATAAACATATGTAGCTTCCAAGCGCTTTCGAGAAGCGGATGAAGATCAAAAGATATATGAGGTCGAATCCTGACCGGGATTCGGACCGGGACCGGGACCGGGGAGCCGATTTAAAAAGTTCTATGAAATAATTTGTCGATTGATGACAGACGAAAAATCTCCGTCACAAGTTTGCGTCTGCAATGAAGGGCCGATGAGCGAGGACGCCGGGGTACGCCCAACCGGAAAATTGTCCTTTTAAATGTAGAAGCCGATTTCTAATGGGGGGATTTAGGGAGAGCAATTCTTACTCCGCCGCGGGCCAAGGCTTACGAGGGGGGATGAAAAACGCCACGAGGCACTCGGCGTCACTCTTGAAATATTTAACTTAATTTCTTTTATTCTAGAGGGTAGAAGACAGGATTAATGTATTTCTAACAAGACAACTGCATTTAACTTGCAACGTAGATGAATTGTAGTTGACAGACGTCCATTAACAAACGATGTTAATATACACGACTATTTGTTTTAGCAATCTATTGCATAGCTGGATTAATTCTTCCTCTTAAATATAGCTCATAAATATAGTTCAAAAGTTAAGTTTTCGATAGAAATTGCCTACACTGTTGTAGAGTTGTATATAGATTACACTTTTGTCTTGTATCTACTTATTATTATTATTTAAATGTACAGACGACTAGATCCAAAAATTATAGTTCCAGTCTCCTTTAAGAGAGCAGCAGCGCATTTGTAGCACCTTTGGTGTTGCAAATGTCCATAGGCGATGGTAACCGCTTTCCATCAAGTGGGCCGTCTGCCTGTCTGCTGAACTCCTGCAATAAAAAAAACATGTGTTAGTAATTTGTAGAAAATATCGATTTGGTCCTCTGCTGACTGTCAACTTCAGAGGAATATCGTGTTTGTTGACTATTAGGTTCAGAATGCTGTTGCTGGTCCCGCGCAGTCTACTAAGCAGAGAGGTTGTCTTCTTTCGCCAAAAGGCGTCAAAACTATCCGTGCATCCAGCCACAAATATCCCGGATACACTGCAAAAATGTAGAGTGGTTCATCAGTGGTTTTTGATATCATTGACTTGACGTACATGACAGTTGAATCGACGAATTTACTAGAATAACTATGAACCCCTAACAAGAAAATTCTTTTATTACTTAAAAACATGTAGGAATCTATTTGTTGGTTGGCTTTTACTTCAAGGTTATTATTTTAAATCGAGCTATACCATCTAAACTGAACGTGATTATGTGACGGATTATATCTGCGGAGTGACACTCTCGGACCGCGTTCGTAATACCGAAGTAAGAAAGAGAGTTGGTCTGAAAGAGAGTGTCGGGGTGAAGGTAAGGAAAGGAATGCTCCGGTGGTTCGGGCATGTGGAAAGAATGCATGATGAAAGAATGACTAAACAGATATACAATGCAAAAGTAGATGGATGCAGAAGTCATGGAAGGCCACGACACACCTTCCATGATCAAATTGATCGTGTACTAGCAGAAGGTGATGTCAGGAGCCTTAAGAATAGACGAGCGTGCACGACAAGAGTTATGAACGTCAAAGAAGTAAGTGAGGTGTGTAAGAATAAGCCTAAATGGCGCTCTGTTGTGCGTGCCTACCCCGCAAGGGAACTGGCGTGAAGTTATGTTTATATGTATGTATGTGATTATGTAGATTTTAGAACGTGTGTTACAGCCATCTTCTGTTCTATTAAAACGTGTTCTTCCACAAACTAATAATCTTTATAATTCCTCAAAAATGTCGCCAATGGAAGAAAATTCCGAGGTAATCCTCAAATATTGACGTAATTTATATTTGCCACCGTCGCGGCTCTTTCGTCGCCATTCTTAATTTCGCGAGCATCAACAAAACGGCCCCTTGTTATTATATCATTTACATTTCGCTTGACTGGGTCCTGTGAAATTTCCGAAACAAGTCATGTGCCCCCAATTGGGCGCACGCCGCACGTCGCCGCAGTAAGCCGCGGTTATCTGTCCGGCGCGAGCGGCCATTTTTTCGGCTCAACGTTCTACGCGGGAAATATTGTCATCCTCTCCCTCGGCGCATTTGCATACATTTACATTATAATCCGTGTTGTTTGGCGGTAAGAGTATTTCGCTCGGTTATTATTTAGATCACAAGTGCTTACCGGAGAGTTTAGGGGAGTCCGGGGTAGGGTTGCGGCGGCACAGATTCGCGCTGCGGTCCTTCTCTATTGAGTTGCTCGATTTAAGTAATTACAGAGTTACTTAGAAAAGCTTTGTGTTACCTAGTATAATGAAATGTAAATATTGACTCGATGGCATCAACTTTCCTAATCAAAATAATCCTTCGTAAATGTCATGTCGTTTCGTTCTAAATTGTGTTGATGACTTCTATTAGGCCAGTTAAAAAATAAAGCGTTTTATCCAGAGTCTCCAGATATTAAAGAATTTTTAACACAAAAATGTACTGTTTGGGGAATTTTATTGGGATAGGTATAACAATTTTGTACCTGGGTTCTAAAAATTCGAGCCAAGCATTAAAATTTATCTAATGTTGACCACGGCTTAGATACCAATTTTTGACGTAATAAATTTATTAAATTGGGGAAACCCGATCTAGAGACCCTACTTTTATCACTAATGAGACGACATTACATCAATCCTTTGTTATAATTTTTTAATTCTATATACATGATTTTTTTTTATGTAGTACAAGATTCTACAATATATTGGTAACAGCTCTGATGATAGGTTTTTAGGTTACATTAACGACTTTCTATGAATGCCGTCAGCCTACTTGCTGTACTCCAGGTATAAAAATTGAATTGAATTGAATTTGAAAATGACTTTGTTATCAAAATGTAATTTCAAAGTTATTCATATGACATAAAACGAAATAATAGGGCGATGTGTACTTTACATCGGGGTGAGAGTTCGCATTAGCATTTGGCCGGGGTCGAAATAGTTTTATTGACTTTACGAGTTTCGCAGTGTATTTATGATTAATGTATTTGTTGTCTGTTCGCCCGAAGTTGGCTCCGAGGTGAATTTAATACGAGATGATAAACGATCATATCCCCGCCTTCCTCTAGTAATACTTGCCATTTTCTCCAAATTGAATTGTAAGTACTGTTTTATTTAAAAGCAAAATGTCTTCTCTATTTTCATAATCATTTGCTACTTTGTATTCTTTTTGTGTATATTATCCTATGACTAGAATGGCTTATGTTTAACTTACCACTAGATCTAAAACATGGTCACCAAAATTAAGGTGGTTTATATAGGTAATGATAGCGCATTTTTTTTTATTATTATTAACAACTCTACGGACTCGAGTTCCGTACCCTTTTTTACAACTTAATTTTTTTTTAATTTAACACCCTTATTAGTTATTTTGGTTCTTGTGTGTGACCTTAATTTATTGATTTTTGTGTTGAGATGTATGTATCTTACGAATAACTTATTATATTAATTTAATACTAAACTTATACTAATGTAGAGTGTATCTGTTACATGCTGGTGTTGTGAGGAAGTGCATGTGCAGTGT
Source organism: Dendrolimus kikuchii (assembly GCA_019925095.2). Lineage (NCBI taxonomy): Eukaryota > Metazoa > Arthropoda > Insecta > Lepidoptera > Lasiocampidae > Dendrolimus > Dendrolimus kikuchii. The sequence goes on from CM034397.1 coordinate 24,535,126, forward strand.
GGGCCTCATATCTATACTTATATATATTGTCCTATCTAGTACCATGTGTGTTGTTTTTTTCTTTTCTGTGCCTGGGTTATTAATTTTTAGGCTCTTTGTGTGTCTTGGTTTGTTTGTGAAGGATGCGTGTAATGCAATCCGGTGGTAGTACGCGTTGGTTTCAGTATGTGTGTAAGTTTTGTTGTTAGTTGTGTGTTTGTGACTTTGTGTGGTGTTATAATTTATTTTTAATTGTTGTATTGTGTTGTTTAAATGATAGCGCATTAATTTGCTCGTTAAGGTTTAATGATCATATACTATAATTGGTCTTTGGGTACAATTTTCAAATGCAGTCAAGACTAAAATAGCTAGAATCATTGTAATGTTTTACTTTCTCTTTTAGGGAGCTTAGGTTCTCAAAGTATTTTTGGTAAACAGAATATTGGTTGCCGATTAGAAGATTATTCTTCAACACTGTTATTGTGCGTGGTGCAAATACTTTTTGTAATAGTGTCTCCCGTATCACTCCCAATTCTGTTCCGTAACTTTACTTTATTATTCAAATACTCTCTATTAGTCGTAAACTGTCATCAAAACAAACGATCATGACGCAGCGGCTAAGAGATAGTTGACGCTGTCGTGATCATTGCCTGCTAATACTATTAGGAACAAACTAAACTCTTTAATGGGCTATCCAACATTGAAAGAATTTTTCAAATCAGACCAGTAGTTCCTGAGATTAGCGCGTTCAATCAAACAATATGTTAGTATATTTGGCTACAACACTAATACTTACATTTTAAAAATCGCGATATCTTTTGAATGAAACGTCCGCATTGAATAATTCAAAAAGTTCTAGAAAGGTATTGAATTCTTCTTGAATATGGAGTAATTTATTTTGATAAGGATTAATACCAAGGTACAAAATAAAGAGTTTTTGGAGCGACGGCATTTTAATTATTTAAAAAAATAAAAGAAAACACTTATTGTGAGATAACTACAATAGTTAAGACATATGGTTACGCGATATTTTTTGTAGACAATTATATGTTCTGCAAAGTGGTAGTATATTGTTTTGTTCTATAATCAATAGTTTTCGCAGCGCACGCCGTGTAAGGATTTTTTCGGGTCATTTTTTTACACCTTGGGTTACATTATTGGACTTTTAGTAAGGATCCCTAATTTTTTTGAAAATATAATATAGCCTTCCTCATGAGCTCTGTCATACCACAAGTCATCATGTTATCCCTAACATAATCTTCCCATCCAAATATATCCATATTAATTGTCTAGCTCCATGCTGAAAAATAAAGAGTTTTTCCATCTTTTGTTTGCTCGACCTTTACATTTACACCCATCAATCTTCTAGTTATTAATATTGAAAATGAAGAGATAGGTAAAGTCTTAATTGTTTACTGATGCTAAAAATAAAATAATTAGGACAGCAATTTGACTACTATTTTATACATCGAAACTTGACTGCCATTTTATCGTAAGCGAAATTTTTACCTAAATACATTTTTTGTTAATAAATGTTGGTTCAGTTGGGTCTAATGGAACTAAAATTGAAAGTCAAAATAATATAATATTTTCTTAAGTTTTCGCGACTTGTATACATAATAAAAGTACGTTTCAACGGTTTTAAGCGCGGTAATTTATTTGATTGTTGTTTTTCCGACGTTTCGGCCACTTTTCAGTGGCCGTGATCATGGAAGACAAAGATGTCAAATGTCAACGAGTATTGTTAAAGTGGCTGAAACGTCGGAAAAACGAAAATCATGTAAATTACCGCGCTTAAAACCGTTAAAACGTAGTTTTATTAACAAAATAATAGTTTAAAATACCTTTTACAACAAAAAAATATGTTTAGGTACAAATGTCGCTTACGATAAAACTCGACATAGTAGTGCTTGAAGTAAATAGTCACTCCAATTCAAATATTAGATGAATCAACTGAATTGAATTAATTTCATTGAAAGGCACAGAACTGACAGATCACGACGATATTAAAAGACATTGAATGAGACAAGTTTATGGATTACTTTGGTTGATTCATCCATATTGATATTTATATCCGTGCAGGAACGGAGAAAGAATACAATTTCCTGCGGCCGGGCGGCTTGTCGTAAGAGGAGACTTAACAACCCACAGCCAGGTGGTAGGGCATTTTCCCGACTGGATGGCTACCACCCCTAGTCTAGAGTATGTCGCTATAACAACCTTGAGTTGTGTTCCGGCATTAGTGACCAGGTTCCAGCCTCCCTTAAGAGAGCAGCAGCGCATTTGTAGCAACTTTGGTGTTGCAAATGTCCATAGGCGATGTACACGCTTTCCATCAAGTGGGCCGTCTGCCTGTCTGCTGAACTGTCTAATATTGGCTTAAGATGCATTACTTAACAGACTGCTTTTAATATTAAGCAACTAGAAGCAAAATGTTACATCGGTAGGTTTGTGATTATATACGCGTAACTTAGCCGCAGTGGTCTTAGGCTCTTTTGTAGACGTATAGATACTTGTGCCGCAATGATGTGCTCTTTCCGCATGTCAGCGCGGTCCGCTGGGCAGGGAATTGTGACAGGTTAATAATGTAAGGTAATGCAGCCGGGTGCCGGCGTTTAATCCATCACGTGTGTCGCCCCGATCAGCCGCTGCTCCTCGCCACTCACCGTGTACCATTGTATATCTAACGGGAGACTTCACACTACTCGACGAGAATATTCTTTGCTTCAGTTTAAAACTACATTCATACATACTTCGGGGAGTTTTTCTCAGAACTGCACGAACTGGTTCCTCCATCACAATTTTACCTTCCGACAACCAGACACACCGAGTTGCTGTACCGTTACATGGTGGAAACATCACCGGTCAGGATGAAGCGCGAAGAATAGAATCATTTGCCGGAGTCTGTTTCTCCTGACAAATACAATCGGCTGCAAGTCACGAATAAATAGTCATCATTCAACATCAGATGAGACAGTAGTCATAATTGAATCTATACAATCATTATAAAACTAGTACAAGAGGTAAAGAATGTCGCACAGTTTCAAATTAAGTACTACATACATACATAACTTCACGCCAGTTCCCTTGCGGGGTAGGCACGAACAACAGAGCGCCATTTAGGCCCATTCTTACACACCTCACTTGCTTCTTTAACATTCATTACTCTTGTCATGTACACTCGTCTGTTCTTAAGGCTCCTGACATCACCCTCCGCTAGTACACGATCAATTTGATCATGGAAGGTGTGTCGTGGCCTTCCACGACTTCTGCATCCATCCACTTTTGCATTGTATATCTGTTTAGTCATTCTTTCATCATGCATTCTTTCCACATGCCCGAACCACCGGAGGGATTTCGTATTTGTCATTTTTGACTATGAAACCCTAACAAAAAAAACTTTTTTAACAGTTTATTGTAGAAGGATCTCAAAACAGAGATTAGTAGTGGGGACGCGTGGTGGCTGGGCCCAATTTGTCACCATTAGGGCCCGTCAGGCGAGCGCGGCGAACAGACACCTGCCTTGTACCCGTGTGCTATCACACGCCATCAATACCAAAATCTACGCAGTGTGTTTTACTCAGTCTATTTTAATCGTTTATATTTTAATTACATCGAATTATCTAAACTAGTGGGTCGCCCGTGGTCGAAATTCGGCCATAATAATTCATTTAAATTATAAGTTTTGAACATTATTAACATTCTGTTGTCAAAGACTTTTTTTTATTGCAGGAGTTCAGCAGACAGACAGACGGCCCACTTGGTGGAAAGCGGTTACCATCGCCTATAGACATTTACAACACTAAAGGTGCTACAAATGCGCTGCTGCTCTCTTAAAGGAGGTTGGAACCTGATCACTAGTGCCGGAACACAACTCAGACGACACTTCTATAATCACAGATTTCGCCAAAGCTACATACACTGTTAATTTGACTTGAACAATAAACAAAAGAGTATATATGCGTATTGCGTGTGTGTGTCAAATGCATGGTAGTGTGTGTGTTTTTTTTATTGATTTAATGTATTTTTTATGCATAATTTAAAACAAATATTAGCATTCTGCACTCCTTCTCTATATAAACTATAAGTGTGCAAAATTTCATACTCCTCCTTGAAGAAAGAGAGTTGGTCTGAAAGAGAGTGTCGGGGTGAAGGTAAGGAAAGGAATGCTCCGGTGGTTCGGGCATGTAGAAAGAATGCATGATGAAAGAATGACTATACAGATATACAATGCAAAAGTCGATGCAGAAGTCGTGGAAGGCCACGACACACCTTCCATAATCAAATTGATCGTGTACTAGCAGAAGGTGATGTCAGTAGCCTTAAGAACAGACGAGCGTGCATGACAAAAGTTATGAATGTCAAAGAAGCAAGTAAGGTGTGTAAGAATAAGCTTAAATGGCGCTCTGTTTTTTTTTCCCACCCCGCAAGTATGTAATTTTTTGCTTCACGTATTAATATAATGATATTTTAATTACATCGAATTATCTACATTTTCTGTTGTATCCTCGTAATTTACTTTGTCTACAATGTGCTATGTTTTCCGTGTGGATTCGGCGGTGTGAATGTAGCTAATATACATGCACAATTTCGACATGGTAAACCCGTGCTGAAGTCATTGTCTTGATTTCCGCTACTAGGGCCTGCTCAATCGACGTGATATCACGCAGTCACAAAATATCATCATGAAACGGTTAGCTTTGAGCTCATTGTATTTTGTACTATGAGTGAGAGTTCCGATAGCCAACTGCTCGCCCATCTGTCCTCCTGGTGTTGCAGACGTCTAAAAGCAACGGTAACCACTTTCCATGAGATATGATAGATTAGTATCTATAATAACTACAGTCTTCTATAATATTCTGTACAAAATATTATTCTCTTAAGTTTTCGCGACTTGTATACAAAATAAAACTAACACACTGAACACACGCTGGTTAAACCCAACCACTACATCAGATTCGATAACCCACAAATCCTCGCGAAAGAGAATCGTTTCATACCTAGAATGATGCGTGAGGCTATTGAAAACAAAAAACACCCAAATTTCAATAGAGAAGATGGTTGGCAAGTACCACCTGTTTGGGATCCAATTATCAAAACTATTAAGACCCAAACCCAGCAAAAACCAGCTGCCAGACCTCAAGACACTGTGAGCTCTTTCTGCGTACAACGGAACACAAACCAACTTGACTGATAATTACTTTTATTTGTCCTTCCACCCATTTTAATATTACATACATACATACATACATAACTTCACGCCAGTTCCCTCGCGGGGTAGGCACGAACAACAGAGTGCCATTTAGGCTTATTCTTACACACCTCACTTGCCTCTTTGACATTCATAACTCTTGTCATGCAAGCTCGTCTGTTCTTAAGGCTCCTGACATCACCTTCTGCTAGTACACGATCAATTTGATCATGGAAGGTGTGTCGTGGCCTTCCACGACTTCTGCATCCATCCACTTTTGCATTGTATATCTGTTTAGTCATTCTTTCATCATGCATTCTTTCCACATGCCCGAACCACCGGAGCATTCCTTTCCTTACCTTCACCCCGACACTCTCTTTCAGACCAACTCTCTTTCTTACTTCGGTATTACGAACGCGGTCCGCGAGCGTCACTCCGCAGATTTTGCGCAGTGCTCGCATCTCGACCGCGTTTACTCTACTTTCATGCTCTTTCTTCCATACCCAACTCTCGCTTCCATACGTGAGCGTAGGTACCAGCACCGCGTTGTGTACGGCGAGCTGGGCCTTCTGGCTGAGGTTCTTAGCGCCTAGAAGTTTACCTAACGCTCCATTTAAACTATTCCCCAAATTTACTCTTCTTTCTATATCAGCGGTGTACCTTCCATCCCTGCTAAAAGCACATCCAAGATATACAAACTCATTCACTTGCTCCAGCATAACATCATCGACCATTATCCTTGCATTCGTTCTGGTTTCTTCTCTTTCAAACACCATAACCTTTGTTTTCTTCGCATTCAAATGTAAGCCTCTCGCCTGACAGTCATCTTTCATCATTGTGACTAGTGTTTGCAGTTCTGATGGCGATTCGGCTAAAAGCACGGCATCATCCGCATAAAGCAAGGTGCTTACAACTAGATCACTCATCCGCACCCCAACATCCATCAATCTTATTCTCTGGAGACAATCGTCCAGATATAGGATGAACAGCAAAGCCGACAGCACGCAGCCCTGGCGGACGCCAATATTGACGTCAAACCAGGGCGACAGGCTGCCTTCCACTCGCACGCATGCCATACAGCCCTCGTAAGTGGACTGCACAGCACGCATCAATTGGCCATTAATCCCATATCCGGGCAATATGTCCCAGAGGTCCTTCCGCACAACCCTGTCAAATGCTTTCTCTAGATCCACAAAACCGCAGAAAACCTTCCGGCCCATAGCCAGCTGCTTCTCTACGATATTGCGGAGAGAGAAAACTTGATCCATACATCCCCTTCCATTTCTGAAACCACCTTGTGCATCCCACAGTAATCCATCGGATACAACTCTCATTCTCTTTTCAATAATCTTCGCATACACTTTAGATGCTGTGCTGATCAAACTGATGGCCCTGTAGCTGGCGCACTCCATACGTGACCCCTTGCCTTTATACAAGGGCACGATGACAGCGCGCCTCCAGTCCTTGGGAACCTTTCCCGTCCTCCAGCACAAGTTGCATAAGGACAGGAAAGCGTCCCGGACGCAGGTTCCACCATATTTGATCATCTCAGCAGACACACTATCGATTCCTACTGCCTTTCCATTTTTCAGACTTCTTATCGACCATTCGATCTCTTCCAAAGTGATCTCGGATGCTGACTCCTCGGAGTCGGTCACAGACTCAGTCGTGGTGCCAGCATCCGGGATATCATCATACATTTCTCTAAAATATTCACTCCATCGCGCTAATACCTCTTGTGGGTTAGCAAGAACGTCCCCTGCTTTAGATTTTATTCTTTCCATTCTGGAAGCTGACGAACAACCCCGAGACTTCTTAACCTCTCTCCAAAAGAGTTTGGTATTCGCCTCGAAGTTCTCCGTCAGCTTCTCTTCTTCTTTCAATTTTATTCTTTCACGCTTCTCTTTCACTAAAGCTTTGGTTTCATTCTTGCAGAGGCGATAAATTTCTTTCTTCATCTCTTTCATACTGTCATTCTGTTGCAAGGAAGCAACATAATCCAGCCAGGCTTTTCTCTTTCTCTCTACGCTGGATTTAACATCCGCGTCCCACCATTCATCACCTTTCGTTGTTATGTGCCTCTTCGCGCATCCACATGCTTCTTTTGCGCTTTCCACTATACTTTCCTTCATACTATCCCAGTCATTATCCACATCTAAGTCGGAGAAGTCCGCTTTTGCAAGCCTTTCTTCGACTAGGCGCGCATACATACTCCTTACACTAACATCTTCCAATTTTTCACACTTTATTCTTTCAAGCTCCCCGAAATTGGTACGCACTCGCCAGTGTCTCCACTTCTTGAAAAGGCCCACAAACCGGCTTATCACCAGGTAGTGGTCCGTTTCAAGAGTGGGGCCTCTGTAGGCTCTTGTATCCATTATTGTGTTTCGGAGGCGACTATCAATTAAAATCAGATCAATCATACTTTTCTGATCATTCATTCTCCATGTATACGTGTGAATATCCTTATGATGGAATAGTGTGTTCGACACAAGCAAGTTTCTTTCCATGCATACGTCTATGATTGGCCTACCAGCATCGTTCACTCTCTTGTCACCATAGGGTCCAAGGACAGCCTCAAGGCCGTCTCGTTTGGTCCCCACCCAGCCATTAAGATCACCACACATAATTAGTCTTTCGTTCCCTTCAGCCAGATCCAGAATTTCTCTCACAGACTCCCAAAACTTCTCGAGTTCTTGGGGATCCGCTGAGCTCACGGGAGCATAAGCTGCGACCAGAAAAACTCGCGTGATCCCCAGTTTTAGGCGGACCCAGAGAAGTCTCGGGTTCACCAGACAATAAGCTTTTACTCCAGACACAAAGCGGGATGAGAGTAAGACGCCTACCCCCCCACTTGCACGCTCGTCCAGGTCCACGCCGGACCACAGAGCAAGCATGCCACCGGGGAGGTCATCGACGTCGCACCCCTTCCGCTTTGTCTCTGTCAGACATAAGGCATCCAGGCATCTCTCATTCATTATATCAATCATTTCGTCCATCTTATCTTTCATTCCACCTCTCACATTCCACGTGCCTATACGGCACTCTGCTCCTCTCGACCCGCCAAGTTTGGCGCTGCGTGAAGGGTGGCGGCCCCCTTCGCCGCATGCGCGAGAATCCACACCAACGGGGGCGCATCGGTGAGCGTCGCCTGCGGGGGACGCCCTATCGTGCACTGCACTCGGGTGAATCCTGGTCAGAATTGTGGCCCTCTGGGCCAGCGGGGATCGCGACGAGCACGCTTCTGACATGACCCCCATTTTAATATTATATAAAATTATTAGAGCTAGGCATGTTTGCTGAAGAGTTTCTTGCGCCGCTTCTTCTCTTCAAGCCATAACATGTTGCGAAGCGGTAGTAAATTAGATTAGGCTCCCATAGAGTAAATAATAACCATAAACAAAATTAAAAATAAAATTAAATAATTAAAATTAATAAGTTGGCGGTAGGCTAAATAAAACTTTAACAATACTCGTTGACACTTGACATCTTTGTCTTCCGTGATCACGGCCACTGAAAAGTGGCCGAAACGTCGGAAAAACCAAAATCAAATAAAATTACCGCGCTTAAAACCGTTAAAACGTAGTTTTATTATAAAATATTCGTTTTTATAATTAATGACCTACCGTTAGTGCGGTAGGCCATCAATTATCCCTACGAATTTGCTGCGGGATTTCTACTTGAGTTCGTAATCTCCGCAAAATTATAATATTCGGAGTCAACAAACAAACACGCGTACACATAAAGCGAACTCTCAACAGCATCGGATATTTTGCAAACCACGAAGTATCTTGGGTATTTCTCACGTATTTGGTGTTTGGTTATTGGCTACGCGTCGCGGGCGGCGGCCGCGTTGCACGCATTCCCCGCATATTCGTAACTCATCTAAGGTTCAACTGCTCAGTAAGATCGATAAGATAGAGTTTATAATACAAGACCGATTTGGACTCCACAGGTTGTCATGTTTAAAAAGCGCAGGAAGAAGATCTCCTCATGCCAGCCTCAACGACATCATCCGCCGAGCTCTTGTCAGCGTCGGCGTGCAAGCCATTCTAGAACCGAATGGCCCGATACGTCTAAATCTATCTACGTCTATCTGTGCAGGAACGGTGAAAGAATACAATTTCCTGCTTTGGGGCGGCCTCTCGTAAGAGGCGACTTAACAACCCACAGCCAGGTGGTAGGGCATTTGCCCGACTGGATGGCTACCACCCCTGGTCTAAAGTATGTCGCCATAACAACCTTGAGTTGTGTTCCGGCATTAGTGACCAGGTTCCAGTTTCCCTTAAGAGAGCAGCAGCGCATTTGTAGCAACTTTGCTGTTGCAAATGTCCATAGGCGATGGTAACCGCTTTCCATCAAGTGGGCCGTCTGCCTGTCTGCTGATCTCCTGCAATAAAAAAAGACGTGACGATGGCAAGAGACCCGACGGAATGTCACTCGTCCCTTGGGAGTTGGGGCGGCCGCTAGTGTGGGATGCGACCTGTGTTGACACACTGGCCCGTCACATCTTCCAATGACCGAGTCATGGGCTGGCAACGCCGCCGCTTCAGCCGAAGACGTCAAACGGCGCAAATATGGGGCCTTAGGAAAAGGTTACATATTTGTGCCATTTGGGGTTGAAACATTAGGCCCGTGGGGTCCGTCGGCAAAGGGTTTCTTTAAAGACGTATGTAAGAAACTCTTTGACACTACCCGTGATCAGAAGGCTGGATTTCCTGCGGCCGGGCGGCATGTCGTAAGAGGCGACTTAACAACCCACAGCCAGGTGGTAGGGCATTTGCCCGACTGGATGGCTACCACCCCTGGTCTAAAGTATGTCGCCATAACAACCTTGAGTTGTGTTCCGGCATTAGTGACCAGGTTCCAGTTTCCCTTAAGAGAGTAGCAGCGCATTTGTAGCAACTTTGGTGTTGCAAATGTCCATAGGCGATGGTAACCGCTTTCCATCAAGTGGGCCGTTTGCCTGTCTGATGATCTCTTGCAATAAAAAAAATATGCAGCCAGCCTTCTAAGCACGCTCCCCGTTGGCAGTGATCTCCTACATAATGTATTTTAGTTTCGATGTCTTTGGTATTTTTAATAGATTTATTATCTCCCATAATTCAGACGATATATCGACTTTGATAGTATTCAAAGAAATTAAAAAGCGTGTGCAGTAAACTCATCAAAAAATTTTTAATGCCAAAGTATAGCAGACCGGCTAATGATTCACCCGATGGAACGTTAGCACCTTCTAGGGACTTTAACAACACTACGGGTTTTGATAATGTGCTGTCGGCCTTGAAGGAGAAGCTGGAATCTGTCCGCTGATGCCGGAACACAACTCAAGGTTGTTATAGCGGCATGGTGGAGCACGAATTGGAGCCATTCAGGCGGGTATTTCATCCTTTGTATGTATTATAGTTTAGAACAATGAAGTAAAATGTTTATTCTTGCATAAATGTAGTTGTATACAGGTGTTATTCCTAAACCATTTTACCAGTTTCAATGGTGTGCAAGTTATCAGGATCTTAACAGTAATTATTTACATTACATATAATCGAATACAATACAAGAAGACTTAACTTATTTGTATTGTATTCTACTCATAGTCCCTCAAGATTATAAGTAGAATACTGAGCCCAGATCACCGTCTTCTATGGGTAAGGTGCCCAGAAGGCTGGCTACGTTTCCTCGCTGGATCGTCATACTAATCCGTTGGCCGTGGTAAGCAGCAGCCCTAATGTTCCTATGTATTTCATGCATAATATAGCAACGAGTTACCGAATATAGTCTTACTTGTTAACTATTTTGAATTTCTAATATTTGTTGCTGTCCGTAGTTCATCAATTTGTCTCTGAATGTACACACAAACCGTGACAAGTCTATTTTTAAAAAAGTAATATATCTTAAAGTGAGAATGAAGCAGTCGTGTACGTAAATAGAAATAATTATCTGCTGTGGCATCTGTATGCTATTGTCTAAATTAATACTTGGAGTGCAGCGTATAAAGTTGGCCAAACAGGACTGTTTCTTTGTTCAGTATTGTCGAATATATACCAATTTTTGGTATGAATTTCATCCCTGAAAAGGTGATAGTTCCCACAACGCCCAACCGTGTGAAGTCGCGGTTATAATCCTACACTGATGCAATCGAAGCGATTTCATGTATTGCAAGTAATACTAGTGAAATTTGATTTCCGTTCACATAATTACGTATTAAAACCATGCTATATTTTTTTTTCAGCCAGAAGGCCCAGCTCGCCATACACAACGCGGTGCTGGTACCTACGCTCACGTATGGATGCGAGAGTTGGGTATGGAAGAGAGAGCATGAAAGTAGAGTAATCTGCGGAGTGACGCTTGCGAACCGCGTTCGTAATACCGAAGTAAGAAAGAGAGTGTCGGGGTGAAGGTAAGGAAAGGAATGCTCCGGTGGTTCGGTACACCTTCCATGATCAAATTGATTATGTACTAGCAGAAGGTGATGTCAGAAGCCTTAAGAACAGACGAGCGTGCATGACAAGAGGTATGAATGTCAAAGAAGCAAGTGAGGTGTGTAAGAATAAGCCTAAATGGCACTCTGTTGTTCGTGCCTACCCCGCAAGGGAACTGGCGTGAAGTTATGTATGTATGTATGTATGTATATTTTTTTTTATTTCAGATCAGCGGACAGGCAGACGGCCCACTTGATGGGAAGCGGTTACCATCGCCGATGGACATTTGCAACACCAAAGTTGCTACAAATGCGCTGCTGCTCTCTTAAGGGAGACTGGAATCTGGTCGCTAATGCCGGAATAACTTAAGGTTGTTATGGCGACATACTTTAGACCAGGGGTGGTAGCCATCCAGTCGGGCAAATGCCCTACCACCTGGCAAGGCAATTTGTAGGATAAGCGTCTATCCCGCGGAAACGACGTCATTTATCGGGATAAAAAGTATCCTTAATGTTATCCCGCGATATAAGCTAGCTTTGTGTCGAGTTTCACTTAAATCCGTATTATTAATTTTCATATTATGTTCAGACAGATTGAAATTCCAAAAGTTGTTTTTTCACAATCTGCTCGTCGGAATTAAGTCGCCTAATAATTTTCCTAGCTTTTGAAAATTTCCTGCGGCCGGGCGGCCAGTCGTAAGAGGCGACTAAACAACCCACAGCCAGGTGGTAGGGAATTTGCCCGACTGGATGGCTAGCACCCCTGGTCTAGAGCATGCCGCCATAACAACGTTGAGTTGTGTTCCGGTATTAGTGACCAGGTTCCAGACTCCCTTAAGAGAGCAGCAGCGCATTTGTAGCATCTTTGGTGTTGCAAGTGTCCATAAGCGATAGTAACCGTTTTCCATTCTGTGGGCCGTCTGCCTGTCTGCTGAACTCCTGCAATGAAAAAAAAACCACCATCCTTATCAAGAGTCAATTTTCTTAAGTAATATCTATGATACAGTCACTGGGTCGGTTTCATCCTAGGGTTCCCAATTGGTCAGATGACAATAAAACAAATCCTGAAATTATTTCCTTACGAAAAAGGCACGGTAATACTGTACTATTTATCTTATTTTCTAAATATCATGTAAATTTTTTTAAATATCTATAAACGACTCATTGACTCTTCAGGTTATCAGAGGCCTGGTGCTTATCTCGGCCAACGGATCAGTATGGCGATCCAGCGAGGAAACGTAGCCAGCCTTCTGGGCAGCTTACCCATAGAAGACGGTGACCCAGGCTCAGTACATACATACATACATAACTTCACGCCAGTTCCCTTGCGGGGTATGCACGAACAACAGAGCGCCATTCAGGCTTATTCTTACACACCTCACTTGCTTCTATGACATTCATAGCTCTTGTCATGCGCGCTCGTCTGTTCTTTAGGCTCCTGACATCACCTTCTGCTAGTACACGATCAATTTGATTACGGAAGGCGTGTTGTGGCCTTCCACGACTTCTGCATCCATCCACTTTTGCATTGTATACCTGTTTAGTCATTCTTTCATCATGCCCGAACCACCGGAGCATTCCTTTCCTTACCTTCACCCCGACACTCTCTTTCAGACCAACTCTCTTCTCTCTCCAGGCTCAGTATTGTACATTAGTCTTGAGGGAGTATGGGTAGAATACTTTTTTTTTTTTTTTTAATTATCCAAGAGTATAACCATAAATTTAAGGCCTAACAATAAATACTAATAAATCTAATCCAAAACTGGATGCTTCTAATCTAGAAAAAGGAATAGAAACAAATGGTAAGCTACAAGCTACACCAAAATTAATTATTCAATACATCTAATAGTGTGAAACTTCTGACGGGAAAACTAAACACAACTAAATGACGAAGTCTAAATACAAACATTACATTCCGTTTGAATCTTATTAATAAGTTTACTAACTACTAATGACTTAAATCTTTGTTTATACAGTAATCCCTATTAATAATATAAATGCGAAAGTAACTTATACTCAATAATATGTTTACAGCGAATTTATTATAAAATTAAACTTTGTTCTTTCAAAGAAATTGAAGCATTTTACACAGACTAACATTTTAGCTGTAATCTTTATTACTTACATTGATTTTAAAAACTCAAACATTGCTTATATTATGTAAAATCACTTGCTCAGATATTGGCCTGCACACCTATGGAGCAAATGATGTATCCCTATTAATATTATAACTGCGAAAGTAACTCTGTCTGTCTGTTTGTCTGTCTGTCTGTTCCGTTTTCGCGGAAAAACGACTGGACCGATTTGGCTGAAACTCAGTATATATATATTTTCGATGCCGAGAATGAACATAGGATATTTTTTATCCCGAAAAATGGGATAATTTCCGGGTTAAAAATATATTTGTCTTTTTGTTTGTTATCCTTTTATGCAATAGTCTATTGGACCGATTTGGCTAAAACTCGGTACATGTGTAATTTGAATACCGAGAGTGGCCAGGGGATACTTTTTATCCTGGATAATGGGATATATTTTGGGATAGATTTATATAAAGTTTATCTCGGAAACTAGGACAGGTTTTGTGATTTTGTCAATTTCGTCCACTGGGTCTACTGGGTCCACTGAGTCTACTTGGTCCACTGAGTTCACTGGGTCCATTTGGAACACTTAGTCTACTGGGTCCACTCGGCCCACTGGGTCCACTTAGACCGCTGGTCCACTGGGTCCACTTGAACCACTGGGTCTACTTGGTCCACTGGACCCACTGGGTCCACTAGGTCTGTTGGGTCCACTTTGTCCACTGGATCCACTAGGTCCAGTTGGTCCACTGGGTCCACTTGGCCCATCATGTTATCTATTTTGTCATTTATGTAGTTTACATATAGATGGGGGTGGTATAGTTTGCGATATTAAATGAAGTGAATCTTTCGGGGCCAAATACATACAAATTTAATACAATGTAACCTGTACTACTTGCTCTTTAAACAAGAGACACGCACGAGAGGTTGACCCGCGGCGCAGCCGCGGAGTAAACCCTAGTAATACAATGCGAATAATTTAAGTTTTCTTTTATTGTATTCAATTATTTATAAATTTCTTCATTGTAATACACAAATCTTATATACCTATATACAGATATTAAATATACATATATATATATATCATAGAATTGTTTATGTTATGATGTCATAACTTGCTATGCTCGTAAAAAATGTAGGAGGTTTCGGTGTTTCGTACAATAATAAAAAGCGTGTCAATTATCTTGACTGTCAATTACCCTATTACTGTTGTTCCGAGATTGGTCCACAACTATATTTAAGTGGATGTGAATAATGTTAAAGTAGATAAGTAGTGTCGTAAAGCAGTGTCCTTAAACTAGGATTTCCTTCGTTATGGGGAACTAGACGATGACCGCATTCCGACGCAATCAGCTTGATTAGCGTTTCCTTGAGAGCAGACGTATTACAATTAAGATGGCTACTATATTTTCGATTAAATATCAAAAACTACATACATACATACATAACTTCACGCCAGTTCCCTTGCGGGGTAGGCACAATCAACAGAGCGCAATTCAGGCTTCTTCTTACACACCTCACTTGCTTCTTTGACATTCATAGCTCTTGTCATGCACGCTCGTCTGTTCTTAAGGCTCCTGACATCACCTTCTGCTAGTACACTATAAATTTGATCATGGAAGTTGTGTCGTGGCCTTCCACGACTTCTGCATCCGTCCACTTTTGCATTGTATATCTGTTTAGTCACTCTTTCATCATGCATTCTTTCCACAAATTCTTTCCAAAAACTAAATAGTTATTTATTTATTAACTTACAAACATCGCTATCATTACATACACACATACATACATACATAACTTCACGCCAGTTCCCTTGCGGGGTAGGCACGAACAACAGAGCGCCATTTAGGCTTATTCTTACACACCTCATTACAGTTGTCACCAATACGATAGCTTGGTACACATAACACGGGTCAACATGAAATTTGACTTTGATTGCAAAGCATTAAATTTCGGTAGTTTAGGTCGTAATAAGACGGAAAAAAAATATATGGCATGAAAAACTTTGCTTTTGTGCTTAGAAGACTGATTGAACGAAATTTTTAAAAATCTCGGATTTTAATTTTTGATTGAAAATAAAACTATTGAAATAAAAATGTTTATTATTTTTATTAAGTTTTACTATCAAATTAGCTTACAGAAAAGTGGAAAATAACTTAAAAGTGCACACTTCTACTTTTTCTTTTATGTTCATAGCTACTTTCTCTCAATAAACCCCAAATATAGTCGCCCATCATGTTTTCATTGTATTGGCCTTGATAGCGTTGTTCAAAATTCATGATATCCTGATGGAAACGTTCTCCTTGCTCTTCGGAATAGGCTCCCATATTGTTTTTAAATTTATCCAAATGAGCATGCAGCATATGTACTTTTAATGATAGTGTTTTGGTTGTTCAGGTGTAGGCAAAAACTCCTTATTATCGGAATTACTTTTATAAGAACTAAAAGATGAGCTACTTTTCTGCGATAATTTTTTTGGTGGCTCAGGTACTGGTCGTGTCAGGTCGTGAGCAATTGGAGCAGAAGAAGATTCGAGGTCAGGATATTCAATAGGTTTTGCATTTTTACCTCTACGTCTTTTACTCGGATTCACCATACAAAAGTAGCAGTCAGTAATATGGTCTTTAGGTTCTCGTCAAATCCTTGGTATTGCAAATTTCATAGACCTTTTCTCACCTCGATACCAACCTAAAAATATAAAAATAAAAATTAATATGTCTATTATTTTGGATTCATCGCTTAATTAAATAAAAATTGCTTACGTTCCAAACACCTTTTACAATAACTACAAGCAACATGTGGAGCCCATGGCTTATCTTGATTCCGTACAGGACAGTCAAAATATGCTTCATAGGCTTCACAGAGAACGTGAGATGTCTTTAGTTCATATTTCACGTCTCGAACTTTAATAAACTGACCACATATAAAACAAAATGCATCAGCATCGTATTTGCACTTTCGTGACGACATTTTAAGTTATTCTGGGCTTGTAAATAACACCTGATGGTTGTTTATCACTCGGGTGCCATCTAGCGGCACAGTGTAAACGTTAATACCCCACTCTCACCGCGCGCTCTTTTTAAAAATATTAAAATCAATTAAAATTTATGAAAAAATTGAAAAATGAGTATTATTATTATAACTATCACAAAAGCAAACTTTATACCGAAAAAAGGTATTTTCTTTTCGTTTTTGTGCATAACTAACTGGAAAATAATAGTATTAACTTTAGGACAAAGAACGAAATTTTTTTTGTAGAGTTGTGTAATACATTCAATCGTCATAAGATATGATATAGTATGAAGTTCTTGTTAATTCAGTCACAGTATAAATAAAAATGTCAATTTGTTGATATATCTCGTCAAAGTTCGCAAGGCCTGTGTCATCGGCGCCTTATTAAGCAAGTTAGTCCTGCCGTATGCTGCTACGAACATTGGTGGCTGCCTACGTCGTTGATATTTATTAACTACTAGCGGTCCCGGCAGACGTTGTCCTGCTCTGAAAATATAAAAATCTAGGACCCGATCCCAGCGCCACCTACCGGTTCTAATTGCGAATCTAAACCATCCGGGAACCCACTTAAACACAAAAACAAAATCACAAAAATCGCTCCAGGTTATTAGGAGGATTCTAGAACCCGATCTCAGCGCCACCTACCAGTTCCAACGGGATAAAAAGTATTCTATGTTCGTCTCCTGATTCTAAGCTTCCTCCCCATCAATTTTCAGCCAAATCGGGACTGCCGTTCTTTAGTTATAAATAGTGTAACTAACACCTTTCTTTTATATATATATCTCACTAATATTATAAAGCTAAAGAGGTTGTTTGTTTGTTTAAACGCGCTAATCTCGGAAACCGCGGGTCCGATTTGAAAAATTCTTTGAGTGTTGAATAGTACATTTATCGAGGAAGGCTACATTATAATTTCAAAAAAATTGGGGATCCTTACTAAAAGTCCAATAATGTAACCCAAGGTTTAAAAAAATGACCCGAAAAAATCCTTACACGGCGTGCGCTGCGAAAACTATTGATTATAGAACAAAACAATGTACTACCACTTTGCAGAACATATAATTGTCTACAAAAAATATCGCATAACCATATGTCTAACTATTGTAGTTATCTCACAATAAGTATTTTCTTTTATTTTTTTAAATAATTAAAATGCCGTCGCTTCAAAAACTCTTTATTTTGTACCTTGGTATTAATCCTTATCAATTACTCCATATTCAAAACGAATTCAATATCTTTCTAGAACTTTTTGGATTCAAAAGACATCGCGATATTTAAAATGTAAGTATTAGTGTTGTAGCCAAATATACTAATATATTGTTTGATTGAACGCGCTAATCTCAGGAACTACTGGTCTGATTTGAAAAATTCTTTCAGTGTTGGATAGCCCATTTATCGAGGAAGGCTATAAGCTATATATCATCACGCCAATAGGAGCGGAGCACCAATGAAGAATATTTCAAAATCGGAGGGTTTTGAAAGCAAATCCCACGCGGACGACGTCGCGGGCACAGCTAGTAGATAGATATAGAGATTCACCGATTTTTGTGAAGTATTTTCTTTTCTATATCTAAAGTGGAATAGAATATCATTTATTGCATAAACTGTCACATAATTTAAAGATAGAAAAGAGGCGGTGTTCTTTGTAGGAAGGAAAAACATTTTTCAGGATTGTAGCTGGTGAAAATCCATTGTCTCTGTCTACCCTTACCTTAACGGAAAATAGGTGTGATGATATATATGTATTCACATATAATATAATAAATAATAATAGCAGCCCATAAATGTCCCACTGCTGGGCTCGGGCCTCCCACTATAGGGGGGAACGGACAATATACCCGCCACGCTTGTCCAAGGCGGCTTGGCAGGTTTGACACATCGGTTATCTCGATGTGCAGGTTGCATCACGATGTTTTCCTTCACCGTTATTAGCACGTGGTAATCGTAACAATATGCACATTAGGTCAGAAAACTGCCTAAGCGGTGCATGCGTTCCGGCCAGGATCGAACCCACGCCCTTTGGGTCTGGGACGCGTGCGCTAGCCATTACGCTACCACGACTTCACATAAACACTGCCAAATTACATTGATATATTTGATTTTCATTGAATTATGATCGAATCACAAAGCGCAAGGAGATACGCATAATTGGATCGGTGTATCAGCTCGTGGTTAATACGTGGGGACTTAATCACATTACGGCATAAATTAATGGAAGAAATCTTATTGCTTTCCGTTAATACGAATTGCTAAATTTAAGACATGATCTCATTATAAATTCAGATACGGTTCTTACTTACCCCCATTAACTCGGAAATGAGTGCAACGCCACAATCAATTAGACCAGCCTATCGTAACGCAGAGTGGCTGCCAACAGCAATTCATTTCAAGTGTTTTGGAAGACAAATACTGGACGGAACGGCGTAGCCAGGGTCTCCCAATTGAATTTTGGAAATCTCCTCATAACAGACAAAATATTTCCCGAAAACCATACTATTTAGGATACATCGCCAAAATGTTAAACCTATTTCTTTTGAATGCTAGGAACTACAAAAGGTAGGTAAGGTAGACTTTCAGAATTACATATACATACATACATTCCTACATAACTTCACGCCAGTTCCCTTGCGGGGTAGGCACGAACAACAGAGTGCCATTTAGGCTTATTCTTACACACCTCACTTGCCTCTTTGACATTCATAACTCTTGTCATGCACGCTCGTCTATTCTTAAGGCTCCTGACATCACCTTTTGCTAGTACACGATCAATTTGATCATGGAAGGTGTGTCGTGGCCTTCCACGACTTCTGCATCCATCCACTTTTGTTTAAACAATAATCAATAATAAGCTACTGAATGCGTTAGAATCATGACATCGTAACGTAGTCAAAACTAAGAAGCTATGACTATTAGTATGATGATAGTATAGTTTTCGATATGACTGTCAAGTATGAAATTGAATTGATTTCATAAATAAAATACGTTTATTTTATAAAACGGTTTTCTGTAAGAATGATATTTAAAAGTATAACGAATTCAATTTTGATTCCAAAATTATTTGGTTTTATTTCAATACATGTTTTTGTAGCAAGTCCAAAGGGCAATGTTTGTTCAGGACTTACGTATCTTTTTGAGGGTTTTCGCGCTTGTAATAACTTTATTGTTCGCGTACAATAATAGAATGGGTTACATTAACATTTATTACGAGGTGTATAAGAGTCACTCGAATTTCATTATTTTTTTATCCTTTCCCCGTCTGCAATAGCTGGTCACATTCATGAGACCCCTCCCTAATGTGATTTTTTTATTGCAAGAGTTCAGCAGACAGGTAGACGGCCCACTTGAGGAAAGCGGTTACCATCGCCCATGGACATTTGCAACACAAATGCGCTGTTGCTCTCTTAAGGGAGACTGGAACCTGGTCACTAATGCCAGAACACAACTCAAGGTTGTTATGGCGACATACTTTAGACCAGGGGTCTCGGGTAAATGCCCTACCACCTGGCTGTGGGTTGTTTTGTCGCCTCTTACGACAGACCGCCCCAACGCAGGAAATTGTATTCTTCTTTGTACACCTGATGCCGCCTCTCAAACCCTAGCGAAACAAGCATAAAGAAATTTGAACTCTTACCGTCACTGGAGCTGTGTAAGGAGATATGCAGGATTTTGGCCGGATTAGCTTTCTTGGTCCTTCGAGCCGGATTAGCTTTCTTGGTCCTTCGAGCCGGATTAGCTTTCTTGCGTTGCACATACACTACACTGGTTTGCGGGAGACGATGGCACTTTGAGAAACGGTTTTGCGGTACAATTCAGCGGTTTTCCAACGTTTTGTTAATGTTAATTGACGAGCGTGGCGTCGTTATGATCGTTAGGCAGCCAATAAGAAATTTTGCTTGGCCAATGAGACGCATGCTTATGCGCAGCGCCCTCTACTGGTGACCGGCCGAATAAGGGTGTGAATGAGGAAATGTTGCCAGGAAAGGATGCTTTCTAGGACTGTGACGGCATGTCATTTGCCCCACTGGATGGCTACCACCCTTGGTCTAAAGTATGTCGCCATAACAACCTTGAGTTGTGTTCCGGCATTAGTGACCAGGTTCCAGTCTCCCTTAAGAGAGCAACAACGCATTTGTAGCACCTTTGGTGTTGCAAATTTCCATAGGCGATGGCAAGCGCTTTCCATCAAGTGGGCCGTCTGCCTGTCTGCTGTACTCCTGCAATAAAAAAAAACATGTATGAACTAAGTGCTACCTATGTATTAAATTAGAAATCTTAACTAAAGATATTTCTTAATTATGGAGTCAAGTAATATTATGTGAAAGTTTTCGCAGGATATTTTTTTTTTATATTGCAGGAGATCAGCAGACAGGCAAATGGCCCACTTGATGGAAAGCGGTTACCATCGCCTATGGACATTTGCAACACCAAAGGTACTACAAATGCGCTGCTGCTCTCTTAAGGGGAACTGGAACCTGGTCACTAATGCCGGAACACAACTCGAAGGTTGTTATGGCGACATACTTTAGACCAGGGGTGGTAGCCATCCAGTCGGGCAAAATTTCCACACCACCACAAATAGACAGTCCGGTTACGTCTTTACAACGTAATTATAAACGTGAGTCAATTCTGAACGTTACAAAGAGACTTAAACATGACACCATATTTGCTCAAGCAGCTGATTAGCATGTAAAGCAAATAATTCCTGGCACCAAGTTCCCCCCGGTGCAGCTGATCGCACACGGAACTGGCTGTTTAGTCTAGACGGGCTTATTTACTTTATCCCGGAATAGGAGCCGCAGCAATCAAACACGTTCCGAAACATTATAATCCTCTATGCCAGTGATTTCCAACCTTTACAGTACCACGGCCCCCATTAGAGAAAACGACAATGTCAAAGCCTTTATTTTGTAATATTTACATTTTCCCCGTAAATAAGTAAATAAAACAAAATGAGATCTCTGCCCCATTTAGTGAGTGATAGGGGATGGCAAATTATTTAAAAAAATAACAATTACTTTTTTTTTTTTATTGCAGGAGTTCAGCAGATAGGCAGACGACCCACTGAATGGAAAGCGGTTACCATCGCCTATGGACATTTGCAACACCAAAGGTGCTACAAATGCGCTGCTGCTCTCTTAAGGGAGTCTGGAACCTAGTCACTAATGCCGGAACACAACTCAAAGTTGTTATGGCGGCATGCTCTAGATCAGGGGTGGTAGCCATCCAGTCGGGCAAATGCCCTACCACCTGGCTGTGGGTTGTTTAGTCGCCTCTTACGACAGGCCGCCTGGCCACAGGAAATTGTATTCTTTCTCCGTTCCTGCACGGATAACTTTTATATTATTGGTCGCGCGTAAATTATATTTAAAATTTGTAAAGGAATGGAACGAATGGTAAT
This sequence comes from Dendrolimus kikuchii, assembly GCA_019925095.2. Taxonomy (NCBI): domain Eukaryota; kingdom Metazoa; phylum Arthropoda; class Insecta; order Lepidoptera; family Lasiocampidae; genus Dendrolimus; species Dendrolimus kikuchii. The sequence goes on from CM034397.1 coordinate 24,557,202, forward strand.
ACGTTTAAATTATGTAAAACCACTTCCTATCCTTTTTTTTCTCTCCTGTACATACCTCATCAAGCGGAAGAAAGGAGACGGCATGCGACGTCAACAGCATCGCAATAGTGGTTATCGTATAAACTTCACCTTTTGCTAACGAACTGCAACGCGTACGCATCGTTTCGAATATTGTGACCAATGTTTCATCTAGATACTTAATATACCATCAAATTAGTAAGACTCGTGAAATTTGAACATTTGTGCGTGTCGTGCTAACTTCTAAGAAACAAGGAGAAATCATCGCTTCGCTATGTAAAGGTATTGTGCAATCCTTCCTTTATATAACTGCTTGTATTTCCCTGTGTTCTATGCAGCTATATTTCCATCATTGTGGTTTTACATCAAAGGGGAATGAATACATTTAAACAATTACCAATTCGCGTAACCATTATAAAACTAGGTTTTTGGCCCTTATTTAATACGCATGATTATGTGGTACAATAACCTTATATTTTACTGCGATAAATATATCTTATGTCATGTTTAAATTCTAGAAAACCATCTTTACAAATAATCCTGTCAATGCATCACTCCGTCCCTGAGTTTTAAAAAAATAAAGCAATAAACAAATGTTTACTTATGCAATTTATAAAAAATGTTGATTATGATAATTTTATTTCATTCACCACCCCTCTTGATTCTACTGGATTTCCGACGTCTGCTGGGGGGCGCTATCGCCCCTTTGGGGATCTATGCTCTGTAAAGAAATTTGAAATTGCTAACTCATGTCTAAACCCCATTTGATGCACTTGAACGGATCGAAGATTTGTCGTGATAATCGCATTTCGGCTGAATGGTGTTTATCAGGACTGATTCCTTGAGTCCTAACACGACTGATTCATGTGTGGTTTTGTATTTGTGATACCTTATTTGCTATATTACATTCAAATCTGTTTTTTCATACATATTGATATTGTATGTTATTAGCATGTACCAAAACTTCGTTCGCGTTTCTTTGACGAAGGCGATGTGTTTTTAGTTAATTGTAATATATATATGTGTGTGCATGTATAATCTTTTAAAGTATATTCGTCTATCATACAGGATTGACGATATTCCTTTACCGGGATAAAACTATGCTTGGCGTTGAGTTCAAATAAAAAGTAGCTCCTTGCGAGTTTCATCCGTTCAGTAGTCTACTGGTCCGAATTAACAATCTGTTTTTTTTCACATTTGTAAATGTCAGTACAAAGGGTTCAATCTCTACCGACCTCTACGACCCAGCAGACGTTGTCGAGCTCTAAAAAAATTTAGACCGATTGCAGCGCCCCCTACTGGGTCCAGTTATGGATCTAAACCATCACGGAACGCACTTGAACATACACAAAAAAATTCATTAAAATTGATCCAACCATTTAGGAGGAGTTCAATGACATTCATACGAACAAAATAATCTTATACTAATATATAAAGCTAAAGAGTTTGTTTCTTTGTTTGCTTGAACGCGATAATCTCAGGAACTACTGGTCTGATTGAAAAAATTCTTTCAATATTAGATAGCCCATTTATCGAGGAAGGTTATAGGCTATATATCATCACGCTAATACCAATAGGAGCGGAGCACTAATGAAGTATGTTTCAAAATTGGAGGGTTTTTTTAACTATTCCACGCGGACGAAGTCGCGGGCAGAAGCTAGTATATATATATATAGTACTGCCCTAAATTAAGAAGTATTTATATTCAATCAAGTTTTTAGTTATCCCCGTTTAACAATAAGCGGTCTGATGAAAGCGGTATAACGGAATTAAACAAATATAAAGCGCTTAATCCAGCCCTACTTCCCACGTACAAATGGCCTCCGATTAACTCGAATCGATGCTCGCGCTTCATTTCCCTAGAACTGTTTTGTCTCGGTGTCAATTAAGACGCGAACTGAGACAATAATTATTGTAATAGTCGTCCGCGTGTAGGCGGCCTTATCTATTAAGCGGCGATCACACGCCGGCATACAAATTGACGCATTAAAGTCGCTCGCGACGCGATTACGATCTTAATGGCGTTCTCAAATGAAGCTATATTGAAAACTTATAATATTTAGAGGCGTTCGATAGATTCCGTGACCGCGTACATCGGTAATTGGACGAATTATCTTCCGATAATATGTGTAGTTCCGACGTTATGACGCTGTAATATCAACGTTAATACATTAATAAGTCGTGGTAGCGTAATGGCTAGCGCACGCATCCCAGACCCAAAGGACGCGGGTTCGATCCTGGCCGGAACGCATGCACCGCTTAGGCAGTTTTCTGACCAAATGTGCATTATGTTACGATTACCACGTGCTAATAACGGTGAAGGAAAACATCGTGATGCAACCTGCACATCGAGATAACCGATGTGTCAAACCTGCCAAGCCGCCTTGGACAAGCGTGGCGGGTATACTGTCTGTTCCCCTATAGTGGGATGCCCGAGCCCAGCAGTGGGACATTTATGGGCTGCTATTATTATATATAATAGATATCGGCTAAGAGAGCCTATATTTCTCGCGTATACGTTTTGTGACTCTTAATATGGCGGTTGTGTGCTTTGCTTAAGTTTGCGTGAAATTTGTTTTCAAAATCCCCCGATTTTTAAACATTCTTCATTGGTGCTCCGCTCCTATTACTCTTAGCGTGATGATATATAGCCTATAGCCTTCCTCGATAATTGGGCTATCTAACACTAAAATAATTTTTCAAATCAGACCAGTAGTTCCTGAGATTCGCGCGTTCAAGCAAACAAACAAACGAACTCTTCAGCTTTATATATTAGTATAAGATATCTTTCATAATACTAGTGGTCGCCCGTGGTCGAAATTCGACCATAATAATTAATTTAAATTATAAGTTTGAACATTATTAAGGTTAAGACTATACTTCTATAATCACAGATTTCGTCAAATCTACACTATTGATTTGACTTTAACAATAAACAAAAGAGTATATATGCGTGTGTATGTCAAATACATGGTAGTGTGTGTAATGTTTTTTTTATTGATTCAATCTATTTTACGCATAATTTAAAAAAAAGTTGGAATTTTGCACTCCTTCTCTATATAAACTATGAGTGAGCGAAATTTCATACTGCTCCTTCCGCGCAATTTTCGTAAAAAGGGGTACAAAGTTTTTGCTTCACGTAACCAGCACAATCCGAAAATGCAACTTTTGGAATTTTTGTCTTTCTGTCTCACTGTCCATCTGTCTGTCTATTCAAGAATCATATGAAAACTATTGAAGAGATTTCAATAAAACTCGACACAGAGGTGAAAAAGGTTATTTGCGCTGTGGTTAACTTATATCCCGGGTCAACGCATAATATAATTTTTTATTCTGATAAATGACGTCGTTTCTACGCAATGCTATGTTTCGCTATATTAGCCAAATATAACGGAAAAGGTGGCACTGCCGTTGCAATTCACTAACAAACACAACATCATCATGGCAACGACGCGAACGAAGTTTCGCTGACATATGCTACTTTTTAACCGATTTAAAAAAAAAGAGGAGGTTCTCAATTCGTCGGGATCTTTTTTTTTAGTTTTTTTTTATGTATGTTCACCGATTACTCCGAGAGTTATTATTCAATTTCCGTGATTCTTTTTTGTTCGACGCGAAATAGCTGCCATTTGCTTCCCTAAAAATTTGACATAGTTTGGCCTAGTAGTTTTTATTTTATGAACATTTGTTATGAAAAAATTTCCATTCCGTTCCATATGTACACCAATTACTCTGAGAGTTATTATCCAATTTACGTGATTCTTTTTTAGTTGTACGCGAAATAGCTGCCATTTGGTCCCCTAAAAATTTGACATAGTTTGGCCGAGTAGTTTTCAATTTATGAAAAATTTTCCATTCCGTTCCATATGTACACCGATTATAAATAAGTCAATAGGTCTTAAAATAGTTTTAAATTAATCTACTAAGCATATCGATGCACGTAGATGAAGTTGGGATTGTTTTTAGTGGATCAAATGACTGTGAAGACGTGAGAGGGAGGCTAAGGGGACGCGAGGTTGAAACCAATATCACAGGTGAATATAGTTGGAGGAAACTAATTTAATTTGGAGTATAAAAGTACATAGAGCTAGATACATCAAGCGATCGCAGGCGCCGTGCGGTTTTTGGCCGATGCTAAACTAATTGAAAAAGTTTTTGTCACCCGGACGAGGGTCGAGACTGGTCTTTGTGTAAGCGCCTTTATAATTACTGCATTGTAATTGTGATTGTGGAATGTCGCTCGTGTGTCCGCGGCCTAAATGTGTTTGTGGACCTACAACTCAAGAAGATGATAATTATTATATTACATACATACATACATACATAACTTCACGCCAGTTCCCTTGCGGGGTAGGCACGAACAACAGAGCGCCATTCAGGCTTATTCGTACACACCTCACTTGCTTCTTTGACATTCATAACTCTTGTCATGCACGCTCGTCTGTTCTTAAGGCTCCTGACATCAGCTTCTGCTAGTACACGATCAATTTGATCATGGAAGGTGTGTCGAACCACCGGAGCATTCCTTTCCTTACCTTCACCCCGACACTCTCTTTTAGACCAACTCTCTTTCTTACTTCGGTATTAGGAACGCGGTCCGCGAGCGTCACTCCGCAGATTTTGCGCAGTGCTCGCATCTCGACCGCGTTTACTCTACTTTCATGCTCTCTCTTCCATACCCAACTCTCGCTTCCATACGTGAGCGTAGGTACCAGCACCGCGTTGTGTATGGCAAGCTGGGCCTTCTGGCTGAGGTTCTTAGCGCCTACAAGTTTACCTAACGCTCCATTCACACTATTCCCCAAATTCACTCTTCTTTCTATATCAGCGGTGTACCTTCCATCCCTGCTAAAAGCACATCCAAGATATACAAACTCATTCACTTGCTCCAGCATAACATCATCGACCATTATCCTTGCATTCGTTCTGGTTTCTTCTCTTTCAAACACCATAACACATTACACACCCTACCATGTATTTGACACACACACGCATATATACTCTTTTGTTTATTGTTCAAGTCAAACTAACAGTGTAGCCTTGGCGACATCTGTGATTATAGAAGTATAGTCTTTGACATTAATTATTATGGTCGAATTTGGACCACGGGCTATCACTACTATATATAAATACATTAAAAAAAAATTAAGCGTTTAATTAGAATACAATCTAGTACAATGAAGGAAACTTAATTTATATTGAATTCTACCTATAACCCCTTATAACTGTAAGTAGAACACTGAGTCTAGGTCATCGTGGTTACTGGGTAAGATTCCTAGAAGGCTGGCTACGTTACCTCCCTGAATCGCCATATTGAACCGTTGTCCGAGAAACCAGCCCTCTGAGCACCTGAAGAGTCAATGAGTCGTTTTGAAAGATGTTTATAGAGGCCATGGCCTCAGGACACACGAGCTAAAAAAAATTATCCGTGCAGGAACGGAGAAAGAATACAATTTCCTGCGCTGGGGCGGCCTGTCATAAGAGGCGACAAAACAACCCACGGCCAGGTGGTAGGGTATTTGCCCGACTGGATGCCTACCACCCCTGGTATAGAGTATGTCGCCGTAACAACCTTGAGTTGTGTTCCGGCATTAGTGACCAGGTTCCAGTTTCCCTTAAGAGAGCAGCAGCGCATTTGTAGCAACTTTGCTGTTGCAAATGTCCATAGGCGATGGTAACCGCTTTCCATCAAGTGGGCCGTCTGCCTGTCTGCTGTACTCCTGCAATAAAAAATAATAAAAAAAATACTTGAACTGTGTATTTAGATGGTTAATCTATATATATAAAAATTAATTGACGTTTGTCAGTCTCACAAAAATTCGAGAACGGCTGAACCGATTTGCCTAATTTTGGTTTTATAATACAATAGAAATGTATGTACGAGCATAACTTGGGAACGACTTTACCAATTTTGATGAATTTTTTGTGTGTGTTTGACTGGGTCCCGGGATTATTTAGAATCACAATTGAAAGCGGTAGGTGGCGCCAGGGTCGGGTTTTAGGATCTACTTAATCTCCTGGACCGACGTTGATGTTTTTTTGTGTGTTAGAGTGGCTCCCCGGATGGTTTTAAAGGGGCGCTGAGATCGGGTTCTATATTATTATTTTTTTTAAGGCAGGACGTCTGCCGGGACTTAATATCTAACTCTAGGTATTTCTTGTGTTGACTAAGATATTTAAATATCATTAAATTGTGTATTTGAGTTCAAGAACTGTGTGTGTTGTACCAAAATTATCTTCTAAGGAAAAACAATATGCATATAAAAATTAATCTATACACATAAATAAAATTGAAGTGTCTGTTTGTAATGTCAAAAAAAATGTGAAATGAATCAGGGGGGATAATTCGGAACGGGGGATTTTTAAAATGCAATTTTTATAATTTTTGTCTGTCTGGCTGGATGTTCCGGTTAATGACTGGCAGATAACTGATGTCATAAGGAGTAGCTTAGGCTCCTCTATTTAGAGTGCCAGGTGGTAGGGCATTTGCCCGACTGGCTACCACCACTGGTCTAAAGAATATCGCCATAACAACCCAGTCTCCCTTAAGAGAACAGCAGCGCATTTGTAGCACCTTTGGAGTTGCAAATGTCCATAGGCGATGGTAACCGTTTTCCATCAAGTGGGCCGTCTGCCTGTCTGTTGAACTCCTGCAATAAAAAAGGGGGTTCCGCAAAAAAATGCACATGGCCGAAGCTAGTTCAAATTAAATCAGAAATTTAATAGATTTGGTTGTTACATTAATACGGCTGAAAATAAATCGGTTGTTTTATAAAAGTACGTTAGCAGCAATTACGGCATGATTAATGGCCTAAGCATGATTGAGTTATAACAATGGCGGGGGAACAACGCTCGTAACACGGATCGGTGGACGCCTTTGAGCACAACTTGAGCGGTTAATAAAAGCCTTAATAAACTTGTAACACGTGAAACCTGAAACAGCGTGTTCTCAAAACTACAAATAAATTTTAACAAGTGAAATGGCGAAGCGATTTTATTTGTATTCTGTATATACTGACTCGGCACATGAATTTAGAAGATTGCACTCTGCCATTTTTAAAGAAAGAAAGAAAGAGATTTATTTAGTACTGCAATAAAAACCACTTAAACTATTTCAATAGAAATAATAAGTAAATGTAGTCTGAATTGGTCTTAGCTCAGCAAAATTGCCGGTTAAGATGACCAGCGCTGATCTTCCGCCAGGGCCATTACTGGCATACATGAACACAGGCAAATGATAAAAAGATATACCATAATAAAATAATATTTTCTTAAGTTTTCGCGACTTGTATACATAATAAAACTACGTTTTAACGGTTTTAAGCGCGGTAATTTTATTTGATTTTGGTTTTTCCGACGTTTCGGCCACTTTTCTAGTGGCCGTGATCACGGAAGTCACACATGTCAAGTGTCAACGAGTATTGTTAAAGTTTTATTTAGCCTACCGCCAACTTGTTAATTTTAATTTTGTTTATGGTTATTATTTACTCTATGGGAGCTTAATCTAATTTACTACCGCTTCGCAACATGTTATGGCTTGAAGAGAAGAAGCGGCGCAAGAAACTCTTCAGCAAACATGCCTAGCTCTAATAATTTTATATAATATTAAAATGGGTGGAAGGAAAAATAAAAGTAATTATCAGTCAAGTTGGTTTGTGTTCCGTTGTACGCAGAAAGAGCTCACAGTGTCTTGAGGTCTGGCAGCTGGTTTTTGCTGGGTTTGGGTCTTAATAGTGTTGATGATAGGATCCCAAACAGGTGGTACTTGCCAACCATCTTCTCTATTGAAATTTGGATGTATTTTGATTTCAATAGCCTCACGCATCATTCTACGTATGAAACGATTCTCTTTCGCGAGGATTTGTGGGTTATCGAATCTGATGTAGTGCTTGGGTTTATCCAGCGTGTGTTCACTGATCACAGACTTCATAGAACTTGTGTGTTGCAAATGTCTATAGGCGATGGTAACCGCTTTCGATCAAGTGGGTCGTCTGTCTGTCTGCTGAACTTATGCAATAAAAGAAAATTAAAAAACCATATTGTATAATAAAACTACGTTTTAACGGTTTTAAGCGCGGTAATTTTATTTGATTTTGGTTTTTGTGACGTTTTGATCACTTCTTCTCTTCGAGCCATAACATGTTGCGAAGCGGTAGTAAATTAGATTAGGCTCCCATAGAGAAAATAATAACCATAAACAAAATTAAAATTAACAAGTTGGCGGTAGGCTAAATAAAACTAACAATACTCGTTGAAACTTGACATCTTTGTCCTCCGTGATCACGGCCACTGAAAAGTGGCCGAAACTTCAGAAAAACCAAACCGCGCTTAAAACCGTTAAAACGAAGTTTTATTATGTATATAAGCCGCGAAAGCTTAAGAAAATATTATAACCATATTGTAACAGACGAGCGTGCATGACAAGAGTTATGAATGTCAAAGAAGCAAGTGAGGTGTGTAAGAATAAGCCTAAATGGCGCTCTGTTGTTCGTGCCTACCCGCAAGGGAACTGGCGTGAAGTTATGTATGTAATTGTCATTCAGACACGACAACGTCTGTTGGGTCAACTAGTATTTTTAGTAAATACTTAACTAAATGCGTTCGAGACCTATATAAACGCGATGCAATATTTGAAAAGAGTCCATCAGAGCCGACAATCGCCGGTTAGGGGTTAGGGGCCGGCGGGGCTCGTAATCTCTCGATAACCGAACGTCCTCCATTTGGTTTTATTGTAAAACTGCGGATCGCTTAATTGGATCGCGGCACGCCCGCGGCGCCCCCTGTAGGCCCTGGACACATAACTTACTGCGGATCTCCCAAATGCGAATGATATTTCCCGAATTATTTCATTTTTTGTACGGATTTTAGGGTCCATTCGCAGATTGACGAAAATACGATGATAGATAAATTTGTACATACATACATAGCTTCACGCCAGTTCCCTTGCGGAGTAGGCACGAACAACGGAGCGCCATTCAGGCTTGTCTCTTACACACCTCACTCGCTTCTTTGACATTCATAGCTCTTGTCATGCACGCTCGTCTGTTCTTAAGGCTCCTGACAGCACCTTCTGCTAGTACACGATCAATTTGATCATGGAAGGTGTGTCGTGGCCTTCCACGACTTCTGCATCCATCCACTTTTGCATTGTATATCTGTTTAGTCATTCTTTCCTTACCTTCACCCCGACACTCTCTTTCAGAGCAACTCTCTTTCTTACTTCGGTATTACGAACGCGGTCCGCGAGCGTCGCTCCGCAGATTTTGCGCAGTGCTCGCATCTCGACCGCGTTTCCTCTACTTTCATGCTCTCTCGTCCATACCCAACTCTCGCTTCCATACGTGAGCGTAAGTACCAGCGATAAATTTGTAATTTACAGTATGCGTATTTTCTATTATGTTTGCACCTCATTATCACCCTTGATATGATACTCACTGAAAACTAAAAAGCCTTTTCAAAAACAAAAGGTGCCTAACAGTTAAGGTATGTATATATTTATTTGATGTAGGCTGGTGCAACAACATTTTTTATTGCAGGAGTTCAGCAGACAGGCAGACGGCCCACTTAATGAAAAGCGGTTACCATCGCTTATGGACATTTGCAACACCAAAGGTGCTACAAATGCGCTGCTGCTCTCTTAAGGGAAACTGGAACTTGGTCACTAATGCCGGAACACAACTCAAGGTTGTTATGGCGACATGCTTTAGACCAGGGGTGGTAGCCATCCAGTCGGGCAAATGCCCTACCACCTGGAAGAAATTTAAATCGGCAGACAAACACACATATTGTATAACCCCAAATTAAGCAAGTTACGCTTGTGTTATCCCAGACACCCAGACCATAGTAAATAATACCAGGAATCGAACCCGGAGCCTCTGCGTTGCAGTGAGGTAGGCCGGCAAAGGCTTAGCCCGCTCAACCACAGAGGCCGTCAATATAAAATTCAATAAAACCCAAAAGTTATTGTATGCATTGTAATAAAGGCGGAACCCGGGTGATTAGGGTCTGGTCACCTTGGCACGCCGTCCCGCCGCGTTTATTCGCTTTTATTTGTCCCGTTTGTTTTAATGGTCGTCGGCCGCAGCGCGGTGTGCCGCTATTCATGGAGACGAACTTTATTGTTAGCATTTGCATATCCGCGGCCATAACGGATGCATTCGTCAATAAAATTGCACTCAATATTCCAACCGACTGTTGTTTTATGCAATTTTTTCGAGTGCTTCTCTTTTAAGCAATGATCTATTATACATACATACATACATAACTTCACGCCAGTTCCCTTACGGGGTAGGCACGAACAACAGAGTGCCATTCAGGCTTATTCTTACACACCTCACTTGCCTCTTTGACATTCATAACTCTTGTCATGCAAGCAGCAAGCTGATCTATTGTACTGCTTAGAATTGCACGAGCTGATTCCTCCGTCCCCATTTTATCATCGGACGCACCAGTTTGCACCACCGCTACATGGTGGAAACAGCACCAGTCAGAACCAAGCGTTTCGGTTGATCGTTTTCAGTGCGGACTGTCGAAGAGTGGAATAATTTGCCGGAGTCTGTTTTTCAACAAATACAATTTTAAAGTCTTCAAGTATCTTTGGCAGGTGGTAGGGCATTTGCCCGACTGGATGGCTACCACCCCTGGTCTAAAGTATGTCGCCATAACAACCTTGAGTTGTGTTCCAGCTCCTTAAGCTCCCTTAAGAGAGCAGCAGCGCATTTGTAGCAACTTTGCTGTTGTAAATGTCCATAGGCGATGGTAACCGCTTTACATCAAGTGGGCCGTCTGCCTGTCTGCTGATCTGCAATAAAAAAAAATCTTCTAAGTAAGCGTGCGTCATCACTCGTCCAAAGGAAGTGGGACATCTCTTATTCTAGAACAAATATTAACCTAGGAGCAAATGTCAAGAAATTAAAGCATATTTACACTGATCCAGCTGCTGACTTTAAATTCGAAAGAAGTCAGTGCTGACTTAATACTGGCATCGTGTGAATTGATTTGAAATCAGTACAGTACAGCGCTTCCAAATCTGGCTTCAATATTCCTGACTGAATTTTTTGAAATCAGTCCACTCGCCAATTTAATAGCTAGGTCAATGTAAATCGGCCTTTATGCAATCAGAGTTTAGTTCTCTAATATATGACATGCCGATGGCAAAGTAATCGTATCATTTTAATCGACTACTAGCTTTTGCACGCGGCTTCGCTTGCGTCAACGTAGATTTTATCAATCGTTTATTTGACTGAATTAAAAAAAAATTTTGTTATTATTAACAACTCTACGGACTCGAGTTCCGTACCCTTTTTTACAACTTAATTTCTAGATTTAATTTTTTGAATTTAACACGCTTATTAGTTATTTTGGTTCTAGTGTGTGACATTAATTTATTGATTTTTGTGTTGAGGTGTATGTATCTTACGAATAACTTATTATATTAATTTATTCTAGTTTTAATACTAAACTTATACTAATGTAGAGTGTATCTGTTAGATGCTGGTATTGTGAGGAAGAGCATGTGCAGTGTGGGCCTTATATCTATACTTATATATATTGTCCTATCTAGTGCCATGTGTGTTGTTTTTTTCTTTTCTGTGCCTGGGTTATTAATTTTTAGGCTCTTGTCTTGTGTCTTGGTTTGTTTGCTGAATGAAAATTATCTTATGTCTTTTTTGTGCCCCTGACTAATATACGAAATTTCATGATGATCAAATAAACAAACTCACATTCGCTTTAATAATATTAGTATAGATGAGTATAATCTGAGTGCCATTTTATAATCTTAGATCACCCCAGCGTTTAAAGGTGAGTACAAATCACTACTGAACACTTAAAATTAAATCGATTTACTAGGATGGATTTCCTTGGTCAAAATATTGAGTAATGTTCGAACAATTCACCTTAGGGCAAGTAACGTTATAGCCTGTGATCATATATAATAACATTATGGAATCGATGAATAATATATGTAATAGAATATATAATAGATAGAAAGAAGATTAAAGTAGGAACGTATTAGAGAAAAGTTTTTTTTTATTGCAGGAGTTCAGCAAACAGGCAGACGGCCCACTGGATTGAAAGCGGTTACCATCGCCCATGGACATTTGCAACACCGAAGGTGCTACAAATGCGCTGTTGCTCTTTTAAAGGACACTGGAACCTGGTCACTAATGCCGGAACACTACTCAAGGTTGTTATGACGACATACTTTAGACCAGGGGTGGTAGCCGTCCAGTCGGGCAAATGCCCTACCACCTGGCTGTGGGTTGTTAAGCCGCCTCTTACGACAGGCCGCCCCAACGCAGGAAATTGTATTCTTTCTCCGTTCCTGCACGGATTAAAATATAAAGTTTCACAAATGATATTACGAGTGTTACAGTTATTTAGTAGCATAGTTGTCCTTGTTATGTACCCTCTTATTTCTAGACGATATAATCGACCATTTCCTTAATTGAATAGTAATGTTATATTTTTATTTATTCTGTGTTTAGCGCCTGTTTTATATAGAGTAGTTGTCAATAATTTACAATAATTTTGACACAATATTTATCCTTTATAATGTAGTGATTGTGTACAGATTATAATTCAAAATCTCTCAATTGTATATAGACGGTATTCGCTACATTTTGTTTCCATGTTGGCAGACGCGATAGATTTATACTGTGTTCGGCTTATTTTATTGCATATAAAACTTTAAGTATAATATCCAAACAATAATGTATTAAATTCTTGTCATGCATAACTCTTTAATTAAAGTAGTTTATCAATGACTTCAATCCGCTATCGGTTGAGCCAATTGCTAAGTTTCTTAAACTGTTGAACTGTTGGAGGAATGGCGAGATGTTCTAAAAATGCTTGTCTAATGAGAATAGTAGTTTAATAACTTTGTTAAAGCCGTAAGGTTCCCTGATTATAACTATGTGACCAGTTGCTGTTCTTTTATTAATATAAACCCTTCTGAGTTTTTTTTTTTTGGCAATCCCGAGTTAGGCCGGCGACGTGTCGCGTGCGGCGTTCCACAGGGGTCGGTCCTCGGGCCGATTCTTTGGAACGTAGGTTATGACTGGATCCTTCGGGTTCCGGTCCTGCCCGGGGTTCCATAGGAAATTTCGTAATCCCCCGCGGACTTAACCGTTTCGGTCCAAGGGGTGGCCATTAGAGTAGGGCCCCAGATGAAATATCTGGGGCTAGTTCTCGATGGGAAATGGCTGTTCAAAGCGCACTCTGAGCAGCTAGTTCCCAAAGTTGTCAAATCCGCGGGCGCACTCTCGAGGCTGCTTCCCAACGTAGGGGGCCCGGGAGGTGCGACGCGGAAACTTTACTCTGGCATCCTGAGGAGTATGGCACTGTACGGTGCACCCGTCTGGTCCATTGCACTTCACCGCCACAACAGAACCCTGCTGCATCGGGCGCAGCAGGTTCTGGCCGTGAGGACCATACGGGGGTATCGCACAGTGTCGCGGACGGCGGCCACCCTCCTGGCAGGCGATCCGCCCTGGCATCTCCAGGCGGACGTCCTGACAGTGGTGCGCCGCACCCGGCAGGATGCCCTAGCTAGAGGCCTGACCTTCTGTCAGGTCGAAATCGAGGCGATCAGGAAGCGGGAAACCGCCTCCATGATCGCCGTCTGGTCTCAAGAGCTCGACAACCCTGCGGCCTATGGCGGCTACACGGTGGATGCAATCAGGCCACAGCTGACGGAATGGGTCAACCGCACCAGCGGCACCCTGACCTTCAGGACGACACAGATACTTACCGGACACGGATGTTTCGATAAGTATCTGTGTCGCATTGTGGGCTGCTTGCCTTCCCCTGACTGCCGCCAGTGCGGCGCGCCCGACACGGCGTTACACACGCTTGTCGAGTGCGCCGCATGGGCGCCGCAGCGTTTCGAACTTGAGACGCACGTAGGTCCAGTCGACTCGCTCTGCGACTTGGTCAAGGCCATGCTGCAGAGCAGCGACAATTGGGGGGCTGCGGTTACTTTTTGCGAGACAGTAATGTCACTCAAGGAGGCCGCAGAACGAGACAGGGAGAGAAGTCCTGCAGCGCGTGCCAATGCGTCTTCTCGAGGTCGCCGGCCTTCAGCTGGCACCCGGAGAGGCAGGTACGCGCATTACTTCCCTCCCTGAGTTAGGTTCCGTTTACCGCGGGGAGCCTTTAGCTTGCTAGGAAGAGCAAAGGACCTTCTACCCCCGCACAACAAAGTGGGGTGTGTTCTCCCAGGGCACACTCCAGGCACTTTATTGCGCTGGATCGACTGGGCGTAACTATGTTCTAAATCTCAGCCTTTCCAACACAAACAAAGCGCAGGGTCGTCAGGGAGGAGGGGGTTTTTAGTGGGTATTGGGGTTGCTCGCTCGTGTAGCAACGCTTGGAGTCTTCCACACTATTCTGTGACGTCGATCGCGGACGGACCACTGCCAAGAGCATACTGCTGCAGTTTTATCGCCCCCGACCGACGCGTGTCGTTCCCCTAGCAACGACGGCTGGCCCGGATCAGCCCGCCCGCGGTTAGGACGGCAGGCTGGCAGGCACGGACAGACAGACACAGACGGCGGCGTCTCAGGCGCCGCCAATCAAGATCTCTCCACGTCCCTGCGAGGGATGCTAGGAGACATAGCCCCCCCACAGGATAGACTAGGCGTGTTGCTGGGAAGTTTCTTTCGCCGTTTCTTCTCTCCCAGCCATAACACGTTGCGAAACGGCAGTAAGATAGCGTAGGCCGCCTCAAACCACCGATCCCGGCCCGCCGGAATCCTTCCCCTCGGGCTTTATATTACCCGTCGCCCGCTCTCAATTAGTGCTTTGTGTCGCCCTATGGTGGCCATCATTAAATTCATCCCCCTCTCATGGCAACAGTTCAGCCGAGGTAAAACTCCTTAGGGAGCTCCCTCGAGCAAGTTGCCCCCCCGGGCTCGAGCGCCTTCGCTTCGCGAAGGCACTCGCCCCAAAAACCCCGGTAAAGTTGTAAGGTCTTCGGACCAACAACATAAAGTCAAGTCCAATAAAAAAAAAAAAAAAACCCAGTTTGTGCGTAAATCGGTTAAGCATTTTCCCTCGCCTCAAAACATAAAAAAAAGTATTACACGAGACTATCGCGTAAAAATAAGATAATATGGTTTTATTTCTGGATAAACTAGATACGTAACAAAAAGCATGTGTCCATTATTCAGCCGGTGGCTGCCTCCACGACACTTATATTAAATTCCGTCGGACACAATTTGCTCGTTACGCCTCCACTGTCCGCTAAGCAACTGGACAGGACAAATTACATCGCCTTCTTGCCTTGGCTTTTTCTCCGTTTCTTATATACTCAGCGGGAGATGTATACGTACATATTTATACTGGTTGGTATGGATGAGAGCTATCCTCTGAAAAGCCTCTTTGTCAGTTCTCTGACCTAATAAGTATATTGTTGTAGTTACGACTTACTAATGGTGAAGGTTTATAAATTTATGAAACGTTCACATCGAGATAACCGATGTGTCAAACCCACAAAACTATCTTGTTACACCGTCTGCTTCACTAACAAGTGGAAAGCTTGAGCCCAGCAATGGACTCTTATTATATATCTAAGTAAAGGTCCCGAGGAACAAGAAAGGAAGAAAGAAAAAAATTATTGGAGGAAATGGAAAGGAGTAAGAGAAAAAACAGAACGAAGAGAACAAGAATTGATGGATTCGGTCTCTGATTCCAAAAAGAAAAGTTGTTCATGACTTAATTTTATCATCCGTGCAGGAACGGAGAAAGAATACATAATGTGTGGTAGGGCATTTGCCCGACTGGATGGCTACCATCCCTAGTCTAGAGTATGTCGCCATAACAACCTTGAATTGTGTTCCGGCATTAATGACTAGGTTCCAGTCTCCCTTAAGAGAGCAGCAGCGCCTTTATAGCACCTTTGGTGTTGCAAATGTCCATAGGGGATGGTAACCGCTTTCCATCAAGTGGGCCGTCTGCCTGTCTGCTGATCTCCTGCAACAAAAAAAAACTTAAGCTACAGGAAAATTGTAAAATATTTCAATATTATGCAAATTAATGCTATTTATGTTTGTTTCAGGTAAGGAGTTCTACAGTTTAAAGCGTCTAAAACGGTAACTAAGCTTTCCTTTCTTATTTATAAGTATTAAACAACAGCAAAGAGCCATTTACACGGAGAGAGATTATCGCACTTTTTGGGGCGAAAATCGTATAGAAAGAAAGAAAGAAAAAATATTTAGGACAAGACACAAAAAGTCTTATATGATAATATATGTAACAATTAATTGTGATGTCCTAAAAAGGCTCTTGCTCAGCATATCAGCGCTGATCTTCCACAAGTACCTCTAAGTGATGCCACGGCTTAGCTCCACAAAGCAAATTAAAGCAATAAACATTCGTTATAAAATTATGCAAAATAAATTACTAGTTTATATGAACATTGTTATAATTACTGTTCAATCATATAATCTGAATACATGCTACTGATTAGTTGTGGTGAAAAGTAACTAGATGGCGTTACACGTTTTGAAATCAGCATAAAGTCGACTTATTCTCATACATTGAAAATTTTATCCTACCTACATGACAGTTCTATATTATAGACTTTGTTCTGTTCTGCCACAGCTGTGTTACGAGTTTTATTTCAAATTATAAATCCTTTGTCTAGTTTGCGAAAATATAAGTTAATAGTGAGAATTAAACGAGCTATTTCGAACATCTGGTGCCGAAACCCGGGAGTGTAAACTGAACAGTGTAAATCAGTGTAAATTCGACGTAAAATGTCTGAGAAACTAAAATTTGAACTGAGAAAACAAGACGACTTATTTGACCGTTTAAAAAAAGCATTAACTAACTACAAAAAATCCCCGAAGGAGAGAATAACTGCTACATATATCGAGACTAAACTCGAAGCTTTGGAGAAATTGTGTGAGACTTTTTTCGAAGGTCATAACGAGATTGCAGCTGCTATAGAGAGGTCAGATAAATCCAAACTTGTCTATTTTGAGGATGATGTGTACTCACAATTTGAAGATGTTTACTCAGAATATAAAACTAAACTTAAAGATGATTTAAGTGCATTTAAGCCTACTCGTGAATCTAGTTCTGGATCTAGCTACGCAACAGGCTATTCAGAGACGTCGGGATGTGAAGTGAAACTACCTCAAATTCACTTACCAAAATTTAGTGGTGGTTATGAAGAATGGCAGACATTTCACGATATGTTTGATTCTCTTATAAATAAAAATACTAGTTTGAGTGCTGTACAAAAGTTACACTACTTAAAAAGCTGCTTGTCTGGAGAAGCTGAAAATCTTTTAAGAAATTTATCTACGATTGAGAGTAACTACAGTGAGGCGTGGAGGCAACTTACACGTCGTTATAGTAATAAACGTTACAATTCTAATGAGATCATGAAACGCCTTTTTGCACAAAAAAGCATAACAAATCAGTCTGCCACCGCTATAAAGCAGCTTTTAGATACAACATCGTCGTGTTTAAAATCGTTAGAGAATCTCAATGTCAATATAAATTCTTGGGATGTTATCATAAATTATCTAATTGTGTCAAAGCTTGATTTAGAGTCCAGAAAATTGTGGGAACTTGAAGTCAACAGATTAGAGCCTGAAGACTCAGTAGACTACCTGCCTACTTGGTCCGAACTGAAAAAATACCTAGAAACACGATTTAGAACACTAGAAATGTTAGAGCCGTCCCAATGCAACAAACATACATCGAGAACTTCAAACTACACGAGTGATATACTAAAGCAAACTAAACAAAGGTCATTTCATTCATCCTTAGAGAAAAAGTCAAGTAAGTCCTGTCCTATGTGTTCAGGTGAACACGCTGTATATTTGTGCAAACAATTTGAAACATACACTCCTGAAAAGAGATCCGAGTACATACAAGCAAAGGGTTTGTGTTTCAATTGTCTGTCACCGACACATACAGTGAAGAAGTGCCACGTGCCCACCAGTTGCCGACGCTGTGGCAAGAGACATCATACACTACTGCACTATGAGAGAGTTTCCAATGTAATGCCTCCTGTACCAGGAACTTCTGAGAATACTTCTACAGAAGCATTACAATCAAATACGCGTAGTCTAACAGAGACAAGAGTCGTAGCTCATTTAGCTAAAGAAAAACAGCAGAGCCGAGTGCTGTTGGCTACAGCGATGGTAAAAATAAAATCATCGAATGGTCAAACCCAAATAGTCCGAGCTTTAATAGACCAAGGGTCCGAAACTTCATTCATCACCGAAGCTACTGCACGAGCCTTCCAAATGAAAGGATCATCGGTAAATGGAGTGGTTTCTGGAATTGGAGATGGAGAGACTAGAACCAGATTTAGAGTTTCTTTTGTCATTCAGTCATTGCATAACCCTAATTTCACGTTACCTGTTGATGCATTTGTACTAAAAAAATTGACTTCATATCTACCATCCACGGATGTATCAATACCTGACTGGCCAGATATAAAACACTTACCTTTGGCTGATCCAACCTACGGAACCCCTGGAAGGATAGACATAATTCTGGGAGTAGAAGTCTATGGACAAATATTACTAAAAGGGTTACTGAAGCATACTACATTGAGTGGGCCAGTGGCTCAGAATACCCAACTGGGATGGATCTTGTCGGGGAAGATAAATACGGATGTGACATCCAATCACAGAGTTATCAGCTTACACCTACAACTAAAAGAAGATCAGCTTTTGAAACAGTTTTGGGAAATAGAAAGAGAACCTGACAGTATTCAAAAGAGAATGACAAAAGAAGAGATTCGCTGTGAAGAAATCTATGAAGAAACAACAAAAAGAGACAAAGAAGGAAGATATATTGTACGATTGCCTTTTAAGAGTTCAAAGCCAGACTGTCAATTTGGTCAATCGTTAGAGATAGCACTGAGAAGATTCAAGTCATTAGAGAAGAAACTGAGTAGAGATACAAATCTTTATGAAGATTATAAAAATGTAATCGAGGATTATGTGAAACAAAATCATATGAGAGAGATAACAGAGAAAGAACAGTTAGACGATTCTCATGTCGTTTACCTGCCACATCATGCAGTGATTAGAAAAGACAAAGAGACGAGTAAGGTGAGAGTGGTCTTCGACGCTTCGAGTAAAGGCTTTAACAATGTCTCGTTGAATGACAATCTACTGGTTGGACCTAAACTTCAACAAGACTTACGCCATATACTAATGAGATGGAGACGACACACAATATGCATTGTCGCTGATTTGGTCCAAATGTACCGCCAAGTGCGCGTTGATGAGCAGGATACGGACTTTCAAAGAATAGTTTGGAGACCAAGACCACACGATCCTATTCAACACTACAAACTATTGAGACTCACCTTCGGGACTTCCTGTGCACCATATCTCGCAGTGAAGTCACTACAACAATTTGCTAAGGATGAGCAGTCGAAGTATCCTCTAGCTGCTCAAATTACCCTGCAAGATTACTATATGGATGATCTACTTACAGGTTGTGAGACTACTGTTCAAGCAATAGATATCTACAAAGAGATGAATAACCTAATGAGAGCAGGCGGATTCGAACTCCAAAAATGGTGTAGCAACAGCGACGAATTGCTAGGTCATATCGAAGAAGAGAATCAGAGATCGAACCAATCTGTCGTCTTCAAATCTAATGACAACATCAAAGTGTTAGGTTTATCATGGAATAAGACTACCGATGAATTTGAATACCATTTTAACTTACCTGAAAATGACGATGAAGGTACAACTAAGAGGATGGTGCTTTCTGCGATTGCTCGGTTATACGACCCTATGGGCTGGATAGCTCCAGTAATTATAACCTCGAAAATATTCATACAAAACCTTTGGAAATCAAGGCTATCTTGGGATGAGAAACTTAACCGACAACTTTTACTAGAGTGGCAACAGTACAAGATAGACTTAGAGAACGTTAAGGATATTATTATACCTCGATGGTTACAAACGAGAAGTGATGACAACATAGAGCTCCACGCATTCGCCGATGCTTCCCAAGCGGCATACGCCGCAGCTGTTTATCTGAAGTCGACGTCTAAAGATGGAAAGACAGTGGTTAATCTTGTGACAGCCAAAACCAAGGTAGCGCCTGTAGAGAAAGAGATTTCCATTCCTCGTATGGAATTATGTGCAGCATTGCTAGCCACTAAACTTCTGTATGAAGTTTCACAGATTATGAACGTACCGAAGAGAAACATATACGCATGGTCGGACAGTACAGTCGTCTTAGCATGGATAGCGGGAGAACCCAGTCGGTGGACCACTTTTGTCAGCAACAGAATATCTGAGATTCTCACCATGCTAGATAAAGACCAGTGGAGGCATGTCACTACAGATCAGAACCCGGCTGACTGTGCATCAAGAGGGTTATCAACTTCAGAGCTGGTGAAACATAAACTCTGGTGGCATGGTCCAAAGTGGTTGCAACAAGATGAATACCAACGAGAACCCCGTAACAGTTTTGAAACATCCGAGGAGACTAGAGCAATCAAGGTCTTAACAGCTACTGTTAAAGAGAAAGAAGATTTCATTTGGACAAGATTTTCTAATTTATCAAAAATGTTAAGAGTACTATCTTACTGCAAAAAGATTTTGAACTTAAAACTACCTAAAGAGAACAGAAAAACTTTATCTAAAATTGTTAGTAAGGAAGAGAAGAATGACATATTAAAATTTTGTATAAAAGAAACACAGGCGAAGACTTTTGAAGAGGAAATCAATTATTTACAACATCAGAAGAGTATACCAAAGAAGAGTCAACTTCATTCTCTTAATCCGCTTCTTGATGACAATGGAATTTTAAGAGTAGGAGGTCGGATACATATGGCTCAAGTAGATTATGATAAACGACATCCAGTAATATTACCTTGTGATAGTCATCTCACTAAACTTATAATACAAGATGCTCATGACAAAACCTTTCATGGAGGACCACAATTGATGTTAAATTTCTTGAGAACAAAATACTGGGTTATTCGAGCGAGAGAGTGTGTAAAGAAATGTTACAGAAATTGTGTAACATGTTTACGTTATTCACAGCAAAATCACAACCAGCTAATGGGACAGCTGCCAGAAACTAGACTAAAGCCAATGAGACCTTTTAAGATTTCTGGAGTGGATTTTACTGGTCACATCAACATTCGATTTTCACCAGGGCGAGGGTCAAAATCATACAACGGCTACATTTGTCTTTTTGTTTGCTTCAGCACAAAAGCAATACACCTTGAAGCAGTTTCCGATTTAACATCTGAAGGCTTCATCGCCGCCTATCGAAGATTTGTATCGAGGAGAGGTCATTGCCGTACCCTGTACTCAGACAATGGCACAAACTTCATCGGTGCTGATAAGGAGTTACGGGAGATGTTTAATCGTGCAACATCACAACTCCCTGATGAAATTCGACATCTTGTAGCTAATGAAGGAACTGAGTGGAAATTTATTCCACCACAGGCCCCTAATTTTGGCGGGCTCTGGGAGGCGGGAGTGCGCTCTGCCAAGAAACATTTGAAGAGAGTGATTGGAGATTCTACATTAACTTTTGAGGAGCTCACTACTGTACTCACTCAAATAGAAGCGTGTCTTAACTCACGTCCTCTGTCTTATTTGAGCGAAAACTCAGACGATCCAGAGCCTCTTACACCAGGCCATTTTCTTGTGGGAGAGTCACTTTTGATAATTCCGGACGAGATATACAATGAGAAGGACAAAATTTCTGATTTAAAGCGATGGAAATACTGCCAAAAACTGATGAATGACTTTTGGAGAAGGTGGTCAGATGAATATTTGGTCACTTTGAACCAAAGATATAAGTGGACCACGCAGAGAATGGAGCCTGAAATCGATGACATCGTAATAATTCGAGAAAAGGGTGTCCCTCCTTCTAAATGGTGGCTTGGCAGAATTATAGAAAAACATACTGGAAAAGACAATCTTACGCGTGTAGTTTCTATTAAAACCAAGAATGGTACTTGTAAAAGACCGTGTAATAAGTTATGTTTTTTACCAAAAGCAGTAGAGTAGATTTTTGTTTGTTTATTCATAAATTTAATTTGATCAGGTTCATTAATTATCGTTTTAAGGAGTAGTAATTTGTTTTATAAATGTTACCAGAACAATTTGAGTTATTTTTCTTTCTTTTTACTTTGTGTCATTTCATGTGCATACTGCTAGAGATTTTCTTTTAATATTTTTTAAAACTTAGTTGTCATGGTGGGTGGATATAAATTGAGGGCATCATATTTTAGAGATTACTTTGCATTGTATAAGTTCGACAATTTAGAGTTCGTTTAATACTATTTTGAGGGTTAGTAAAAGGACTATGTCCTTTGGTGGGTGGATTATGTTCAATCATATAATCTGAATACATGCTACTGATTAGTTGTGGTGAAAAGTAACTAGATGGCGTTACACGTTTTGAAATCAGCATAAAGTCGACTTATTCTCATACATTGAAAATTTTATCCTACCTACATGACAGTTCTATATTATAGACTTTGTTCTGTTCTGCCACAGCTGTGTTACGAGTTTTATTTCAAATTATAAATCCTTTGTCTAGTTTGCGAAAATATAAGTTAATAGTGAGAATTAAACGAGCTATTTCGAACAATTACAAATAAAAGAAAATAACAAAAAAAACGGACAGAAATGACGAACAAGACAAGAATAATAATAAATTGGTGATAGTTTGTCATAGCGTAATAATCGACATATTATAAAATACTTGTGTCGTATTTAAGGTCTCTCTGGCGAAATTGATGGTCAATTAAGAATTTTTTTAAGTTAGTTCGGAACCCAAAGACAGACTGCAGGTCTGCAGGTCCTTATTGGCGGCGGTATGTTATTCCAGCACGTTGATGCAGCGTAACAAAGACTCCCCCTGAAGGCAGCCGAACAATGCTGCTAAGTAGCGAGCTGCACCGAGCCTTGCCTACAACCGAGTGACCTTCTTGTTGACATCCACGAAAGCTTTTCGTAAAGATATAATAGTACATTATGGTACTAGTGTGTATCATTGGTGATTACCGCCGAAGCGCCATTGAGACTCGAGCCGTAGACGAGGGTCTTAAGAGAGCCGAGGACGGTAATCATCAATACACACGTGTATCATACGACGTTTTTCAACACACTTGTGAATAAAATAACAACAAAAACTCATTTTATTTAGTAGATAAAAAAAGTTATATATGAGTGAAAGTTTTATTTATTAAACACGTACGAGTTAAAATTATCTATTTAAATAAGAAGTTGCATGAAATGAGCAAGCAATAGGAACATTAATTTATTTTTTCTATAGAACACGATCTTTTTTTTGAATAAAAACTTTTTTAAGAACAAAGCAACTCCACCAATAAAATTTTAAAAAATCTATAACTCACTAGTGAGTTATAATGTTTTTTAGTCACAGTTTGATAATGGGTGTCATTCTGTGCCTAATTGCGGTGACCATAGAGCCACTTTATGAGTAAGTGTGTTGAAAAGCTGTTTTATTATTTATAACACCAAAAAGCAAGCAAGCTAAATGTAATTTTTGACGATGTTTCATTCTTAATATAGAATGCTTATGATATGCTTGTTTAGGAATGGTGTAACGTGTGACCTCTTAACGGAATTTTGAAACAAAACCGTACACAAGCATTCTGTATTCTTTGAATGAGATGCTTAGTTTTAGCAAGAAGCGTCTCATTCAAAGAGTATGCTATTTTCATAGGCAATAATCGCATGGACATGTGTACATTAAACAAAGAAACAAAAACTCATCTACGAGTATGTCATGCGATAATCGTAAGGTAATTATCGCCAAGAGTTTCATTTACACTACGACACAAATCGCATTGAGATATTTGCTTACGATTTCTCGACTTGTCGAAACTAGCACTCGTATGACATTTATTGATTTTCATGCGACTATCGTACAAATCAGTTTAAACCGATTTGAGTGCGAGACTTGCCTTTCGAGCTCGGTATTTCTAAACGTACGATATCGTATGTTTAGTTTACATGATATGTTTTTTCTTGCTTTCGACAATCGTATCGTGGAGACAAGAACCTCTCCTTGTAAATGGCCTTTAAAGGTTTTATGATTTTATATATCTAATGGTTATATTTTTTTGAGTTTTCGCGACTTGTATACACAATAAAACTGCGTTTTAACGGCTTTAAGCGCGGTAATTTTTACGTTTCAGTGGCCGTGATCACGGAAGACGAAGATGTCAAGTGTCAACGAGTATTGTTAAAGTTTTATTTAGCCTACCGCCAACTTGTTCATTTTAATTATTTAGTTTTAATTTTGTTTGTGGTTATTTACTCTATGGGAGCCTTTTTTTTACAAGGGGAAATCCATTTGCGGACCCCCTGCCGGGGAGACTTCGGCGGGGGAGTGTGGGACTCGCCGGCTAGAGAAGCCGGAATACCCACTAAAACCCCTTGGTGCCACCTGACGCCATGAGCCGGGGTCACGGGATATGCGTGAGCTTTTCTTCCGCGACCCCGGCTGGCGTGGGCCCACCCTAGCAAGGGGCGGGCCTCTCCGTGCTCGGTTCTCTATGGGAGCCTAATCTAATTTACCGCACTTAAAACCGTTAAAACATAGTTTTTATTATATCTGATGGTTGTTTAAATTACTAATTCCCTGGCAGCGTGGCAAGCCTTTGGTGTGGGATGCGACTTGCGTAGACACGTTGGCCGCATCCCATTTACCAAACACGTCTAAATCGGCCGGTTCAGCGGCGGAAATAGCCGAATCACTCAAGCGGCGCAAATATGCAACCCTCTGTGACAGTTATATGTTTCTGCCGTTTGCTGTCGAGACGCTTGGGCCATGGGCTCCTGAGGCCATGAGCCTCTACCAAAATTTATCGAAACGACTCATTGACTCTTCGGGTGATTAGAGGGCTGGTGCTTACCTCGGCCAACGAATCAGTATGGCGATCCAGCGAGGAAACGTAGCCAGCCTTCTGGGCACCTTACCCATAAAAGACGGTGATCTGGGCTCAGTATTCTACTTATAGTCTTGAGGGACTATGAGTAGAATACAATACAAACAAGTTAAGTTTTCTTGCATTGTATTCTTTAATTTTATTAGTAGATATTTAATTGTTTTAGAAAAAAAAATACTAATCAAAATAAATTCAATTTTCCTAAAAATACATCTACAACCTTACTTTCTGAGAATTGAAGTAGTGTCGTTAGAATCGTGAGCCAGCCCTCCATCCATGGGCCCTTCGCTCGTGACGAATGTCGGTTCCTTGGACGGCTTTCAATTATTTCGGTTGTTGCTTTTAATGCGCCATAATCACGGTCAATAAAACTTTAATATCGCGTTCCGACTTTATTGCCATCGGCCATGCGAACTTTTTCATTAGCGCACGCATCCGATAAAGTGTGTTTCACAACATGCGTTTACACAACTACACGACAATGAAGCGTAATTATGACACAGTAAACACAGAACAACAGTAGTTTAAATACTACTAAACTTTTGAGTCTGAATTGAGATCATATTAGTCTTGGTAAAAAAAAAAATTATTGCATGAGTTCAGCAGACAGGCAGACGGCCCGCCTGATGGAAAGCGGTTACCATCACTTGGACATTTGCAACATTAAAGATGCTACAAACGCGCTGCTGCTCTCTTAAGGGACACCTGGCCGCTAATGTCGGAATACAACACAGAGTTGTTACGGCGGCGTACTCTAGACCAAGAGTGGTAGCCATCCAGACGTGCAAATACCCAACCACCTGGCAGTGGGTTATTTTGTCACCTCTTAGGACAGGCCGCCCTAAAGTAGGAATTAGTCTTGGTAAAAAAAAAAAAATTGCATGAGTTCAGCAGACAGGCAGACGGCCCGCCTGATGGAAAGCGGTTACCGTCGCCTATGGACATTTGCAACATCAAAGGCACTACAAACGCACTGCTGCTTTCTTAAAGACGGCCCTCTTGATGGACAGCGGTTACCATCGCCTATGGACATTTGCAACACCAAAGGTGCTACAAATGCGCTGCTGCTCTCTTAAGGGAGACTGGAACCTGGCCACTAATGCCGGAACACAACCCAAGGTTGTTATGGCGAATTCAGGCTTGTTCTTACAGACCTCACTCGCTTCTTTGACATTCATAGCTCTTGTCATGCACGCTCGTCTGTTCTTAAGGCTCCTGACATCACCTTCTGCTAGTACACGATCAATTTGATCATGGAAGGTATGTCGTGGCCTTCCACGACTTTTACATTGTATATCTGTTTAGTAATTCTTTCATCATGTATTAATACCACATGCCCGAATCACCGGAGCATTCCTTTCCTTACCTATTAGAATAAGATATTTTATATTATATCGATTTACTTGCCTTAACTCCATCGCCTGATGCCCTGAATGTTGGTGGTTGGAATGGTTACCAGTTGCGCGATTAGCTGTCAGCATTCAGCCGAAACCGGCGGGAATGCCGCAGCCGCGCAGTGCCGACTGGCGCACTCCGCCGCAGCGCGAACCGCAGCCGCGGTCCCCGCCAGGGCTGCCGCTCTTACGCGCTTTCGGAGCTATATCTAGCGCTTTTTGCGGTAACTTAGCTCCCATTTTTAACCGACTTCAAAAAAAGGAGGAGGTTCTTAATTCGTCGGGATGGTTTTTTATGTATGTTCACTGATTACTCCGAGATTTATGATCCGATTTACGTGATTCTTTTTTTGTTCGACGCGGAATAGCTGCCATTTGGTCCCCTAAAAATTTGACATAGTTTGGCCCAGTAGTTTTCATTTTATGAATATTTTTTAAGAAAAAATTTCCATTCCGTTTCATGTGCACACCGATCACGCTGAGATTTATGATGAAATTTACGTGATTCTTTTTTTGTTCGACGCGGAATAGCTGCCATTTGGTTTCCTAAAAATTTAACATAGTTTGGCCCAGTAGTTTTCATTTTATGAACATTTTTTTGTTCCCGTTTCTCGGGACCTATATTTTTTAAGGAGCGCGGCACCTTTCGTAGGTCTACCCATACATAGCTAGACACTAAAAAGTAACAAAAAAACTTCGTTTAAAAAAACCGACTTCAAAAACTAAAAAGTATAAAATAACTTATTTCTAAAGCTATTATTTATTAATATATATAATCTAGTTTTTGAAGTCGGTTCTTTTAAACGAAGTATTTTTCATAGCTCAAATTAGCGCTGAGAACTGTGAGTGATGGCAGCCCTGGCGGCACGCCGCCTCGACCCAACGCATTCTGGGCGCAGCGTGAGATCAATTCATTACTACAAAACAACCATACGCGCCCTTTCAAGTGTTTCGGATTGAGAAATAAAAGTATTTCTAAGTACTTCAATGTGTTCTACGTGTAGCGTTCATTGAACTCTGGATGCTTACCTTCTCTTACACGGCAGTTTGCTGCATACAACTAATTTTCTATTTAAACTTCTACCTCATATACGTAACATTGTGATCACTTCAGAAAATACTTGGACATTATTTTCCACATAAATTACAAAGCTCGAAGATAAAATCTCTGTAGAGGTTTACATTATTTGACATAAGATCTCAAACCAAATAGAATTTCATCTAGATCCTGTCAGTCGTTCTGGTGGTGATTAAGCTACAAACAACCACCCAAACTTTCGCATTTATAATATTAGTATAAATACATACACGTTATTTTCGTCTTGTGTTAATTATTATAATCATTATATTGTTACGAGTTTGGGACTCGAATTAAAATGCCGTTGGCATTACTATAGAATTTATTAGAACTATACAAACACGTATAACACAGATACAAATATAACTGGACGCAACCAGTACAAACGGCACGATTCAAGAACACGCGCAAAGTCCGTCACTATATAGCTTATCGAATGTACACATCTTGCTTCGATCGTGGTTCTTACTAGACTGCCCCTCTTTTTTTGTTCTTGGAGCTGGACCCAGCTGAATAGCCGCAGATGGCTGTTTCAGCGATACCGGACTTTGGGGGCTTCCCGGAAGCAGCACGCTCGAGGAGGCACCTCCTGTGAGGTTCGACGTCGGCTCGACCGCTGCGGGGGATTGACTCTATATTCAGAATTAGCCGTTAAAGGCTGAAAGAGCTAAGCCAACAGGCTGAAGTGATTATTTGGGGACCAATTATCGACTCCGCCGGCGGAGCCGATCCTAGTCCATCTTTACTACCGCTTCGCAACGTGGTATAGCTGGAGGAGAAGAAGAGGCGGAAGAAACTCTCCAGCAACACGCCTATGCTAATCTTGTATGGCTACTTGTGTCTGTAGTGAGTGAGTGTGATTGGTGGGGTCTTGGGCCATTGCTTTATAATGCGCCGATGCCATATGTCTACCTGGCAAGCGTCGGCGCAATTCCCAGAAAACATAATCTGCACAACTGCTTAATTATTCCTGCGAACGGCCATAAACTAGTACAATACACAATAGACTGTTTTTCTAAGTAAACAAAAGAAGTCCAAATGCGGGAAGGTTTATGGCAGGCAGGTGTGCATTCATTTTTGTCGGCATGTGACAATATAAAAAAAAAACAAAATTGTCAAACTTAAACTTCGTACTGTATCCATTGGAAACTATTCCAGCTTTATCCGTATTACTTCGATTATTTTATACTATGTTCTCATAATGCAATGCAGAACGATCGGCTTCCATTTGTCGACTTCACTCTGAGAGCCGCTTGGTGTACATATTTTTTCGTCAAAGTACAAGATGCGGATTTTACCTCATTATAAGATACGTCCCATCTCGCGGTTAACCAATTCTCAGGCATATTAATTACTGTTGAAATATCTTAAATATTAACATTAGCCAAGTTTATTCGTCGCGAGGATATCCCGTGTGGAATATGAATTGCAAATACACTTGAAATCCGGTAGCGCTGAAACGGAGCTGTCAGGAAAGTGGGCCGACACCGCGCTGAATGTGCTCGCCGTCAGCCTTTAAGCCGGCGTGACCATTCAAATCCAGCAGTCACGAATGCGCTTACAGGCTCATATTTAACACATGTATTCTATTCTAAAAGGCCGTGGTACTTTTTTTTTTCACTTGATGGAAAGCGGTTACCATCGCCTATGGACATTTGCAACACCAAAGTTGCTACAAATGCGCTGCTGCTCTCTTCAGGGAGACTGGAACCTGGTCACTAATAGCGGAACACAACTCAAGGTTGTTATGGCGGCATACTATAGACCAGGGGTGGTAGCCATCCAGTCGGGATAATACCCTACCACCTGGCTGTGGGTTGTTTTGTCGCCTCTTACGACAGGCCGCCCCAACGCAGGAAATTGTATTCTTTCTCCGTTCCTGCAAGGATAGATTGTTTAAAGAGCAGGCCTTAATACCTACAGCTGTTAAATTTTTATGTCAGTACTATTTATTCCCTGAAAATTCCCTTCATTTTATATCGCAAACTATCCATCTTCCGGGATGAAAAGTATCTACGTCCATTTTTGGGATATATACAAAATTACATGAAACCGATCTAGTACTCGAGGATCTTTTCCTTGAAAGCTTAACAGACAGACAGATCGAGTGACTATCGCATTTTCATAGATGATGAATAATTAATCTCTCTTACAAACTTTCATCCCCTATTTCAACCCGTTCTAGTTTTATTTATCGATCCCTCAGGCCAGCTATCTGGAAACTACATAAATTTAAAAAAAAATAAAAAAATTCCAAACATGACCAAAATGCCAAAAGTGCCAAAAATGAAATGATTAATGAAATTTTGAAATTACCCGAATGGCTTTTATTTATTTATTTGGTTTACCAACAATTACTTGCACTAATACAAAGGATGTACATTGCATTAGAAAAAAAAGACATGACAAATGCCGTAATCACTTATAGGCAAACACTACATGCAATTTAATATTTTGTACTTTGAATAAACTATATAGCCATTAAGTTCCAAACATAAACAAATTAAAAAAAAAAGAAAAGTTACTTAGGATTATATATATATACTTAGGATTAGGCTTACTTAGGATATGGTATTTAAATTATGCTAACTTATTTTTACTGTGTAGGTTTGGTGTTAATCTTCTTTCGACATAATTTTAAGTTTGCAATTTAATGAATAACTGCTTATAAGACGAAAATAATATGTCGATAAATCTGAAACTGAGCAAACTATCAAGTTATTATTTTTATTATATCTTTTCAAAATAGTTTCCGTTCACATCAATACATCGCTGCATTCGATAGAACCACCGAGAAAATCACTTTGCCCACTCGTCCTTAGGGGTCTCTTCGATGGCCTTCTGGAACGCAGCCACTGCTTCCTTGGCGTCCATAAAATGTTTTCCTCGAAGTTTTTCTTTTATTTTCGGGAATAAATAAAAATCGCAAGGTGCGAGGTCGGGGCTATATGGCGGGTGACCCAGCAATTCCACGTCTGACGACGCCAAATAGTCGATCGTTCGCCCGGCGGTGTGCGAGGAGGCGTTGTCGTGGTGAAGGAGGATCCTACTGCGAGGTCGTTTCTCTCGAACTTTTTCCAAGACAAGTGGCAAACATTTGTTAGTATACCACTCTGCAGTAACTGACTTTTGATCTTCTAAAACAATTGTCGCATAATGACCGGTCCTTCCGAAGAATGAGGCCACCATATTTTTTCCTACACTTCGACCTCTCTTCAATTTAGTTGGCAACTCCTCGGAAGGAAACACCCACTGAGCAGATTGTCTTTTGGTTTCCGGATCATAGCAATAAATCCAGCTTTCGTCACCCGTAAGTATGTCGAACACAGCTTTTGAGTCACCTCCGTTAAATCTTTGTATCATTTCACGGCACCAATCAACACGACGGAGTTTTTGGGCCTCAGTCAAATAATGAGGTATCCACCGGGCACAAAGCTTCCTAACGGCTAAATGTTTGTGGAGGATTTTGTGCACTTGAGTCATACCGATGCCTAAACTTGTCCGAATCTGCTGATAGGTTACTCTTGGATCAGTCTCTATCATACACCGCACAACACTGATGTTATCTTCAGTCGTCGCCGTAGAAGGCCGTCCCTCACGCAGAGCATCATTGAGATTGGTGCGACCACGTTTAAACTCATTAAACCAGTTATAAACAGTGGCCCGAGAAGGGGCTTCATCGTGAAAGACCAATCGAAGTCTGTCATAACATTCTTGTTGACTTAAATGACATCGAAAGTCATAAAAAAATCATAGTACGAAAATTTTCTCGAGTTAACTTCATACTGGCGTGACACAGACAAATTTCAAT
The DNA here is from genome assembly GCA_019925095.2 of Dendrolimus kikuchii. NCBI lineage: Eukaryota > Metazoa > Arthropoda > Insecta > Lepidoptera > Lasiocampidae > Dendrolimus > Dendrolimus kikuchii. The sequence continues at coordinate 24,588,440 of CM034397.1, forward strand.
TTGCCGCCAAATCGTAAAACAAATGACAAATGAATGAAATTAGTACTCAATAATATTAGCAAAGAGTTCTATTTTCAAAATTTAAACTTATTTTTTTATTATATTCTTTAAAAGTGGCCCGTTCTAAAAACTATCAGTGTAGCCCTCGTAAGGCCTTCGATCGGGTCTGGCATGGGGCACTTCTTTCGAAGCTTCCCAGCTACGGACTCCCCGAGGGGTTGTGCGCATGGGTAGCCAGCTTTTTATATGGGCGGAGCATCAAGGTCTTAATTGACGGTGTATGCTCGGAGACGAAGCCTATTAATGCTGGCGTACCCCAAGGCTCAGTGTTGTCGCCTACGCTGTTCATTCTGCATATCAATGACATGTTGCAGACCAGCAACCTCCTTCATTGTTATGCAGATGACAGCACAGGCGATGCCTTCTACACTGGCCGCGTAAATATTCCCCGTGCAGAAGTCGAGGAAAGTAGAATCCAGCTTGTGTCTGAAATCGAGACCTCCCTGGAGCAGGTCTCGGAATGGGGTAGACGAAATCTCGTCCTTTTCAACCCCAAGAAGACACAAGTCTGCGCGTTCACCTCTAAAAAAGTCCCATTTTTGTTAGCGCCACAGTTCCAGGGCACTCCCCTCAAGATCTCCAGCTCTATCGGGATCCTAGGCGTCGATATTTCGAGCGAGGTGCAATTTCGGGGTCATTTGGAGAGCAAAGCGAAAATCGCTTCCAAAAAACTTGGGGTGCTCAATAGGGCTAAGCGGTACTTCACACCGGGACATAGGCTTTTATTATATAAGGCCCAAGTTCGTCCCCACGTGGAATACTGCTCCCATCTCTAGGTTGGGGCACCTCAGTACCAGCTGCTCCCACTTGACCCCGAACTTACAGACGGTTTAGAACCTTTAAGTGTCAGACGAGACGTTGGCGCTCTAAGCGCGTTCTACCGTCTGTGGGAGGACAATGGGGAGTGTTCTGAGGAGCTGCTTGGTTTGGTACTTACGTCGCCATTTTACCACCGCACTGCTCGCCGGCGACTGGAAGTTCATCCACACTTCCTCGACACCTGGAAGTTATCCACTGTACGTGGAGCTCGCTCTTTTATGCCATATGTCAGCAAGCTGTGGAATGAGCTCTCTCCCGCGGTTTTCCCAGAGCGCTACAATATGGGGCTCTTCAAAAAGGGCGTAAACAGATTTTTGAAGTCTCAACGAGGTAGGCAACGCATCGGCTCCCTTAGTGTTGCAGATGTCCATGGGCGACGGTAGCCACTTGCCATCGAGTGGACCCGTCTGCCAGTTTGCCTATACGCAAACATAAAAAAAAAAACACTGTTTTGTTCTATAATCAATAGTTTTCGCAGCATACGCCGTGTATGGATTTTTTCGGGTCATTTTTTTACACATTGGTTTACATTATTGGACTTTTAGTAAGATTTTCTAATTTTTTTGAAAATATAATATAGCCTATAGCCTTTCTCGATAAATGTACTATTCAACACTGAAAGAATTTTTCTAATCGGACCAGCGGTACCTGAGATTAGCGCGTTTAAACAAACAAACAAACTTTTCAGCTTTATAATACATACATACATACATACATACATAACTTCACGCCAGTTCCCTTGCGGGGTAGGCACGAACAACAGAGCGCCATTTAGGCTTATTCTTACATACCTCACTTGCTTCTTTGACATTCATAACTCTTGTCATGCACGCTCGTCTGTTCTTAAGGCTCCTGACAAGCTTTATAATATTAGTATTTATTGAGCTATCAAGGTGAAATAGAATTTTATAATTAAACTGGAAGTTTCATAATTAACATAAATAGTCCATATTAATAAAAATGTAAAACCTTCAATCGTTTAAAACTTCTAATAGATTATCAACTAAAATTACTATCTTCTGAAATGAAGTAATCCAAAATTTACAAAACGCTACGTAATTCACAAATATTCTATACTGGGAAATTTTAACCCCGCTCTCCCCTACTACATTATTGTATATATTATAAGGAGCATAATACGAAAATTATGAAATAAAACTTAAAACCAAACCGTAGCAACTAAGTATCATATTGTTTCACACCAACAATGTCCTGTTCTAGACTCGAACCCATAACGACTTCACAATAAAATATGATGAGTAAAGCTCAATAACACTGGCTGTGGGTTAGGATTACCATAATGGAGTTTTATTATCGTCTGCACCATTTAATAAAATATGCAGTCTGCACGTATTTACGGATTTAAACATGAGAGACGACACTAGGTGCCTTCAAACTACATCAAATTACTTCTATTTTTGAAGTGAAACTTCTATATACACGCCCGCCCGCCCGCGCCCCCCCCCCCCCCCCCCCCGTGTATATAGAAGTATTAGGATTTTTTCTGTCACGAAAAAGCGTTACGGCCGTGGTGAAAGGCGGCATAATTTTGGAGTAGACTGAATGGTTTTGTTTTGGTTCCGGATCGAATTCAGTTTTTTTTTGTTTGATAAAATAAAATATGTTTAAATAAAAAATGTATTAATTAAAATGTAGCTAACCTAACCAAATCATAATTTGCAGTAAACCTGCGAAAAATCGAAATATGTGCTGGGACACGTAGTAGAAGTGAAACTTCAACGGACAAGTGGAAAAACGAATCGCAACGGACAAGTGGCAAAACGAATCGCAACGGACAAGTGGCAACACGAATCGCAACGGACAAGTGGCAACACGAATCGCAACGGACAAGTGGCAACACGAATCGCAACGGACAAGTGGCAACACGAATCGCAACGGACAAGTGGCAACACGAATCGCAATTGTCCGTTGTGATTCGTTTTTCCACTTGTCCGTTTAAAGTTTCACTTCTCTATGTGCTGAGACAAATCCCAGCACACATTTCCATTTTTTTTATTTGGATGTGCACTAAACATCATTGTTGTGGATATTTTGAGAACATTGCAATCATTCATGTGTGTCAGCTACTAAGGGGACTTCAATAAATCACCAGATTCCGCAAACTTACACGTACGGTTATTTAAATATATTAATTTTATTTTATTAAGGAACCCCAACAGTTTTGTACGTTTGATCAGTTACTGGACTGACTAAGGTTTACAATGCGATGTATAAACTAATTATAAGTGAACACAGTTTGCAGATTAATTTCTTCGCTGTTATTTGATTAAACTCTAATAATAAAAATAACAAACATTTGTAAGGTAATGAAATTAGTCTGTCCGTCAGTCTATGTGAAATTAGTGTTTTTTTTTATTGCAGGAGTTCAGCAGACAGGCAGACGGCCCACTTGATAGAAAGCTGTTACCATCGCCTATAGACTTTTGCGCTGCTGCTCTCTTAAGGGAGACTGGAACCTGGTCACTAATGCCGGAACACAACACAAGGTTGTTATGGCGGCATACTCTAGACCAGGGGTGGTAGCCATCCAGTCGGGCAAATACGCTACCACCTGGCTGTGGGCTGTTTTGTCGCCTCTTACGACAGGCCGCCCCAACGCAGGAAATTGAATTCTGATGAGTGTGTTTTTGGGCTAAACGAATCTTTTTGTAAAAATAATTTTTGGAGTCAAAGTAAATTGTCCGAAACATCACTGCTGCTGTTGAGAATTCTACATATTCTAGAAATAACCCACAGCCAGGTGGTAGGGTATTTGCCCGACTAGATGGCTACCACCCCTGGTCTAGAGTGTGCCGCCATAACAACCTTAACTTGTGTTCCGGCATTAGTGACCAGGTTCCAGTCTCCCTTAAGAGAGCAGCAGCGCATCTGTAACACTTGGTGTTGCAAATGTCCATAGGCAATGGTAACCGCTTTCCATCAAGTGGGCTGTCTGCCTGTCTGCTGAACTCATGTTATAAAAATAGATTGTCTTGTTTTAACAATTTATTGCTTTAGTTTTTCATTTGTACCAATTTAAATCGACGGATAAAATATGAAATTGTTGACTGTTTTTCGATGTCAAGGAATATCGACTAAACAGACCCTAACATTCATGCTTTAAAAAAAATTCTACCACATTTTGGCAACAAACTGCACCGGTTATTAGTCTTTTCTCATACGTACTATGTAATAGTATATGTTGAATTTTTTGCAATAATTTATGTTGATTGATTTTTAAGTAAATTTTGTCACACTTGATCAATCAGTGATATGTACTAAGCAACTGCAATTGCCACGATGAATACTCCTCCTTGTCTGCACCATGATGATAAGATCGTCTCCATCATGGGGTGTTTCTCCTTAAAACATTAATATCTCGAACAAAAGAGCTAATAAATGGCGGCGGCCGAGTGCCGCGCGATATGACCGCAATATAAGGTTATTTATGGCCACCACACCGAACCGTAAATATTTCGATATTTTATATTGTTTCTTCGCAAAGGACTCCTTTCCCTGAACCCTTTCGTCATCCTTTATGCTCCTACCAAAATCTATATTTAAGAAATGAGAAGATATTGTACGAACCTATATCAAAAAACAAAACAACATGCAGCCAAGTTGGAAGAGCATTTGCCCGTATGGGTGTCAACCACCAAGTAGACCAAGAATGTTGGTCATCTAGTAGTAAAAGCCAGGTAGTAGTTTTCTGCACGATCTTGAACGTTTAAACTATAACTGAGGTGAAGCTAGCAAACATTACGATGAAAGTAAGGAGTATAAATAATAAATGCTTCCGTGATCACAGCTACTGACAAGTGGCCGAAACGTCAGAATAAAAATCAAATAAAACCGCGAAATCTTAAGAAAATACTAAGGAGTATAGATTTTAATTTTATTACAATTTTATTAAACTCCTTCGCCATGCAGGATGTCTTTCTTTGGAGCTCTTTGCTCACTGACGTTAGAAAAGCTAAATCCTTTGCCATATTTAAAAAATCACTCAGGAAGCACTATGCTAGTCTTATGTTATAATATATATGCTATTTTACTATACTTTAGACTGTAATCTGCTGTCCATATATGTCATTTTTATTTATATTGTTACGAGTTTAGCGGGACTCGAATTAAAATGCCGTTGCAATTATTATAGAGTTTATTAGAACTATAGAAACACATATAACACAGGTACAAATATAACTGAACACAACAAGTCCAAACGTAATGCAGAACATCGTAATTCAATAAAACGCGCAAACGCCGTCACTTATTCGATTCCCGAGTACACACGTCTCACTTCGCTCGTGGTTCTCGCTCGACTGCCTCCCCCTCCATCAGGTCATCGTTTTATACTGCAAAAATGCCATATGTCCGCCCGGCAGCGTGACCGAATTTCCTAGAATCAGCTTTTATGTTAGAACGTTTGCCAGGTGGTAGGGCATTTACCCGACTGGATGGCTACCACCCCTGGTCTAAAGTATGTCGCCATAACAACCTTGAATTGTGTTCCGGCATTAGTGACCAGGTTCCAGTCTCCTTTAAGAGAGCAGCAGCGCATATGTAGCAACTTTGGCGTTGCAAATGACCATAGGCGATGGTAACCGTTTTCCATCAAGTGGGCGGTCTGCCTGTCTGCTGAACTCATGCAATAAAAATAAAAAAAAATAAAAAAAAAGAATCCGTAACACCTGGCTAATGATTACAATACAACAATAAGCCGTATGCCAATAAGTAAACAAAAGAAGACGATCATAAAAGAATTTCAAATACCGACGGGTAATAAATGTGCTTTGTTTCAGAGCTGCAGGTGGATTTTGTTTTTGTCAGGACCTGACTTGTCAGAATATATTATTTTCCCTTCGATACATCGCTTTTAGAGATATGGCCGCCATTTGTTTTACCAAGTAACTGTAATCTTGAGCATTTTTGAAATTTATATTTTGGTGAACAATAAAGTGTTGTCTGTCTATTAAAATTTATATTTTCTACTAATTTTATCCGTGCAGGAACGGAGAAAGAATACAATTTCCTGCGTTGGGGCTGCCTGTCGTAAGAGGCGACTTAACAACCCACAGTCAAGTGGTAGAGCATTTACCTGACTGGATGGCTACCATCCCTGGTCTAAAGTATATCGCCATAACAACCCAGTCTCCCTTAAGAGAGCAGCAGCGCATTTGTAGCAACTTTGCTGTTGCAAATGTCCGTAGGCGATGGTAACCGCTTGCCATCAAGTAGGCCGTCTGCCTGTCTGCTGATCTCCTGCAATAAAATAATAATAATTTGTAATTTACTTAATAGAATATATAATTTATAAAACAGAAAGGGGTTAACGCGTAATTTATTGTATTTGCCTTACGTGACACGTGGCGCAGCAAGTGGCGCTGTCGTCGTCCATTTTGATGTCAGGTCAGGATAAGGTGGCCCAAAAGGGAAATAATAAACGTAAATTCAAGTCCGGAAGAGTTGTAAGCAAACAAAACTTTTTTTTTTAAACGCCTATTGACACGCATTTTTACACTTTTTACTACAAGTTTGTAAAATACTGGAACATATTTAGCTTTCAAATTTATTCTTATCCTGACACATACAATCATTTCATTTTCCGTGAAAAGATGATGTGTGAGGTGAGCTTTTATTAAATCTAAGTTCCAGTAGAGAACATTTCGATACCTCGGGGCTCAAAGGGCGTAAGCACCAAAACTTATATATATATGAAATCTGTTTATTTGTTAGAAATAATCCTCATCTTTTCCCAAGCATAGGTCAAACTATAAAACGCAATCGACGCGATAATGACAGGATTTGCATTCATAGTAGTAAAACTACACTAATGCAAAAAAGTGTATTATGTATGGCCCCAGTATTATACAATAAATTACCTGACAATATAAAGAAGCAAAAATCCATATTATTATTTAAAGGACATCTAAAAAAATTGTTGATAATTAAATGCTACTATAAAATCGAGGATTATATAATTGATAAATTCTAATGATTACTATGTATTCTTATAACTATTGCTTTGCTTGACATTTAATTTAATATAATCTAATTTATTTAATTATTATAGTAATTATTTCATTAATGATTGTAATGTTATTAGTTTTCAATTCAGATTTAACTATAAGATGTGAAAATTGCACGCCTAATAAGGCAAAATGTATTGAGACAATTACCACAAAAAACACCTATGTACGCATACATTTATAGCAATAAATAAAAATAAAAAAAAATAAAAAAAAACCCGATTTTTCAGCAGAGCCGAAAAACAAAATATTAAATATTATTTCGGACATAACTTTTTTGATTCTTGGTCTAAATAAACCATTCTAAAACTAAAAGTCTTAAAATGTTATGATACAAAGCACTATTAAATTATATTTCAAATAGATTTAAAAGTAACAAAAACAGCTTTCCTATACGCCCCGGAAAATTGCATGCTTGGGGCGTTTACACCCTAAAAATCTATGGATGTGTGATCAGAGATGGTTGTAACTGCCAATTAGCCTACTAATTCTATCAGTTTGTAGATTGTTGCTTTGTTTTCTACAGTTGATTAAGTATCAAGTAAAGAGAGAAAATAAGAAATTCTTTTCTTTCTTTATTTGCGTATGTAATTTAAATTTTATTTATTAACTTAGTATATCAATTTATCAACTCAGACAACTGTATCATCTACGGTGGCGTTTACTACCCTTGCGTTTATGATCATTAACATTGATGGCTGTTACGACACAAAATCTATAAAAATATGTTTTATTTTATACAAAAAAATGGGATTGTAAACACCATTTTTTGGCGACTTTATATATACTGACCGATAGAGGAGAAAACATTAAATAGGTCTGCATTAAAAAGTAAATTTCGCCGAAATGGCGGTTACGTCCTTTGAGCCCCGAGGTATCGATTTATTGAACTGAAATCTACTGTCAGAAACCAACCTCAATTCGATAGATATGACAAATAATGAGACTAAGGTACAACGTCCATACTGCCATGTCAGAACAGAATGACACCGACGTAAGGATTTTATTAATTTGAAAGAATTAACTAAATAGGTTTAAATAGGAATGTTATTTAATTGATATTGCTTGGTTTTATAATTGTTTGCAAAAGAAGTGAAGAAATTCGAAACTATTAGTTGATGAATAATTAAACGTTATGTACGAGGCATCCAGTGAACGAATTGGAGGAAATTACTACGTTATAACGTTATATATATATAAGTTAAAAATTAAGTCTACTAATTATCTATGTACAACTGCTAGGCAACGTACTTTCGCTGTTTATTTAGAAGTTGTGGCAAAAAACTCCCTACCAACACGTCTAGTTGAAGAACTAGGCACAGAAAAGAAAAAACAGCACACATGGCAATAGATAGGACTATATATAAGTATAGATATAAGGCCAACACTGCACATGCACTTCCTCACAACACCAGCATGTAACAGATACACTCCACATTAGTATAAGTTTAGTATTCAAATTAGAATAAATTAATATAATAAGCTATTCTTAAGGTACACCACAACATAAAAATCACTAAATTAAGGTCACACACAGTAAAAAAAATGAACAATAAGCGTGTATGGAGTGTAAAATTTTTCATAGAAATTAAGTAGTAAAAAAGGGTACGGAACTCGAGTCCGTAGAGATGTTAATAATAAAAACACCACCAAAGGTGCTACAAATGCGCTGCTGCTCTCTTAAGGGAGACTGGAACCTGGTCACTAATGCCGGAACACAACTCAAGGTTGTTATAGCGACATACTTTAGACCAGGGGTGGTAGCCATCCAGTCGGGCAAATGCCCTACCACCTGGCATTTCTGTTCATATTCAAATGAAATATACAATTGAAGTAATCAAACTGAAGTAATGTGGTTTTTTTTTACTAATTATTTATTAAAGGATTAACGCAGTTGCAGCAAACAGATCAAAATAATAACTAAAGAAAACCATCATAATTAGGAGTGATACCTAAAATTCCACAGCGCAACGTTTTCATTAATTCCTAACAGTAATAACTTTGGTTGAGACAAAATATAACATAATACTGAAGGCAAAAATAATGGCTAAAGCTGCTATGCAAATGCTGCAGTGTCTTCTCAAATTAAAAGTCAAACAGAGGGACAGACGGACGAAAAAACATGGCAATTGTAGTCAGTTATAGGTGTCTGCTAAATGACTACTAAACTCAAAAATGTCGTGTAAGGTCCGGTCCACCCGCGTGCAAATTACATCGCAATGAGACGTGCAATCGTGACTGTCTTATTAGTAGCTAGTTTCAGCCCAATTAGCATTCCGACGTGTCACAGAGCAGCTCAGCTTACTCGTTATCTTTCTATACTTAATTTATTTATCAGAATATATTAATCCAAACGAATTAATATATTAATAGATGTTACACGAGAGGTGAAAGTGATATATTTAGGCACGAGATGATTTCGCGCATGAGCGTAGCCAGTGCGCTAATAATTCGAGTGCCTAAATGAGTATAAGGAAAGTAGATAACAATTGATTACTTAAACAAACAACTATTTCTCTAATAATGAGGTGTTAAATCGATATGTAAATCTGCTGAAACTTCATCACGTGCGTCATACAAGCAACATCAAGTTTTTTTTGTTACTGGTGATAGCAAATAGTTTGCTCAAATTTATATAAATTAAGTATTCATTTAATGAGAAGTAATTTATAATACATACATACATACATACATAACTTCACGCCAGTTCCCTTGCGGGGTAGGCACGAACAACAGAGCGCCATTTAGGCATATTCTTACACACCTCACTTGCCTCTTTGACATTCATAACTCTTGTCATGCACGCTTGTCTGTTCTTAAGGCTCCTGACATCAACTTTTGCTAGTATACGATCAATTTGATCATGGAAGGTGTGTCGTGGCCTTCCACGACTTCTGTATCCATCCACTTTTGATAGCTGCTACCTGAAAAACGGCCCCGCTTTCAGCTTAGCGAGTATCCATTCCTTTCTAAGTTTATGTTAAACTACCGATGTTCAAAATTTCATTTTTCCTAAAATCGACTAGTATTCCTTAAGGTTTAAGTTAATTCTTTTTTTTTTTTTAAATCGGCAGACATACACATCTATTGTATATCCCCAAATTAAGCAAGTTACGCTTGTGTTATGGGTAATATACAACGGACCACTCTGGGGCCGATACCAGACACCCAGACCTTAGTAAATAACGGAGAAAACACGTTTCCGAAATTTACTATACTAGGAATCGAACCCAGACCCTCCGGGTTGCAGTGAGCTACGCCGGCAAAGGCTTAGCCCGCTCAACCACAGAGGCCGTTAAATAAATATCATATGCTGACCAGTAGGCAGCAAGGTAAGTAAATGGAAACTCAGCAATAATGTTACATACATACATACATAACTTCACGCCAGTTCCCTTGCGGGGTAGGCACGAACAACAGAGCGCCATTTAGGCCCATTCTTACACACCTCACTTGCTTCTTTGACATTCATAACTCTTGTCATGCACACTCGTCTGTTCTTAAGGCTCCTGACATCACCCTCCGCTAGTACACGATCAATTTGATAGTAATAATGTTATCCCGAAATAGTAACGTTAGGCATATAAATGGCTGCTTTCGAGTCGTCATAAGCCAGCGACATTCGTCCGCCTGCGAGCAGGGTGCGCATCATTTATATTTCGTCAGTTATTTTTCTCGTGTGTCGTATATATAAGTAGAGACGCATGTTTCAGTTTAACGACGACGAGTGCTATTTCAATGATAATTTATTGGCCGCGCTCTCCGCTACAAATGTGAAATGAGCCGCACTTTATGATATTTTAATTTTACTTTCAAGTAATCATTTCTCTGCCAGATATTACTCAGCTCTGGTTAATTTAGAAACGTGAATTGTTTATTAGGTTAATGTATGTGTTTGCAGACCACAGGCCATCAAAATAGTCCAGACTTTTGGAGGCCTTGCGACTCCTTAGACAAATTTAATGTAAATGTAGCGTGACAGTGATCGTCGTTTATCCCTGTCTACACCATATAATAATGCACCCAAGGACAAGCCTCGGCCAGTGTAGGACTATGGCTATTGGGGTGAACTGCTAGTGGTACTAGGGGTCTGGGAATATGGGGACTACGGCGTGCCCGTCGCAATGTTCGGGGAACATGGAAAAACGGGCAGACGGTGACTCGCCACTCCCTGCATGGGCCTCAAAAAATACCATAGAAGACGTGGGTAGTGGCTAAGGGGTGTCAAGAGATGGGCTGCAGGTTCACCAAAGCTACTTCTGACTTTAGAATACATAAATAACTTCACGCCAGTTCCCTTGCGAGTTAGACACGAGCAACAAAGCGCCATTAAAGCTTAGTCTTACACACCTCACTTGCTTCTTTTACATTCATAGCTCTTGTCATGCACGCTCGTCTTATTATTATTACTATTACAAATATTACAATATATATATATATTAAATACAATCAGGAGCCTTAAGAACAGACGAGCGTGACAAGAGTTATGAATGTCAAAGAAGCAAGTGAGGTGTGTAAGAATAAGCCTGAATGGCGCTCTGCTGTTCGTGCTTACTCCGCAAGGGAACTAGCGTGAAGTTATGTATGTATGTATGTATATATATTATTACAGAAATTGTAAAATATTGAAATATACGCATTTTACGAGCATAAAAATACACTGCGGGTTTGTTATCTCTACAGAATCTTTCAATGTCTGACATGGCCGATTTATTTAATAATCGGAATAGGCAACTGTTGGCAACACCAACAAAACAATTGAAATTTGACTTTTGTCACAACAGAAAATTTTCCCTTCGAAATGTAATGGTGCAATCTTAGTAAATTTATTAAATATCTCTCGCAGTGCTATTTTTACTCTTTCCTTAACAGTTTTGATTTAATCAGCAACTTCAAGCAACGCCTGATATTAAAATAATTATACTACGATTTCTATTATGCGCAAATAAGAAAATTATTGCGAATAACATTAATTCAGGCGTCAAAGGATTTTTATTCATCATATTATAATATACGATAAACGTAGTGTCGGACGCTTCAGCCTGCTGGACCGATGACTTGCGCAAGGTCGCCGGTAGGCGCTGGTTGAGGAAGTCAGAAAACAAGGATGAGTGGCGTCGACTTGGGGAGGTCTACGTCCTGCAATGGACTGCGAATGGCTGACGACGACGTTATAATAACAGATCTTCAAGTTAATGGTTTTTTATTTTTTTATCTAATAATACTTAAATAACTGGTTACAATTTAGAAGGTATATTAAAGTTTATTTGTATATTTATTAGACCTCACTTTGCGGACGCGGTCTTGTATTTAAACCAGTTATAATAAAATTCGGCGTAATAAGGAAAGTACTCGTGTATATTTTTTTTATTATTAACAACTCTACGAACTCGAGTTCCGTACCCTTTTTTACAACTTAATTTCTAGATTTAATTTTTTGAATTTAACACGCTCATTAGATATTTTGGCTCTTGTGTGTGACATTAATTTATTGATTTTTGTGTTGAGGTGTATGTATCTTACGGATAACTTATTATATTAATTTATTCTAGTTTTAATACTAAACTTATATTCAAATTCAAATTCAAAAGTTTTTATTCAAAATAAGTTCTACTGGAGAACACTTTTTAAAGGTCATACATGTAAGTTAAAATTTAATTTTTTACTTCCTATTCTATGTACACCGCTTCGCAACGTGTTGATGCTGTAAAGGAGAAGAAGCGGAAAGAACCTCCCCAGCAACACGTCTAGCTAAATATTGTGCCTCTTTATATTTCATATTCTATTTATATCTCAAATTCTTTTTTTAATAAGTTTTGTACAGACTTCTGTTACAGAATACTTATGTCATACTTATGTTACAGAATCAGTTTTTGAAGAATTAATGGAGTTGTAGCAAACAATGCATACTCAATAAAACCAAGACAATAAAAGGAAATAAAATTAATATTATAGTTATAATAATGACATGACGTGCTAAAATGTTATGCTGCAATATGTCTCCACAAATTCCTTACAAGCATGGCAAGATAAAAAAAATAAAAACGTTATACAAAATTTAGTACAAGAGGTTGAAGCTAGGTGCTATGTAAATGAATTTTTGTCATTTAAGTATTCTTCAATAGTGTCCCTTTTTTAGCAAGAAGCTTTTTAATTAAATTTTAAATTTAGTGAAATTGAACTATACTAATGTAGAGTGTATCTGTTACATGCTGGTGTTGTGAAGAAGTGCATGTGCAGTTTGGGCCTTATATCTATACTTATATATGTTGTCCTATCTAGTGCCATGTGTGTTGTTTTTTTCTTCTCTGTGCCTGGGTTATTAATTTTTAGGCTCCTTGTGTGTCTTGGTTCGTTTGTGAAGTGTGCGTGTAATGCAATGCGGTGGTAGGGCGCGTTGGTTTGAGTATGTGTATAAGTTTTGTTGTTAGTTCTTACTCGTATACTTAAACATCCTCGTGTATGTTTAAGACCATTTCCATTTAAGCTAAAGTGCCTAATTGTTGTTATAAAGATTATTAGTTGTTTAGGCGCTTTTGTAGATAACAACTTCAATTACAAACAACTCTAAACATGAACTTAATTAATTTAATATTATAAGTTAAATTTACTTACATAGCACCTGTGCTACGGTATTTTAATTAAAATAAGGACAAATAAAGGTTTTCTAATAACAGTATGCGTACACAAAGCGTAAATGCTAATGTAAGGAAATACTTATCTACTTTGCACATAATACAATATACGTACATGATTACATGTATATTTTGTTTGAGTGGGGTTTTTGTCTTGCTGAGCCTGTTTCTTCGCTAACAAAGAGTAATTCTCGTAATACCAGGAAACCACTAACGAATGCTTTTCATTGGCGAAAGTTGGGAAATATAATATCCCAATTACTCGGGCGGCTCAATACTCTCCCGACGATGCTGTCATGAAATTAGCTGTTATTTCGTACTGATTGATTTTCTGAAGATAAGGGTATTTCTATATTGAAAAGCTATGGGCGTTTCCATCGTCTATGAAGAAGTATTTCAGTTTGTTTAACGTTCGTATAGCTTCGCCTTTGATCACTGTCTCACCTGATGTTTTTTTACTTTTTATTTTATTTTTAATAAGGATCACCAACAATTTTGTACATTTAATCAGTTACTAGACTTATGACTAAGGTTTACAATGCGATGTAAAAACTAATTATAGGTGAACACAACTTGCAGTATAATTTCTTCATTGTTATTTTTTATTGCAGGAGATCAGCAGACAGGCAGACGGCCCACTTGATGGAAAGCGGTTACCATCGCCTATGGACATTTGCAAAACCAAAGTTGCTACAAATGCGCTGCTGCTCTCTTAAGGGAAACTGGAACCTAGTCACTAATGCCGGAACGCAACTCAAGGTTGTTATGGCGACATACTTTATACCAGAGGTGGTAGCCATCCAGTTGGGCAAATGCCCTACCACCTGGTTGTGGGTTGTTAAGTCGCCTCTTACGACAGGCCGCCCCAACGCAGGAAATTGTATTCTTTCTCCGTTCCTGCACGGAAAAAAATTTACTTAGACTCTAATAATAAATATAACAAAAATGTGTAGGGTATTGAAATTAGTCTGTCCGTCAGTCTGTCTAATAAGTGTCCTGTTGGGCTAAACGAATCTTTTTATAAAATGATTTTTTGGAGTCAAAGTGAATGTCAGTAACATTACTGCTGCTTTTGAGAATTCTACACATTCTAGAGATAGGGGAGTTTGCGTGTTGAGTGATGATGGTCTAGGATGCAGCACGCTTACCGAGATGACACCTAGCTATCTACTTCACTCGTGACTTGAAGACTCCTAGATTCTATTCGTCAGGAGAAACAGACTCCGGCAAGTTATTTCATTCTTCGGAAGCGCTTCGTCCTTGGCGCCAACCGACGCGTTCAGTTCTAAGGAACGCTCCCCGAAGTGTATCCGATAGAAAACCGACAATCTAGCAGCCTTGCGTCTATGCTCCAGACTCTGACGTCGATCATTAAAAAGACGGTCATTGGAGACCAGCCTCCTGGCTCTTTTCTCAATTGACTCCAACGCCTTCAACTGGTATTTGGCCGAGCCGTCCCAAAGATGATAACAGTACTACATGCAAAACCAAACTTGTATAAATAATTTGGGCCACCTGCATACCTGTAGACAAAGCACATTTATTACCTGCTGCGGCGATTGAGCTAATAACATTGAAACTACTATATGACTGTCTTCTTTTGTTTACTTTGTATTTAAACTTTGTAATTAGAAAAACAGTCCATTGTGTATTGTACTCGTTTATGGCCGTTCGCAGGCATAATTACGCAGGTGTGCGGATTACGTTTTCTGGGAAATTGCGTCGACGCTTGCCAGGTAGACATATTGCATCGGTGCATTATAAAGCAATGGCCCAATGGAGAGATGGTCAGTCGAGCGAGAAACAAGATCAAAGCAAGACTTGTGTACATTCGGTGATCTATTTAGTGACGGACTTTGCGAGTGTTATTTAATCATGTATTACGTTTGCACTAGTTGTGTTCAGTTATATTTGTACCTGTGTTATACGCGTTTGTATAGTTCTAATAAATTCTATAGTAATTCCAACGGCATTTTAATTCGAGTCCTGTTACACGTAACACTATTCTAAAAGTTATTTTTAATATATATTTTTTCAGACTCCAGTTTGCCTTATTTTGAAAAGTTATAATTCACCGAAAGCTCAGTATCAAAGCAGCAATAAGCTGAAAACAAACAAACAGCTTTATTAACCCGGTTTGTTTTATGTGTAATTAATTCCATTTGCATTTCATCCGCAAGCGAGATAAGTCGAGATGGCTCAGTGGTGTCAATCAAATGCTGTGGGTCGTTTCATGCTAATGATATGGGTTCGCATCCTGCTATAGGACATGTACTGTTTAGGCGTTTATTCTATCCAGATACATTTTACAATAGATCCTAAAGCAGTGCACATAAGAAAGAATGTTTTTGTTTAATACTTTGATTCATTATCATCTACTTCCATAATTTTGTCATAGTAATCATTATATTAATACGTGAAGCAAAAACTTTGTACCCCTTTTTACGAAAATTACGCGGGCTGAGGAGTATGAAATTTCGCACAATTATAGATTATATAGAGAAGAAGCGACGAATGCTATATTTTTTTTTATTATGCATTAAAAATACAATAAAAAAAACATTACACACACTACCATGTATTTGACACACACACGCATATATACTCTTTTGTTTATTGATAACGTCAATTAACAGTATAGCCTTGGCGAAATCTGTGTTTTTTTTTTATTGTAGAAGTACAGCAGACAGGCAGACGGCCCACTTGATGGAAAGAGGTTACCATCGCCTATAGACAGTTGCTCTCTTAAGGGAGACTGGAACCAGGTCACTAATGCCGGAACACAACTCAAGGTTGTTATGGCGACATACTTTAGACCAGGTAGGGTAGCCATCCATTCGGGCAAATGCCCTACCAGCTGGCTGTGGGTTGTATTGTCGCCTCTTACGACAGGCCGCCCCAACGCAGGAAATTGTATTCTTTCTCCGTTCCTGCACGGATAGAATAAGCCTGAATGGTGCTCTGTTGTTCGTGCCTACCCCGCAAGGGGACTGGCGTGAAGTTATGTATGTATGTATGAAATCTGTGATTATAGAAGTACAGTCTTTGACAAGAGAACCTTAGTAATGTTCAGACTTATCATTTAAATTGATTATTATGGTCGAATTTCGACCACGGGTGACCAATAGTAATTGTAATTACTTATCGTTTAAAGAATGATCAATAAAATTTTTGACTTGTAAGAATTGTGACGTCAGCGCAGTACACCCATACAAAATCAATGAAAGTACATACATACATACATAACTTCACGCCAGTTCCCTTGCGGGGTAGGCACGAACAACAAAGCGCCATTTAGGCTTATTCTTACACACCTCACTTGCCTCTTTGACATTCATAACTCTAGTCATGCACGCTCGTCTGTTCTTAAGGCTCCTGACAATGAAAGTATATGTCTTATAAATGACAAAATGTGTTTCAGTTGATTTGATTATAAGTACCCCGTTGCAAATTGTATTTAAGCCAGGACGGCCTCTGTTTTAGTAGTTTAATCGTTGGCCAGCTTGGTTCACTTGGATACGTCGGCCCAAGTTCGTTTCCCGATAGGATAAACGTTTCATTATTTAAACCGGTATGGGTGTCAACAATAAACTCGCGCGTACAGCGCGGTGAATAAAAGCCCGGTTATTATGTTAACCGCACAGCGGTTGCCGCTGTCGCCGCGCCGCCGCCCCGCACCCGCCGCGCGTTTCTCTCGCTGCAAACAGATCTTGGGACCCATTAGCATACATTTACATTTTCTTAAACTGTTTCGAGACAATGTCCGTGTTCCCCTTCTTGAGACACCCGTTTCTATTAAGGATTGCTTACATTTGTCCGGGGTGATAACTTTGTTAATTTAGACTTATTTTATACGCTATTTAACTTTATATATATACACATACATACATATATACATAACTTCACGCCAGTTCCCTTGCGGGGTAGGCACGAGCAACAGAGCGCCATTCAGGCTTATTTTTACACACCTCACTTGCTTCTTTGACATTCATGGCTCTTGTCATGCACGCTCGTCTATTCTTAAGGCTCCTGACATCACCTTCTGCTAGTACACGATCAATTTGATCATGGAAGGTGTGTCGTGGCCTTCCACGACTTCTACATCCATCCACTTTTGCATTGTATATCCGTTTAGTCATTCTTTTATTTCTCGTATAATTCGTTTTTACAATAATTCGTTACGCTGGTAAAATTTGAACGTATACCTATAGTGAAGTAATGAAGTGACTTAAAGTTCGTAAAAGTGACATTTTATCTGTCACTGTTCATGTGACGTTTACGTATGGAAAATGTCGTTGTTGTCGATGGCAACTGTCCAAAAGGCCAAAGGTGTTGGAGCCAGAACCGAAATTGGCGTATTGTGTCTGAATACTGGTATTAAAATGTTGAAGCGTTTAAATATGGTTAATAATTTTTTATCTGTACAGGAACGGAGAAAGAATACAATTTCCTGCGTTGGGGCGGCCTGTCGTAAGAGGCGACAATACAACCCACAGCCAGGTGGTAGGGCATTTACTCGACTGGATAGCTACTACCCCTGGTCTAGAGTATGTCGCCATAACAACCTTGAATTGTGTTCCGGCATTAGTGACCAGGTTCCAGTCTCCCTTAAGAGAGCAGCAGCGCATTTGTAGCACCTTTGGTGTTGCAAATGTCTATAGGCGATGGTAACCGCTTTCCATCAAGTGGGCCGTCTGCCTGTCTGCTGTACTCCTGGAATAAAAAAAAATATGGATTCACATTTGACAGTCCATGTCTTTATATTTGTTTGTAAGCAACGTATGAAACTATATGGTATGTAGTTACCGTCACATATGCACATCTGTAACACAAAGTAAGGAAAGGGATGCCGTGTTTACGTTTGTTAGAGAAGATTATTGAAGTCGTAGTTCCTGACAGACATCTAAGTTAGCCGTATAATTGTTGTACAGAGTGCATTATTCACATATGGGCATAGAAAAGTGTAAGATTATGGCTAGAAAATCAATATTTTGGCCATCAATGACAAAACATATTGAAGATTGTATAAGTACATGTGATACTTGTAAATCATATCAAAAGGCAAATACAAAAGAACCTATGTTGTGTAAAGAAATACCAAACAGTGTATGGGAAATAGTAGCAATAGTTTTTTTTTTTTAATCAATAAAAGATTTTATTAATAAATAACCTTTGCTTACATTATCATATTAATATGCATACAATTTAAGTAATAATCTAAGCTTTTCTCAAGTTGAACAATTTCAATATTAAATAGTTTTACTTAGATTAATTTAAGTTATCTGTTTGTGTTTTATGTTTTAATAATAAAAACTTAACTTTATAATTGTGTTTTATATTTTAATCCAAATTCATAATTATTACAATACAGTTGAACAAGAGCCATTTTTAACTTGGGTACGCAGCACATTGACAAGCAGTGTTGCCACCTATATTTTACTATCCTAACAATAGTAATTGAGACTACGTTTTAACGGTTTTAAGCGCGGCATTTTATAACTTTATGCAAACTCAAAGGAATGCACAGTAATTTTGTGTGCGAAACTCAGAAGCAGCTCAAGTATTACATATATTGAACTTATGAATAATGTTCACAGGAAAGTTTGCTGTAAATGCTTAAAATCGCTGATAAAATTTTCAAATACGCCAAATTATATTAATAAATAATATAAAACCAGGAAACAGTTGTGAAAAATATAGATATTATTATTAATATTAATATTATATAATGTCAGGTTTGCCAGGTGGTAGGGCATTTGCCCGACTGGATGGCTACCACCCCTGGTCTAAAGCATGTCGCCATAACAACCTTGAGTTGTGTTCCGGTATTTAGTGACCAGGTTCCAGTCTCCCTTAAGAGACCAGCAGCGCATTTGTAGCACCTTTAGTGTTGCAAATGTCCATAGGCGATGTTAACCGCTTTCCATCAAGTGGGCCGTCTGCCTATCTGTTGAACTCCTGCAATAAAAAAAAAATGTCAAAAAAGCAAGTGAGGTGTGTAAGAATAAGCCTAAATGGCGCTCTGTTCTTCGTGCCTACCCCGCAAGGGAACTGGCGTGAAGTTATGTATGTGTGTATGTATTATTAGTATTCTCGTCTATAACAAATATGAAGTTCTTTGATTCCATGAATAGAAACATAAGTATGATTTTCATCACGACGTTATTAACCATTTCCGAATAAATGAGACTTGGCCCTATCGGCGTAGATAATTGCGATCCCGGTTATTGTGCGCACACCCTTATTTACGACTAATTCAGGCGCTGCGTGGAGAATCGCAAACTGACACACGGAATATTAAGTGGGCGGCGGGCCTTAAACAACATCGTAACACATTCTATGGCATTTGAGCCTTGAAAATAGTGTGTGGAACCCGTCTTAGTAAAATCTACAATTATCGTGGCTCTTATTCCTCTTTATCTATAACTAGCTGTGCCCGCGACGCCGTCCGCGTGGAATTTGTTTTCAAAGCCCCCCGATTTTGAATCATTTTTCATTGGTGCTCCGCTCCTATTGGTCTTAGCGTGATGATATATAGCCTATAGCCTTCCTCGATAAATGGGCTATCCAACATTGAAAGAATTTTTCAAATCAGACTAGTAGTTCCAGAGATTAGCGCGTTTAAACAAACAATCAGGTTCAGGTGATCAGGTTCCAGTCTCCCTAAAGAGAGCAGCAGCGCATTTGTAGCAACTTGCTGTTGCAAATATCCATAGGCGATGGTAACCGCTTTCCATCGAGTGGGCCGTCTGCCTGTCTGCTGATCTACTGCCATAAAAAAAAGAAACAAACAAACTCTTCAGCTTTATATATTAGTATAAGATGAGGAGGTTGGGGCCTCTTTACCGGCTGCAACTCAGTGGGCAACTACCCACCGGTAACTGGGTTCGGAGCTGCTGGAGTCTGGCTTCGCAGCAACTCTCGTTGGCCAATCTGCGGCGTTCGGTGGCCATCTCGGGCTTGAGAAACATTCTTATTGTTACGTGCGAGCGGGGGTCCGCACTTAGCATTGGAAGAAAACACCAGTTTTTAACTAAACGCTTTTACTGACTTACACAGTCGTGCGTGATTCCTCTCCGCAGGGTTGCCCGCGCAACTAACGACGCACTGTTTTTATCTTTTATTTTTATTGCAGGAGTTCAGCAGACAGGCAGACGGCCTACTTGATCCTCTTATAGGAGACTGGAACCTGGTCGCTAATGCCGGAACACAACTCAAGGTTGTTATGACGACATACTTTAGACTAGGGGTGGTAGCCATCCAGTCGGGCAAACGCCATACCACCTGGCTGTGGGTTGTTAAGTCGCCTCTTACGGCAGGCCGCCCCAACGCAGGAAATTGTATTCTTTCTCCGTTCCTGCACGGATAAAAACTGTACCAACGATAAGATGTCTCACTCACAATACCATCGCCGATATTGCGTAGACCACCTCCTGCTGCTGCAGTTTTTACCTCCGAAATTACTACGCGTAGCTCGCTTCTGGACCTCGTTTTAAACTACTCTTAACTCCTCCTTCACTAAACTGCCCACTAAACTTTTAACTAAATTCACCACTAAACTCGTCACTGTCTTCTATAAAACTTCTCTTCCGACTCTTTCGTTTCGCAGTTGTCGCTTCGCTGCCTTGAACTGCGCTCAACTCTCAACTGCCCGGTAGGCGCGCCTGACGCTGCTTATATACCCGGAAGAATCTTCTGGAATACATAATCTGTCCCTTTCTAAACATCTATCTATCTCTGTCTTTTCCTTCCAGAATCTTCTACCTTTTTCTAAAAGTCTTGAGACCGGCTCATCACACATTATCTCTCATTTGTACGACAAATTAGGTGTTACATATTTGGAAGTATTTGGAACCGAACACTACTTACAAGATTATAGGAACGAATTAATAAAAATAATTATTACATTTGATTAAGATTAATATATCACTATAGGAGCTTTGCTCGCATATACTTCGGCATGGTTGTCAATTATTGCATTTTCCAGAATGAAGATTACTCTCATCCATTGCATCAGACGTCATTATACCAAGAATCTTGAACCAAGGATCGTGTCGAAGACGCTGTAGAAAGAAGAACGTCCAAACATAATTACATAGTTAATATTATAGAACAGATGTCTAATTCCCTAATAACACAATGTAGAGAATCTGGAATCCGAAGTATTAAGCCTAATTCATGTGTATTCGGATTAATTAACTAGTTAGTTAACTTCGAGTAAAGCCTTATCATCGTTTGGGCAGACATCAACTTAATCGACCACTTATAACTTAACTGGAAAATTACTATCCAAATGTAAATGAAGCCTAAAGACTTCGCAACTACAAGTAGAATATGAAACCCACATAACTATCTATACTAATATTATAAAGCTGAAGAGTTTGTTTGTTTGTTTAAACGCGCTAATCTCAGGAACCGCTCTTCCGATTTGAAAAATTCTTTCAGTGTTAAATAGTACATTTATCGAGGAAGGCTATAGGCTATATTATATTTTCAAAAAATTAGGGATCCTTACTAAAAGTCCAATAATGTAACCCAAGGTGTAAAAAAATGACACGAAAAAATCCTTACACGGCGTGCGCTGCGAAATCTATTGATTATAGAACAAAACAATGTACTACCACTTTGCAGAAGATCTAGTTATCTACAAAAAATATTGCGTAACCATATGTCTAACTATTGTAGTTATGTCACAATAAGTGTTTTCTTTTATTTTTTTAAATAACTAAAATACCGTCGCTTCAAATACTCTTTATTTTGTACCTTGGTATTAATCCTTATCAAAATAAATTACTCCATATTCAAGACGAATTCAATACCTTTCTAGAACTTTTTGAATTATTCAATTCGAACGTTTCACTCAAAAGATATCGCGACATTTAAAATGTAAGTATTAGTGTTGTAGCCAAATATACGGAACTACTGGTCTGATTTGAAAAATTCTTTCAGTGTTGGATAGCCCATTTATCGAGGAAGGCTATTATAGGCTACATCATCACGCTAAGACCAATAGAAGCGGAGCACGAATGAAGAATGTTTCAAAATCGGTTTTGAAGACAAATTTCACACGGACGACGTCGCTGGCACAGCTAGTCATAGATAAAACTAACTGACTACATTTTCATAAGTTTCTGAGAGTAAACAGCTTTTCCAAATTAAGTACATTAATTAGATAATGGGATACTTAGATACACTTCCTCCGTGGGCTCAGCGACGCAACGTGAGTGTCACTCTGTTCTTCCAGCGATACTTGGGGCCGACCTACCTAAAAAATTATGACTTCAATAAACGTCATAATTTTATCTAAATTGTAATGTAGAGTGATTTAACCATTGTATTAATTTATAACAGTACCTATAATAAAAATAAAATCTAATTTTAAAAATAAATTAATTAAACTATACTATAAATAAAGGTATACGTACAAAATAACAATAATCTATAAATATATAATAAAAAAAATCAATGATAAATCAATCAATCGTGCATGACAAGAGCTATTGTTGCATAATATTAATTAGCACAATCAATTTTTCATAACTTCCAATTTTAGTATATTTTAAACAAATTTTAAAACCCCGTGTGAGCTATAGACGCCGATGCTGCCCTCGCGCGGACACTCAGTGCAACTTTCTACACCGCACGCGCCGCATTAACTTTCCTGTTTTTTCGTCTATTTTCAAGTGTTTTCATACATACATAACTTCACGCCAGTTCCCTTGCGGGGTAGGCACGAACAACAGAGTGCCATTTAGGCTTATTCTTACACACCTCACTTGCCTCTTTGACATTCATAACTCTTGTCATGCACGCTCGTCTGTTCTTAAGGCTCCTAACATCACCTTCTGCTAGTACACGATCAATTTGATCATGGAAGGTGTGTCGTGGCCTTCCACGACTTCTGCATCCATCCACTTTTGCATTATATATCTGTTTAGTCATTCTTTCATCATACTTTCAATTGTTTTCAAATATACAATTAGCTAAGCCTCTAGCCAATCAAGAAATCGTGCCAGTGAATGTGATTTACAATCCACGATCGAAGGGTTCCCGCAGGACAGCAAGCAGGGTAAGTGGTTGTGCATTAGGCATTTTCCAAATTCCGCATTCTAAACCGTACAGCTATGAATGTCAAAGAAGCAAGTGAGGTGTGTAAGAATAAGCCTAAATGGCGCTCTGTTGCTCGTGCCTACCCCGCAAGGGAACTGGCGTGAAGTTATGTATGCATATATGTAAAAAAAATCAATTAACTATTCAAAGGACTAGGGTCTAACAAAAGAGAAGATAGTTGTACCAACTTCATCGTTTGTTTAATGTATTAATTTAAACTGCGCACCTTTTTTTTTAACTCGATTACATCGTCGCGGATAGAGGGGCTTGGGAAAACCAACACTAGATGGCGTTGAGCGGTAAAAAAAATAGTAGTGAGTCGACCATTGCAACGTGCGCGTTTCCAAAAACCCAAAAACGAATAGTTAATCTTCAAAACAAACTGATTATTTATATATTGATAAATTAGATTAGGCTCCCATAGAGTAAATAATAACCATAAACAAAATTAAAAATAAAATTAAATAATTAAAATTAATAAGTTGGCGGTAGGCTAAATAAAACTTTATCAATACTCGTTGACACTTGACATCTTTGTCTTCCGTGATCACGGCCACTGGAAAGTGGCCGAAACGTCGGAAAAACCAAAATCAAATAAAATTACCGCGCTTAAAACCGTTAAAACGTAGTTTTATTAACAAACTGATTACCAAACAGTGAATTCGATCATCAATACCACAAAAAAACCTGCGATTTGCAAGTGCTAGGCCTAGCTGAACTCCACGCACGACAGCGTTTGGTAAGTACCATCCCCATTCCTTGGCGTGTGATTCGGAGTTGGGAAAAAGGTTTTGCGCAACTTAAATGCACAATACTTGTAAAATTAAAATTGAACCCAAATGTATCAAAATTATATTTAGTTTTGAAACAATAGTAACTGCAGAATCCTAACCAACTCAGAAATAGAAAACCTCGAGGCTGAGACGAGGAAAACCAGAGATTTTATCCGTGCAGGAACGGAGAAAGAATACAATTTCCTGCGGCCGGGCGGCCTATCGTAAGAGGCGACTAAACAACCCACAGCCAAGTGGTAGGGCATTTGCCCGACTGGATGGCTACCACCCCTGGTCTAGAATATGTCGCCATAACAACCTTGAGTTGTATTCCGGCATTAGTGACCAGGTTCCAGTCTCCTTTAAGAGAGCAGCAGCGCATTTGTAGCACCTTTGGTGTTGCAAATGTCCATAGGCGATGGTAACCGCTTTTCATCAAGTGGGCCGTCTGCCTGTCTGCTGAACTCCTGCAATGAAAAAAAAAAAAAAAAAGATGGAAGAGAATCATAGAGTAAAAACACGACACTGACTTGACCAAGCTTCAAGTCTTCAATTGGCAAGAAACTTTCGGAGGCCGCGATTCACTTTGGGTCATCGAGCCAACAGACTTAGTTAATTACTATTCATAGTAGACGTTACAAAACCGTTAATAAATCTTAACAAGGCGAGGGAGTTTACGGAGGGTCCTCTTAATAAAACGCGGCATATTTTCTTGAAAAAATAAAAACAAGATCGTATTGGTTGAAGGGCGAAGGTATTGTTAGAGTTGGCTAAATGGAGGGTGCGAAAAGGGCCCTTCAACATTTGAGATCGACGAAGTGCTCTCTCGGAAGCACCCGCTGACATGCCTTGCAGCCTCCTACCTATAGGCGGAGTGGGTTATCAACCGCAGGTGGCTATTAAAAGCAAAACAAAATACTAAACGCTTAACCAGGTCGAATTTAGTTTGATAAATGCATCATGCTATTTAACTAATTTTAACTATTAATGAAACGAATTAAACGTATAAACGCTTCATAGAAAAATAAAAAAACTTCGTTTAAAAAAACCAACTTCAAAAACTAAAAAGTATAAAATAACTTATTTCTAAAGCTATTATTATTAATAGTTATATATTATCTAAAACATCTTAAAGTCGGTACTTAACTAGCTGTCCCGGCAGACGTTGTTCTGCCCTGTAGAAATAAAATTTAGAACCCGATTCGAGCGCCACCTACCGGGTCCAAATGTAAGCTATCCTATCTTTCAAGTCGGATCAAACTGCACACGGTGTGCAAATTTGATTAAAATCGATCAAGTAGTTTAGGAGTCCATCACGAACAAACAACGTGACACGTAATTTATATATATTAAGATAATAATAGCTTTAGAAATAAATTATTTTATACTTTTTAGTTTGTTTAAACGAAGTTTTTTTATTTTATTTGTTACTTTTTAGTGTGTAGCTATGTATGGGTCGACCTACGAAAGGTGCGGCGCTCCTTAAAAAATATAGGTCCCAAGAAACGGGAACAAAAAAATGTTCGTAAAATGAAAACTACTGGGCCAAACTATGTTAAATTTTTAGGGGACCAAATGGCAGCTATTCCGCGTCCAACAAAAAAAGAATCACGTAAATCCGATCATAAATCTCGGAATAATCGGTGAACATACATAAAAAAAACAAAAAAACCGACGAATTGAGAACCTCCTCCTTTTTTTGAAGTCGGTTAAAAAATATAAAGAAACGTATCTAAATTAATGGAATTACATTAATCAAAAAGAAGATGTAGGAGCTTAGTAGCTAAGACGCTTGCGTTTCTGGTAATGTGGGTTCGAATTTAGGCGAAGAAGCGTGCATCAGTAAGAGGTTTCTGATATATTATTGTACATATTGTTACAATTACCGCATGCTTTTTATCCGTGCAGGAACGGAGAAAGAATACAATTTCCTGCGGCCGGGCGGCCTGTCGTAAACCGCGACTTAACAATCCACAGCCAGATCGTAGGGCATTTGCCCGACTGGATGGCTACCACCCCTGGTCTAAAGTATGTCGCCGTAACAACCTTGAGTTGTGTTCCGGCATTAGCGATCAGGTTCCAGTCTCCCTTAAGAGAGCAGCAGCGCTTTTGTAGCAACTTTGCTGTTCCAAATGTCCATAGTCCAGTCCATAGAGTCTGCCTGTCTGCTGATCTCCTGCAATAAAAATAAAAAAGAGCTGACGATGAAAAATCAAAATAACAGATCTGACAAACCCGCCGATCTGCCTTCACCTACTTAACCGGTATAATCTCCGTTCCTTTAAAAATGAGGAGGCTCGAGCCTAGAAATCTTAATTCATTAATTAATACATACTTATATTAATTAGGATAGCTGGATTTTTGATCTCAGTATTACTGATTGTTGCAAGACAGTTTTTTTTTTTTTATTGCAGGAGATCAGCAGACAGGCAGAAGGCCCACTTGATGGAAAGCGGTTACCATCGCCTATGGACATTTGCAACACCAAAGTTGCTACAAATGCGCTGCTGCTCTCTTAAGGGAGACTGGAACCTGATCACTAATGCCGGAACACAACTCAAGGTTGTTATGGCGACATAGTCTAGACCAGGGGTGGTAGCCATCCAGTCGGGCAATTGCCCTACCACCTGGCTGTGGGTTGTTAAGTCGCCTCTTACGACAGGCCGCCCGGCCGCAGGAAATTGTATTCTTTCTCCGTTCCTGCACGGATAGAACGGTTAAATCAAAGATGCACAGGACATTAAAAACGCGTTCAGATGATGCACCCACCCAGATTATAATATTGAATACACAAAGAAACAATTGTTAAAAAACGCTAAATAATAAATACTGTAATGATATAAAAACAACATGATCGTAATTACAATTGGCGGCGCGGTGCGTTGTCCCGGGAGCGTGTACATTGATGCGGAAAAAGAAACGTACTGTTATGGATGTAACGGCAGTTGTTCTTGGCGAGTATACACAGCGGCAATCGTCCCGGTTCTCCGTCCGGGCCGCTGTTATTTTATGCAAATCCGAGCCCGACTTCGCGATTTGTCCAAACAGATTGTTCGCCGAGAGGAAGCGAGGAGCTGCAAACTCACTCCATTTATGCGATCGTGTGGCCGACTCGACGAATATTCAAATTATGCTTTTTCAACTGTGTTTCGTAATGTCAACATTACAGAAATAACTGGACGAAATATATTCTTAGCCTACAAGTCGTGTCAATCGATTTCTTAGGTATGTGCTAGCTACGTAGGTGACAGTGATTTTGGGTCGTTTCTAACAGCCAAAACACTAATGACACAAGAGCACTCTTTTTAACCGACTTCAAAAAAAGGAGGAGGTTCTCAATTCGTCGGGATCTTTTTTTTTATGTATGTTCACCGATTACTCCGAGATTTATGATCCGATTTACGTGATTCTTTTCTGTTCGACGCGGAATAGCTGCCATTTGGTCCCCTAAAAATTTAACATAGTTTGGCCCAGTAGTTTTCATTTTATCAACATTTTTTATGAAAAATTTTCCATTCCGTTCCATATGTACACCGATTACGCTGAGATTTATGATCCGATTTCCGTGATTTAGTTTGATGTGGAATAGTTGCCATTTGGTCCCCTAAAAATTTAACATAGTTTGGCCCAGTAGTTTTCATTTTACGAAGATTTTTTTGTTCCCATTTCTTGGGACCTATATTTTCTAAGGAGCGTGGCACCTTTCGTAGGTCTACCCATACATAGCTACACACCAAAAAGTAACAAATAATTTATTATAATTTGATTATTTAATGATACCGCTTAAAAAGCAACTGCAAATGATTACCAATATAACTAAATTATCAGTTACATAACAGCAGAAACATTCTACATTAAATAGAAAGTAAATCAAATTGAAACTAAATAACACAAAGTATTTCAGGAGTCAACCACTCCTGCCTAATTTTGTACACTCTCTAATGTTTTAATGAACGTTATTATATAAAAAAAATAATATTTTAATTCACTAACAAACATTATAATGCTAGCAATGGCCAACAGAATTCTAAACGGGACCCGAACACGGTTCTTGCTCAAGACTGTGAAGATTACAACAATACCAAAATGAAGCCACTTTCATATTACTACATACATATATAACTTCACGCCAGTTCCCTTGCGGGGTAGGCACGAACAACAGAGCGCCATTCAGGCTTATTCTTACACACCTCACTTGCTTCTTTGACGTTCATAACTCCTGTCATGCACGCTCGTCTGTTCTTAAGGCTCCTGACATCACCTTCTGCTAGTACACGATCAATTTGATCATGGAAGGTGTGTCGTGGCCTTACTACTCTACTACTACTACTACTTCATATTACTCTTTATATAAATATTGTGGATTGATTCGTGTAAACTTCCTATTCTATGTACACCGCTTCGCAACGTGTTATCGCTGTTTAAAGAAGAAGAAGCGCCAAGAAATACCCCAGGAACAAGTCTAGCAGTTTTTTTATCATAGTTATTTATCTATAGTCTCAGGCTCTTTTTTATTAAAGTACAAATAAAAGGTGTATTACAATTTATTTTCAAAGAATGAATGGGGTTGTAAAAAACAAAAAAATTGTTGTTATTGTCGCGGTAATTACATACTAAGAATTCATACTGCGACAAATCTCCATAGATTCCTTACGTGGTATGCAAAATAGAAACGTTATACAGAAGATGGTATAAAAGGCTGGAGCGAGCAGCTATGTAAATGCAGTTACGTCATTTAAATATTCTTCAATAGTGTAGTATCCCTTTTTAAGCAAGGTACTTGTAATTTAGCTTTAAATTTAATGAAGGGCAGATCCAACACTTCATTAGGAATTTTATTGAAGAAGCTTATACCGACCCCCAGGTAAGAAGACAGCACTTTTGTAATCTGAAAGACGGCAGTATCTATTATTATGCCTGGCCTTGAAATTGTGAGCATCCTTATATTGTTTGTACACATTCAATACGGGTATGAGATATCAGATCATGATAATATCGCTGTGCTCTCGGCTGATGTGTAGAGCAAGCTGAAAGATTTGATAAGGAGCAAAGTTCAATTGGAATTTAGGGGGTACATAATGAAAGGGGCTTAATACCGTATTGGTAAACATTAGCATAAAGTATTCACAAAAATTGCGTGCCCCGCTCCGGAAGGCGGCGAGGAATCTTAATATCATCCCCCTTACTTGCTGTCCCCCTTACATCCCCGCGGGGTTGCTAGCTTAAAACTCACGACTCGGCCTGGCAAAAGTTAGCTAAAAATATACATAACCGTGTCCCACGGGAGCCTTTGTATTCTCTGCCGTTCCGAAAACATTTTATATCTAGCGACATCACGCAGATAAAAATTAGATAAAAGAAATTCAAGTACGTACCATGGGAAATGAAGGCTTGTGTACTACTACTTCCTCCTTGATGATGAACGTGCATCTACATTTGTTACGATCTTGGCATACTCGCTTCATCTACTTTTATTAATCTTTCTACACGTGAAACTTTGTTTGGGATGCTTTTGACGTGACCTTTAATAATATTAAGAACGTCGCGCTTTAGCGGTGACTTTTTTTTTTTTTTTTTTTTATAGCCAGGGGAAATCCGCTTGAGGACCAGAGGACCATAAGCCGCGACAAGGGCAGAACCTTGGGGGGATAATTCGCGACCCGTGTGTAGGATTCACCAGATCGAGGGTGGCACCAGCATGCCCAGTCAGAACTGGTGCCATGCCGTTGCCACCCCCGGTTAGGGATACCCACTAAAACCCCTGGGTGTTCCGTCCTTCGCCTTATGCCAGGGCTACGGGTATATGACCTAGCCTCTCCGCAGCCCTGGCAGGCGTGGGCCCCCCTCACGAGGCCTCTTCCATTGCCGGGGGACTCATCCCCCGGCATCATCATGCTCTCTAGGCGTGGGGCGGTCTGTAACGCGCCCCACGGGAGGAGAGATGAGCGCGCGCGGAACACTCGCGCTCTCATCTCGACGGCATGTGCGGGTGAGTGAGAACCCCTATACCCCAAGGGGCCCCACCCGCGCCGCCCGCTTACGGTGGCCGAAGGTCGAAATCCGCCCTCCGGCGTCGGCGCGTCCTCCTTTGGCGGGAGCGGAGCAAGGACGTCCGCTCACGCTCCCGCTCCGCCTCCTCCTTCGCAAGCATAACGCGCTCGCAAAAGGAGGAGAACTTTAGCGGTGCCCACTCTATCGTCTTACATGTTTTATCTATCTACTTTTATCCAATCTCTACATGTCCAAACATCTTTAACATTCATTTCTGTTGCTCTATCCAAAATAGTAAATAAACACTTCTTTTAATACTCACAGCTTAAATCTCGTTTAAAAGCCTTGTGTTCTATAACAATGAACGCTTGAGATGATTATTGGTCCAATATAGACAATAATACAAGATCGCGAAAGCATTCAACTCTACATATTATCATCTCAAACGTATTCATGCATGGTATTGCTTCAGAATACGAATATTAGTCTGATGCATAAGAGTTAATTGAAGTCAAAAATTGGACTACCAAAGAATGGAAGCAAGAATTGCTAATAATGACTTAAAAACAATTCGTCAGTGACAGTACTGCAACAAGAGCAGTTGTTTATAAAGCTGTGAATAAATAGCTATTTCCAGGGATTCCGTTGCACATGGTAAGTTTGGTAATCGACATTAGAGGGAGCACTCGGGGAGCGACGGCGATTATGTGCAATTTTGTCAACGGGTTTTGAACGACGTCTTTGCGTCACATTTATCAGTACGTAGCTATTGTTATGTTATGTTATGGATTCAATTTGATACATACATACACACACACATACATAACTTCACGCCAGTTTCCTTGCGGGGTAGGCACGAACAACAGAGCGCCATTTAGGCCCATTCTTACACACCTCACTTGCTTCTTTGACATTCATAACTCTTGTCATACACACTCGTCTGTTCTTAAGGCTCCCGACATCACCCTCCGCTAGTACACGATCAATTTGATCATGGAAGGGGTGTCGTGGCCTTCCACGACTTCTGCATCCATCCACTTTTGCATTGTATATCTGTTTAGTCATTCTTTCATCATGCATTCTTTCCACATGCCCGAACCACCGGAGCATTCCTTTCCTTACCTTCACCCCTTGTATTAAATAAATTAACTAGTATCCTAATTTTGTCTGTAATCTGTCTCCCGTTGACTTTGGAATTTGCGTTCTTCTTTAAACCTTTCAAATTATTTTAGTTTATCTTTAGTGCTAATGTATTTTTGAATGACGTAAGCAGCTCGATCTCACAAACTAAACAAAACTTTGAGACCTAATCAATTATCCAAGAACTGATCGAAGTAAAACATACGATAGCTAAGAAAGATAATGAATAAAATACATTATATAAAATCTGCATTTTCTGATTCTGAATTGGAAAAATAAATTTGAGTAATAATATTGCAAATGAAATCGATGAGATGAACGTAGGCCGTTATCCCGAATCGTGTGTTCTCCCGGAATTGATTTGATGTTAAAGCCTAACGAAGTTCGACATACGCGATGTTAGCATAATATTATTAGATGCCGAGTGCCGAGCCGCGACCGGAATCGATTTGATAAAACATAATACACGGGTTGGACCAGTTCTTGCGCCATCCATGGGGAAAATAAATCAATTAAATGATGTAAAAATTGATAGCAGATATTAACCTGAAGGCGACAATTCAATCAAGACATCACAAGACAAGATGGTTGTCACCCCTGGTCTGACTATGTTGTTATAACCACTTTGAGTTGCGTTTCGGCATTAGCGGCCAGGTTTCATTCCCCTTCGAAGTTGGCAGCATATCGGTAGCACCTCATTGGCCATGGCAATCGCTTTCCTTCAAGTGATCTGCCTGCTTTTATGCTATGCTTATGTAATAAAAGAATAGGTACGTTGTCGTGAGTTGACGGTAGCTGAGTATTGAATATATCTTCCTTCTTAATCCTCCCCAATTTGAAACTCGGATTCTTAAGAGTATGACGCTTCTGCATTAACGTCGCATCTAACTTTCTACATACATACATAACTTCACGCCAGTTCCCTTGCAGGGTAGGCACGAACAACAAAGCGCCATTTAGGCCCATTCTTACACACCTCACTTGCTTCTTTGACATTCATAACTCTTGTCATGCACACTCGTCTGTTCTTAAGGCTCCTGACATCACCCTCCGCTAGTACACGATCAATTTGATCATGGAAGGTGTGTCGTGGCCTTTCACGACTTCTGCATCCATCCACTTTTGCATTGTATATCTGTTTAGTCATTCTTTCTCTCATTCCTTTCCTTACCTTCACCCCGACACTCTCTTTCAGAGCAACTCTCTTTCTTACTTCGGTATTACGAACGCGGTCCGCGAGCGTCACTCCGCAGATTTTGCGCTGTGATCGCATCTCAACCGCGTTTACTCTACTTTTATCTAACTTTCTAGCTGTATCTAATAGTATGTATGTTAGTTTTACCTCTTTTATAAGGAAATCATTTTATACATTCACTGTGACATAATTCCTAAAGCGATTTTACCGCGTGACTCCACACATCCACGGCCGCATATTCATCTCCGTGATACGTAGCTTTTACTTGTGGTGCTCAAGTACAGGCCACACCCAGTCGTTGTCCAATCATGAAATTCAATTAGAATATTCGCTCTGATAGAAATGATATGACGACTTCGAGTCGAAGCACAAATTGAATTGCGACTCATTTGGTTCGGAAGCCGTTCGCGCTGCCGGGTGCGGGATGGGAGCGCGTGGGGGCAGACACGGGAACACAATCAGCCTAATGAAAAAACAGACGCACGCTGATTTATGTGCGCAACTTGGACGACTTCGGCCGCGAGGGGATTGCGCTCTCAGGGTACTGTAGCCATTTTCGCGAAAACGGAATCCTCGTGAAATTCTCACGTTTATCCGTCCGGCCGTCTGTCTGTCTATTGTGTAACATTTGCACGCTTAATCAATTACTGACACTATCCAAAAAAGTGATCTTTTCAGGAGACCCAAAGAACCGCTTTTTAAGCATGAATATCAGTAACATCACAACGTTTTGTAGTAAATAGTTTTACACGTATTTTCATGATTTAGAAAAATTTTGGATAGCGTCTGTATCTGATTAAGCATGCGATATATTCCCATATTAAGCAAATTACGCTTGTGTTATTGCTAGTCTACCTAGAATACATGGATTTCCTTAAGAAATATTAAAATAACATATTAAAAGATAATATGTTTTAGATAAATTAGCTAAACACACAATTGACATCATCAAGGAAAGGAAAGTTAGTCACGAAACATACATACATAGATAACATCACGCCAGTTCCCTTGCGGGGTATGCACGAACAACAGAGCGCCATTCAGGCTTATTCTTACACACCTCACTTGCTTCTTTGACATTCATAGCTCTTGTCAAGCACGCTCGTCTGTTCTTAAGGCTCCTAACATCACCTTCTGCTAGTACACGATCAATTTGATCGTGGAAGGTGTGTCGTGGCCTTCCGCGACTTCTGCATCCATCCACTTTTGCACTGTATATCTGTTTAGTCATTCTTTCATCATGCATTCTTTCCACATGCCCGAACCACCGGAGCATTCCTTTCCTTACCTTCACCCCGACACTCTTTCAGACGAAACGATTTCACGAAACATATCCTTAGAAACTTAATTGTTGTTACTGTACATAAAGCAGGAGCTGTCACATAATTACATATATATATAATCAAATTTAAAAAGGTTATTATTAAAATTATAACTAGTCTACGAGATTAACTATAGAGTACAGCCACTACACAGATATAGTTAATTAACCAAGTAGGCTAAGTTAACCCCATTAGGTACGCTTTGGACATTGACAATATTTTTTGATCTTATTTTGATGAAGTCGTGGAAGGCCACGACACACCTTCCATGATCAAATTGATCGTGTACTAGCAGAAGGTGATGTCAGGAGCCTTAAGAACAGATGAGCGTGCATGACAGGAGTTATGAAGGTCAAAGAAGCAAGTGAGGTGTGTAAGAATAAGCCTGAATGGCTCTCTGTCGATCGTGCCTACCCCGCAAGAAAACTGGCGTGAAGTTATGTATGTATGTATTTTGATGACGTAATTTCCAGTCAAATTATCCGCTTTGTATAAATTTGTCTTACCAAAATGTATCTTTTGTTGTGATGTTAGTGTAAAGTCGTGTTGAATAAATAAGTAATATGTGGATTTGAATTTAGTCAAAACGTGACTATATAAAAAGGAGATATTATAAGTCAAGCCAGAAAATTATTTATTGGCCACGTGATTATACTTCTAATTTTATAACTAAGCAACGGGAAAATGACATAGCCTCTAATAAACTAATTCGTCGTTTTTACAACGCGAACTAAATATTCTATAGAAAGCGTCAAGTAAAGATCATCAATGATTGTGACTTGTCCTTCTTATTTATACGTTGCCACCTTATTTACTAATTCGGCCACGGATTTTACTGCGTTAATAATCCAATAATGGTTTAATTTTCTTTTTTTGATTAGGTACCTACCTACATTCTTTTTATACGTTTCTATTATTTACTATAAGTAAAATGATGGTAATTCAATAAACGAGTGATTTTTTAAAAAGAAAGTCTTTTATTTTCTCTCTCCTCAATAGTATACCAACTATTTGAAGACATTTTTAGCAAAATTTTGACGATCAGTTAACGTGAGATGAGTTACATTTTAAACGTACTGAGTTAAAAGATTAGAAGCTAAATAAATATATTTTGTGATGTCATATATTACTATTTTAGAAGTTTACTGTTAGAATGCATGTTACAAATTTAGATGCTAAAAAATAAAGAATTTAGATTGGTTTACATAGAAGATAAGTAGTGGCTAAGATAGTATTATTTAGATGCTCTTTAATTGTGGCTGACTTAGTAATTTAGTAGCATAAATTTTTAGAGGCGAATAATGCTAATAAAAAGAAGCTTGTTTAATTAACACCCTATAAAAAATACAAAAAGTACTATTGCTTTAATATGTACATAGATAAATTCGCCGAATGAAGTTAATTTTGCAAATGGCTGTGTTCAAAACATTTTCGCTTTAATATAAGAAATGCGAGCCAAAAGCCCCCTTTACGAGCATTATAAAAGATAGCTAACAATGCCAGCTCCACGTTCACCTTCAGCCCCAGAGAAGCATTTAATTTTTTCTACTAGGAAAAACTTTTCGTATCTAGTTTTATGGAACATGTTTCCCTGTGAATAAATTATCCACCGGTTATTGCTTATACCGGGAACCTCGTAAAACCTGGAAGCTATGCATAAAGTTGCGCCGGAATTTTTACGCAATCTCCACACACTCGGTTCAGTTTCGCATTAGGGGAGTGCTCGCGTTGTGGCTGCCTCTCCTGCCTTCCTAGCGTCAAACACGTCCACAATTACTTCCTCGTCAGTCAAGATGTCTCGATGAATATACCAGGAATATTAGGGTCTAGCTGTGCCCGCGACGTCGTCCGCGTGGAATTTGCTTTCAAAACCCTCCGATTTTGAAATATTCTTCATTGGTGTTCCGCTCCTATTGGTCTTAGCGTGATGATATATAGCCTATAAGCCTTCGATAAATGGGCTATCCAACACTGAAAGAATTTTTCAAATCAGATTAGTAGCTCCTGAGATTAGCGCGTTCAATCAAACAATATTAGTATATTTGGCTACAACACTAATACTTACATTTTAAATATCGCGATATCTTTTGAATGAAACGTCCGAATTGAATAATTCAAAAAGTTCCAGAAAGGTATTGAATTCGTCTTGAATATGGAGTAATTTATTTCTAAAGCTATTATTACCTTAATATATATAAATTACGTGTCACTTTGTTTGTCCGCGATGGATTCCTAAACTACTTGACCGATTTTATTCAAATTTGCACACCGTGTGCAGTTTGACCCGACTTGAAAGATAGGACAGCTTACATTTGGACTCGGTAGGTGGCGCTGCAATCGGGTTCTAAATTTTATTTCTTCAGAGCAGAACAACGTCT
Organism: Dendrolimus kikuchii; assembly: GCA_019925095.2. NCBI lineage: Eukaryota > Metazoa > Arthropoda > Insecta > Lepidoptera > Lasiocampidae > Dendrolimus > Dendrolimus kikuchii. The sequence continues at coordinate 24,624,889 of CM034397.1, forward strand.
GCCGGGACCGCCAGTTAATAATATATATTATCTAAAACATCTTAAAGCCGGTGGTTAGTAATTTTCAAAATATAGTAACTTTTATGTTTTGCTTTGCACCGACTTCAATATGTTTTAAATAAATATATTAATAATAATAGCTTTATAAATAAGTTATTTTATATATTTTTAGTTTTTAAGTTTTTGAAGTCGGTTTTTTTAAACGAAGTTTTTTTTTATCTTTCAGAAACAACTAGTTTTCTACGCGGGTTAGACCCTAATAGGTAAACCTATTTTACATACATATTCAAATTTAAAAGTTTTATTCAAAATAAGATCCACTGCAGAACATTTTTTTAAGAAAGAAAGAATAGTATTTTATTTAGGACAAAAACTAAGTTAATATAAATAGAAAGACAATAGAAACAAAATAAGTCCAACATTGGACCCAGGCTCAGCATAATGCTGCAAGGACCAGCGCTGTTCTACCACCTGGTACCAGAAAATGAAGTCACGGTGGACAATATACCATACATAACAACAAAAATATATACAGTATAAGGTATCTATATATATAAAAAAACCGACTTCAAAAACTAAAAAACTAAAAAGTATAAAATAACTTATTTCTAAAGCTATTATTATTAATATATATTATCTAAAACATCTTGAAGTCGGTGCAAAGTAAAACATAAAAATTACTATATTTTGAAAATTACTAAGCACCGACTTTAAGATGTTTTAGATAATATATATTAATAATAATAGCTTTGGAAATAAGTTATTTCATACTTTTTAGTTTTTGAATTTTTTTGTTATTTTTTAATGTCTAGCTATGTATGGGTAGACCTACGAAAGGTGCCGCGCTTCTTAAAAAATATAGGTCCCCAAGAAACGGGAACAAAAAAATGTTCGTAAAATGAAAACTACTGGGCCAAACTATATCAAATTTTTAGGGGACCAAATGGCAGCTATTCCGCGTCGAACAAAGAAGAATCACGTAAATCGCATCATAAATCTCGGAGTAATCGGTGAACATACATAAAAAAAGATTCCGATGAATTGAGAACCTCCTCTTTTTTTTGAAGTTGGTTAAAGAGAAAGTTGCGTTAGTTACACTATTTATAACTCAAGAACGGCTGTACCGATTCGGCTGAAAATTGGTGAGGAGGTAGCTTAGAACCAAGAGACTGACATAGGATACTTTTTATCCCGTTGGAACCAGTAGGTGGCGCTGAGATCGGGTTCTAGTATCCTCCTAATCACCTGGAGCGATTTTGTTTTTGTGTGGGTTCCCGGATGGTTTAGATTCGCAATTAGAACTGCTAGGTAGCGCTGAGATCGGGTCCTAGATTTTTTTTTCAGAGCAGGACAACGTCTGCCGGGGCCGCTAGTGTATATATATATACATATAAAGGTATATAAGATTAAATTTAAATCTACTTTCGGTTCTTCATATACCACCTCGCAACGTGTTATCGCTATGTAATGATATTTTCTATTAGTCTTACTTAATTGCTAAATCTGGTTGGTTTCATGGTAGTAAGTAAATATATTGACGGCCTCTGTGGTTGAGCGGGCTAAGCCTTTGCCGGCGTACCTCACTGCAACGCAGAGGTTCCGGATTCGATTCCTAGTATAGTAAATTTCGGAAACGTATTTTCTCCGTTATGTACTATGGTCTGGGTGTCTGGGAACGGCACCAGAGTAGTCCGTTGTATATTACCCATAACACAAGCGTAACTTGCTTAATTTGGGGATATACAATGTGTTTGTTTGTCTGCCGATTATTATTATTATTATATTATAGTCTCTTAGAGTCTGACGAAGCCAATTCAACTCATATTTGACATTACTGTACATAATGGTAGACATTTTATTATTTAAATTAATTATAGATTATTATTATTAATTTTAATTGTATTGATTAATTGATTGATTGTAAAAAAATATTTATATATGAATATTGTAATGTTAATTATGCTCGCCCAATTATGGGCCGAATTCATTGATACTCTAAAAACCGTAACAACTTTTTTTTTTTATTGCAGGAGATCAGCAGACAGGCAGACGGCCCACTTGATGGAAAGCGGTGCGGTTACCATCGCCTATGGACATTTGCAACACCAAAGTTGCTACAAATGCGCTGCTGCTCTCTTAAGAGAGACTGGAACCTGGTCACTAATGCCGGAACACAACTCAAGGTTGTTATGGCGACATACTTTAGACCAGGGGTGGTAGCCATCCAGTCGGGCAAATGCCCTACCACCTGGCTGACAACTCTGTACATACATTACGCAATAAATATATATTGTATTCTATTCCATTCTAAGAATGGTAAGTTAGTAATAAAAATAAAAAATTAAAGCTGACGTGTAATAAGGAAGAATGCGCCGGTGGCTGGGGTTGCGAACAATCGCTAATAGACGGCGCGGCGGTTATTCGAAAAGTTCCGCAATCGAGGAGGCATCCGCACACCCCCCACTCCCCCCTTCCTGTAAATTATTAACAGCCACTAGGTCAAGTTGAGTTCAGTTCAATTACCACCAAGGGCAGTATTTTAACGATTATTAATGACGAACACCTTGGCATTCACGGATTTAGGACAGTTTCAGTTTCAGTCTGCCTTACCTAGTGATTTTCGTAACATATTTAATTACTAGTCACTATAACACCACTTTTACTATTGTTACGAGTGTGGGACTCGAAATTAAAATGACGTTGGAATTACTATAGAATTTATTAGAACTATACAAACACGTATAACATAGGTACAAATATAGCTAGACACTACTAGCACAATTGCACGATTCAATAACACGCGCAAAGTCCGTCACTATATCGCCACTCGACTGCCCCACCCCTTCGTTCGCGCATAGTTTTATAGTAAACTGTACAATACACAATCGATTGCGTGGGCTGCGTTCTTCTAATAAAATGTAATTTACACACCTGCGAACGGCCAACAAAGTCGAAAACAACAACAATAAGGATTAGTTCGACACTAATGACGGCCATAAAACAAGTAGAAAAACAAAAGCACGTTTTTCTTAATTACAAATTCCAAACACAAAGTAAACAAAAGAATTCCTAAATCCGGGAAGGCTGTAAACTGCGCTTTACGACCGGCAGGTGTGCGCATTTCTTTGTCGGTGTGTAACACTATTTTAAGAAAAATATAAAGTTGCTACGAGCCACTGGCACTTAGCACACGATCTCATGTGGTATTTTAGGAAGATTGTCATTATATTTTATACATTGTTTCCAAGTAGGGAGGCGAGAAAACTACCTTAATTCGATCACGATGAGTAAGTCTTGGTGTACCAGCACCGACTCTACCATTCACACTGCTATCGTACACTTATTTTGTAACTTATTAATCATAACGTACATACGAGAGGACTGCCAAAACCACTTGTCGCAGTTTTTTTTTATCAGAAACCCCAAAACTTTGATAGCAACGGGATCACGTCCCTACCTACAAGATGACAAAAAGTTATCCAACAAAATGGCACCTACATACTTTAGTCAAATGTAAATAAACTTTATAAAAAACCCTGTTGAATTTTTATATAAAATGCGAAGAAACTTTTTTACCCAACCATAGGTTGGGGAAAAAGTCTTTTCGCATATAGTATGTATGAACTTGTAATAAGATCTCTTTGGCTATACCATTTGTATCTGGCTGGTTTTGGTATCATTAAAAAGTTTTCATTTTAAAGAAGACAAATTCAAATTAGGCAAATGTGAGACTTTCATTTGTTTCTCTTATTGTTAAAATGAGTGAATCTAATGAAGAAATTCGATACATTTTAAAATATTACTACAAAAAAGGTAAAAATGCAACACAAGCCGCGAAAAAAGTTTTGAACATATGAAGTTAATAATCAACGGTGCAGTAAGAAAGTACATAATCAAAGTAATCGATTTATTTGAAACACGGATATTAGTGGAGTTGTAATGCTAAGTTGTACAGACTCGCCTTTGACAGGTATACAAAATTTTTGTAGTAGATATCATTAACATTAAGCAATTAATAAGTCAAATTGAAAATCCTTGTGCTATTAGTGACTTGCGCCACCATCATATCATAGACTCGAGTTCCTTTGAGCCTATTAAATTCGCAGATAAAGTATTGAAATGTAAAACTTTTCATTTGAAACATATTTGAAAGGCCGAGGCCGCGCCTCGAGGCCCGCTACCTGCCTCCGCCGACCTTCCACAGCCTACTTTTCACTCCATTAATGCGATAACACGAACTTTGTGAGCCGTCTTGAAACTTTTACTCAATAATATGTTTACAGCGAATTTATTATAAAATTAAACTTTGTTCAATTCTAAAGAAACAATCATTTTGGAAGAAATTGAAGCATTTTACACATACCAACATTATAGCTCTAATCTTTATTACTTCCTTTTATCCGTGCAGGAACGGAGAAAGAATACAATTTCCTGCGGCCGGGTGGCCTGTCGTAAGAGGCGACTAAACAATCCACAGCCAGGTGGTAGGGCATTTGCCCGACTGGATGGCTACCACCCCTGGTCTAGAGCATGCCGCCATAACAACTTTGAGTTGTGTTCCGGCATTAGTAACCAGGTTCCAGACTCACTTAAGAGAGCAGCAGCGCATTTGTAGCACCTTTGGTGTTGCAAATGTCCATAGGCGATGGTTACCGCTTTCTATCCAGTGGGCCGTCTGCCTGTCTGCTGAACTACTGCAATAAAAAAAAATTTAAAAAAAAAACTTCCATTGATTTTAAAAACTCAAACATTGCTTATACTATGGCCTGCACACCTATGGAGCAAACGGTGTACATTCTAATAACTGCTAGTGATTTTTTTTCAACACTTGATACATCTATAGCATATGCATAATATTAAAATTCATTTCTTATTATACATGAACGTGAAGAGTAAATATCTATAATAAATCCTTCGTTGTCAACCAATCGTAAATACATCTTCCTTTATAAACTTGTCAGTAATTTCTCTATCGGCAGTAGTGTTTATGATTGCTTAATTCAATTATGTAATAGGTTGGGGAAAAACTCTTTTCGCATATAATATGTATGAACTTGTAATAAGATCTCTTTGGCCATTTGTATCTGGCTGCTTTTGGTATCATTAAAAAGTTTTCAAGAGCCTTAAGAACAGACGAGCGTGCATGACAAGAGTTATGAATGTCAAAGAAGCAAGTGAGGTGTGTAAGAATAAGCCTAAATGGCGCTCCGTTGCTCGTGCCTACCCCGCAACGGAACTGGCGTGAAGTTATGTATGTATGTAAAAAGTTTTAATTTCAAAGAGGAGAATTCCAAATTCAAATTAGGAAAATGAGTGATTTTCATTTGTTTTTCTTATTGGTAAAATGAGTGAATCTAATGAAGAAATTCGATAAGCTCGATATTTGGGTGCCTTATGAACTCACTGAAAGAAACCTAATGAACCGTGTACTCATTTGTGATTCTTTATTATGACGTAATGGATCCGAACCATTTTTGAAGAAGCTGATAACTGGTGATGAAAAGTGGATCACGTACGACAAGAACGTGTGAAAAAGATCGTGGTCAAAGGCCGGTCAGGCTTCAGACTGTGGCGAAACCCGGGTTAACTCGCAACAAGGCGATGGAATTGGAAGGGCATTATTCATTATGAGCTGTTACCACCAGGCAAGACCGTCGATTCTGAACTTTACTGCGAACAACTGAGGAGACTAAAGCAAAAAGTCGAGAGAAAGCGGCCGGAATTAATCAACAGAAGAGGTGTGGTTTTTCACCATGATAACGCTAGACCTCACACATCTTTAGCCACTCAGCAAAAATTACGAGAGTTTGGCTGAGAGATGTTAATGCATCCGCCGTATAGTCCTGACTTTGCACCTTCAGATTTTCACCTGTTTCGGTCTCTGCAGAATTCCTTAGGCAGTGTCAGGTTAACATCACGAGAGGACTGCCAAAACTACTTGTCGCAATTTTTTTATCAGAAGCCCCAAAATTTTTATAGCAATAGAATCACGTCCCTGGCTACCAGATCGCAAAAAGTTATCCAACAAAATTGCACCTACATATTTTAGTCAAATGTAAATAAACTTTTATAAAAAAAACCTTTTGAATTTTTATATAAAATGCGAAGAAACTTTTTCTCCAATTTATGTCGCTTGAGATCACGGCTGTAGGTATATCAACAGCGGTATTTGGACTTCACTCTTTGTGCCGATAAATCTGTAGAAATGTAGCACCATTCCTGGTTAACGTTTCTGACGGAACAATTTTAAAAGCATAAAACTGTGTTCGGTCCTGTTCTAAAATATAACTTTCTTCCTTTATCGCTGGCAATGCAATCAGCGTAGCAAACTTTTACTATGTCCCACATAGTTCCATCAAGAGAACAAATAACTTGTCGAACAACAACAATTCATTTGGTGGAACTACTTGCTTAATTCGTCTGTTTCGTCGACGTATTAAACCGGGATATCTGCGGTGCATCGCGGTGTCGGACGTTTTATGTCAACCCACCTACTTTCATCCGCTTCGAAGTTTCGGATGTTTGCACACTCGTCAAAGTCTATACTAGAACTTGCATTAAAAGAATTGTTTGCAACTCCATCTGTCAACTGTTCGTACACTTTGCGCATTTTCACAATATCTCTGCTGGTCTAATGTTGGCAGTTTGGTCTATTGTTAATCGGTGGTGTAACAGTAACTCGTTGGTTTTCCAATAGATAAGAAACGACTTTTATATTTATTAATTAGCAGCAAAATCTGCGGAGTGACGTTCGCGGACCGCGTTCGTAATACCGAAGTAAGAAAGAGAGTTGGTCTGAAAGAGAGTGTCGGGGTGAAGGTAAGGAAAGAATGACTAAACAGATATACAATGCAAAAGTGGATGGATGCAGAAGTCGTGGAAGGCCACGACACACCTTCCGTGATCAAATTGATCGTGTACTAGCAGAAAGTGATGTCAGGAGCCTTAAGAACAGACGAGCGTGCATGACAAGAGTTATGAATGTCAAAGAAGCAAGTGAGGTGTGTAAGAATAAGCCTAAATGGCGCTCTGTTGTTCGTGCCTACCCCGCAAGAGAACTGGCGTGAAGTTATGTATGTATGTATATATGTAATTAGCAGTACCAGCTAGAAATCGTTAGAAGTGTCATAATGACGACGTCTTTATTCGGTTAATTACACAGTCTTGACCCCTCTGCAGATTTATATATATTATTATAGAGAAATATTATTGAAATCAACTCTGATTTTGTGACGCTGATATTATACTGATCGAGCAAATTGAATCAAAGTTGTTGGAATAACTGACAGGACGCGACTTTTGAATTTTTATGGTCGGCCATCAGATGCTTCCTAATAAAGATTATACGAAGTCCGTAATAGCCGAATTCCATAAGAATAGCCAACGCAAGCAATTAAATGTGCAGAAGAGGCGGAAACTGCTTAGCATTCGGGCGGAGTAGCGTCGCTTACTCGCCGTTTGGGAGTCCCTCGAGTTGTTCATCGGAGACGGGACTGGGGGCCGAAGTATAAAGTACGTCCCCGCAGGAAATGGAGCTACGTGTGGACAATCGAGGGGTGGCGCTCGTGAGAAGCGATCTTTATCCTAACTTAATTATTATTGTTGAAAGTTTGAACTGAGCGGAACTTTCGTGAACTTTTCATATTGTTTGGTGTTATTCAGGTCGGAAGTTACTACAGTAACAGCGTGTCGGATCCTTTGGTGGGGATTTTCATGCGATTTCAAAAAAAGGAGGAGCTTCTCAATTCGTCGGGATCTGTTTTTTTTAAGTATGTTCACCGATTACTCCGAGATTTATTATCCGATTTACGTGATTCTTTTTTGTTTGACGCGAAAATTTGACATAGTTTGGCCCAGTAGTTTTCATTTTATGAACATTTTAATGAAAAACTTTGTATTCCGTTCCATATGTAGACCGATTACGCTGAGGTTTATGATCCGATTTACGTGATTCTTGTTTAGTTTGATGCGGAATGGTTGCCATTTGGTCCCCTAGAAATTTAACATAGTTTGGTCAGTAGTTTTCATTTTACGATCATTTTTTTGTTCCCGTTTCTTGGGACCTGTATTTTTTTAGGAGCGCGGCACCTTTCGTAGGTCTACCCATACATAGCTAGACACTAAAAAGTATAAAATAACTTATTTATAAAGCTTTTATTATTAATATATATTATCTAAAACATCTTAAAGTCGGTGCTTAGTAATTTTCAAAAAATATAGTAATTTTTGTTTTACTTTGCACCGACTTCAAGATGTTTTAGATAATATATATTAATAATAATAGCTTGAGAAATAAACTATTTTATACTTTTTAGTTTTTTTTAGTTTTTGAAGTCGGTTTTTTTTTGCATATAGCTGTCCATGCATAACAATATTTATTGCTACTGAAATGGCAGCAACAAAGTTGGAGGCAGGGTCTTCCAAATTGTTGGGCCCCTTCTCGCGCCGGGAGTTAAGATAGTGGATGATCCGACAAGGAGCGCCGCGGCCCGCAGCGGATGGCTCCAATAAAACTGGCGAGTCCCAAACTCGGTTAGCGGACCCCCAGGCGCAGGGCTGCCACCCCCGGCACTCTTGTTTATTCATTTATTAAACACGCGATTGTATAGAAAATCGTCGCTGTTCGTCCCAAATGACTTTGCGTAGAAAATAAAATTATAATAAATATTAACTTTATAACTTTTGTACGACGTTAATATTATACCACGGGAAACGTATATATTTCCGGGATAAAAGTAGTCTACGTACTATTCCAGACTATAATTCATCTCTGTGCCAAATTTCATCTAGATCGGTTCATCGGTTCTAGCATGATTCAATATCAAACATACATCCAAACTTTTGCATTAAATAAAGTATATGTAATATTTATCAAATTTTTCAATTAAATGAAATGAAATTTGAAATTAAATGAAATTTGAAATGAAATGAAATTTGAAATGAAATTAAATTTGAAATGAAATGAAATTTGGAATGAAATGAAATGAAATTTGAAATGAAATGAAATGAAATTTATTTACATAATGAGTACAGGGAACATTTAATAATTAAACAATACGACGACAATTCTGTAGGAGCGTCCAAAGCTCTGGTAATTAGCTCGAGCAATAATTCAGCTTTTACATCCGAACAACGCATAGGCAATAATAAATATTTTTAATTAATTTGGGAGACATACAATAATCAATATTTAATAAAACTACGTTTCAACGGTTTTAAGCGGGGTATTTTATTTGATTTTTATTATGCCGACGTTTCGGCTACTTTTCAGTAGCCGTGATTACGGAAGACAAAGATGTCAAGTAAGAAAATACTATAATCAATATTCTTAAATATCAAATACAAAAATTAATACATACATCAAATAAGTTTCTACTAAATAAATTAAGTATAAAGCAAAAACAATATTATCTACAACATCTGAAGTCGGTGCTTAAATGTGTTATTATTTTTTATATGTCTTAGGTAACGTACATACATACATAACTTCACGCCAGTTCCCTTGCGGGGTAGGCACGAACAATAGAGCACCATTTAGGCCCATTCTTACACACCTCACTTGCTTCTTTGACATTCATAACTCTTGTCATGCACGCTCGCCTGTTCTTAAGGCTCCTGACATCACCCTCCGCTAGTACACGATCGATTTGATCATGGAAGGTGTGTCGTGGCCTTCCACGACTTCTGCATCCATCCACTTTTACATTGTACGTATAAGGCCTAAATAAATTAATTAGAATTACAAACACATAAACAGATATACAATGCAAAAGTGGATGGATGCAGAAGTCGTGGAAGGCCACGACACACCTTCCATGACCAAATTGATCGTGTACCAGCAGAAGGTGATGTCAGGAGCCTTAGGAACAGACGAGCGTGCATGACGAAATTTATGAATGTTAAAGAAGCAAGTGAGGTGTGTAAGAATAAGCCTGAATGGCGCTCTGTTGCTCGTGCATACCCCGCAAGGGAACTTGCGTGAAGTTATGTATGTATATACAAAATCATAAATTGTAAAACTCCAAGTGTCTCCAAGGCGTCGTTGGAAGTTTGTTATCGCAGCCAGCAGCGTTGAACCCTGGTAATCCTGCACCGCTGCTAACGCCTGATCCCTTCACCCCCGACCTCCCTCACATAGTGATTGCAAATAAATACCATGCACACCCCTCGTGGAGATAATTTCGTTTGGTCGCCGCTTTTCCGCGTTTTTAGCTCGATCGATTACGCCGCAGCGAGCGGAGCAAAACGCTCAGGAAATAACAGGAAATGTAAAATAGTAGAGGCATTGAAGAAAGAACTTTCAACACGCTCTGCAATCACAGATGGCGCCACCAGTCCATTATTGCTTTCATAGAAAACTAACGGGCCCGCCAGACGTTGTCCTGCTTTGAAAAAAAATAAAATCTGGAACCCGATTCCAGCGCCATCTATCGGATCCAGTTGTGAATGTCAACCAGCAACCACTCCATACGAACATACACAAAAAATTCATGAAAATCGGTCTGTTTACGAAAAGTTCAGTGACATACACACAAACAGAAGAATGATATTGTTACGAGTTGCAGGACGCGAATTAAAAATGCCGTTGGAATTACTGTAGAATTTATTAGAACTACACAAACACGTACAACACAGGTACAAATATAACCGGACACAATCAGTACAAACTGCACGATTCATTAACACGCGCAAAGTCCGTCAGTATATAGCTTATCGAATGTACACACGTCTTGCTCGTATCGCAGTCGTTGCTTGACTGCCTCACCCCTCCGTTCGGGCATTATTTTATACTAAACTATACAAATACAATATGTCTACCTGCCAAGCGTCGACGCAATTTCCCAGAAAACGTAATCCGCACACCTGCTTAATTATTCCTGCGAACGGCCATAAACGAGTACAATACACAATAGGCTGTTTTTCTAAGTAAACAAAAGAAGTTCAAATGCAGGAATGTAATAAACTGTACTTTATGGCAGGCAAGTGTGCATTCATTTTTGTCGGCATGTAACACTACATTTTTTTTTTAATGCTGAAGCACAGCAGGCAGGCCGCCGGCTCAACTGTGATGGAAAGTGGTTACCGTCACCTATGAACAGTTGCAATACCAAATGTGCTGCCAATGTGCTGCTGGCCTTGAAGGAGAAACTGAAACCTGGCCACCAATCCCGGAACACAACTCAAATTTGTTATGGCGACATGCTCTGATCCAGGGGTGGTAGCCATCCAGTCGGGCAAATGCCCTACCACCTGGCTGTGGGTTGTAAAGTCGCCTCTTTTAAACCTGAATCAGTCGTAAGCAAAATGTCCATATTTTCAATTTCATAATATTCAGGACTCATGAAATTAGTGATATGATACCGGCGACCTCTATAGTCGAATGGGAACGTGTCTGTATCTGGGATAGGTGAGTTGTGTTCCGGCATTAGTGAACAGGTTCCAGTCTCCCTTAAGAGAGCAGCAGCGCATTTGTAGCACCTTTGATGTTGCAAATGTCCATAGGCGATGGTAACCGCTTTCCATCAAGTGGGCCGTCTGCCTGTCTGCTGATCTCCTGCAATAAAAAAAAAGGTCTCAGGGCTATCCATTGTATATGTATTACATGTTCAATTTCAACGCCATTATAATCTCGTAATGTGAATTAGTTGGATCAAATAAAACTAGATGTCGCTACACGTAATATATTACACATTAACAACTGCAGATGCAGAAGTCGTGGAAGGCTACGACACACCTTCCATGATCAAATTGATCGTGTACTAGCAGAAGGTGATGTCAGGAGCCTTAAGAACAGACGAGCGTGCATGACAAGAGTTGTGAATGTCAAAGAAGCAAGTGAGGTGTTTAAGAATAAGATTTAATGGCGCTCTGTTGTTCGTGCCTACCCCGCAAGGGAACTGGCGTGTAGTTATGTACTAACAACTGCGCTCATTTTAACATCTACGAGTACATTATAGAACGGCTTTCGTGATAATTTCGTAAAAGATTTTTCTTGTATAGTAAATTATTATGTCTCATTTAATAGTTAGTGATTTTCGGTCTTATTCATATTGAGTTACTTACTTACTCTAAGTTTGTAGGCTGCTTTAAGGTTCTTAAAGCAGCCTACAAACTTGTTCTAACACAATATGAATAAGACCGTTTGTGTCTAATTCGCTATTAAAAGCTAAAATTAATTAAATAGTTAAACATTACCTATTATAACACAAGCATAACTTGTTTAAATTGAAAATATAATGCAATTTCTGTTAGTTTGCTGATTATTATATAGAATGATTGATGTTAGACGATTCAATGGAATTGATTCAATTAATTAAAAGGCGCAAATATTTAAGGCAATAACGAATTGAATGATGGAAGTTTAGGTTTATATCGATAACTGGTTGAATGATTTTAATTGAAAGACAGAAGTGAACCATATTGTATTATCCGCTTTATTGTATGAAACCACATAATATAATCATAATGTATTGTTATAATGAAGAAAAAGAATTACTGTTGTTATTATCAAGCTAGCCAAGTCACTGCCTAGTTTTAATTTAACTTGTGAAGGTACCTATCATCAGTAGCTCAATTTAAGGATGCAGCAGCAGTTATAGACGGGTTTTTCTCGTTTTATATTTATTTACATATATCATATTAGTATAATTTTTATGTTTTATTAATGTATGACAATAGTTATTAATGTCAAAGAAGCAAGTGAGGTGTGTAAGAATAAGCCTAAATGGCGCTCTGTTGTTCGTGCCTACCCCGCAAGGGAACTGGCGTGAAGTTATGTATGTATGTATGTATATTAAATTTTTATCCGTGCAGGAACGGAGAAAGAATACAATTTCCTGCGTTGGGGTGGCCTGTCGCAAGAGGCGACAAAACAACCCACAGCCAGGTGGTAGGGCATTTGCCCGACTGGATGGCTACCACCCCTGGTCTAAAGTATGTCGCCATAACAACTTTGAGTTGTGTTCTGGCATTAGTGACCAGATTCCAGTTTCCCTTAAGAGAGCAGCAGCACATTTGTAGCATCTTTGATGTTGCAAATGTCCATAGGCGATGGTAACCGCTTTCCATCGAGTGAGCCGTCTGCCTGTCTGCTGATCTCGTGCAATTAAAAAAAATATAAGATAATGATTCCGTAGTGAGAATAATACAACATACCTCTGTTCTTATCAATTTTTTGTCCATCCAAAGGTTGTCTGGAAGAAATCGCTAATAGCGATAAGACCGGCTATTGTATTCCAAAATTTTATTTCTGTTAACTGTATCTCTTAAAACACAATACAGCATATTCATATTCAAAAGTGTATGCTTATATGTGGGATGTTGCGCACGTTAGCATAATAGAGGGGGTTCGCATGAGGAGGGGGGAACGGCGCGGAACGGAAATGTTGCTCGAATAACAGTAAGTGGAATATAAAACGGCTAGAGTAATATTCACGGAACATTAACATCAACTTTCCTTGGATAATAATACTTGCATATTTAACAAATATATTTATTTAAATTATTTTGTAGTCGTGGAAGGCCACGACACACCTTCCATGATCAAATTGATCGTGTACTAGCAGAAGGTGATGTCAGGAGCCTTAAGAACAGACGAGCGTGCATGACGAGAGCTATGAATGTCAAAGAAGCAAGTGAGGTGTGTAAGAATAAGCCTAAATGGCCCTCTGTTGTTCGTGCCTACCCCGCAACGGAACTGGCGTGAAGTTATGTATGTATGTATGTTTCACTTGGCACCAACTTCAAGATGTAGACAATACTTATTTCTTGCCAGTTACTCTTGAAGTTGTTTCGGAACCTGATCACAAAAGTCGGAACACAACTAAAAGTTTTTTTTTTTGGATTTTATAGCTTGGTAGCTAGACCTTTAGGCCAGATCTTAGATTCAATGTATTCATTTTCTTAAACCTATGTGTAGCACAGCTGAACTGTAGGTAAAAACTATCAATATCCTACAACTATTGTTCATTTTAGAGCAATTTTACACATTTTTAGAAAATAAAACTGCACAGCACAACATCTCCTTTCAGTTCCCGCCAAAAACTCCCAACTAAAAGTTGTTAGTGCGGCAGACTCTAGAACAGGGGTCTCTACCACATGACCCCATCTTACGGTAGGCTACTCAATCGCAGGATTTAGTATTCTCCTATTAATTTAAAAAATGTGTAATACTCATTAAAATTGTTAATAATGGTCGTATTTCAACTCATTAGTAAGACGTGCCTATGACTTTCTAGTATGGCGTCAGACAAAGACGTATTTGATGATTAAATTTGATTAGTCATGCATACTTGACACTGACTGACTAGATACAAATACAATACAAATGTTACTGAGTCATGTTTAAAAAGAAAACGATCAAAGGATCGCAGCACTTCGCATATTAATTATTACTCTATTTTGAGACTACAACAATTTCCTAAACATTTAGGGCCTTACCGATTTCAGTTTTTCTAGACCTGCCTCCATAGACAATCATGACAAGTTTGATAGACTTTCCTGTTGGCCCAGCTGTTATCCTCAAAAATGTTATTAATGTACATACATACATATATACATAACTTCACGGCCAGTTCCCTTGCGGGGTAGGCACGAGCAACAGAGCGCCATTTAGGCTTATTCTTACACACCTCACTTGCTTCTTTGACATTCATAACTCTTGTCATGCGCACTCGTCTGTTCTTAAGGCTCCTGACATTATTAATGTATAATAGTACATTATGGTACTAGTGTGTAACATTGGTGATTACCGCCGAGGCGCCATTGAGACTCGAGCCGTAGGCGAGGGTCTTAAGAGAGCCGAGGACGGTAATCATCAATACACACGTGTATCATACGACGTTTTTCAACACACTTGTGAATAAAATTACTAACACGTATTACGGAACATTAATTTATTTGTTCTATAGAACACGATCTTTTTTTTTTGAATAAAAACTTTTTTAAGAACAAAGCAACTCAACCAATAAAATAAAAATAAAAATCTATAACTCACTAGTGGTTTTAGTCACAGTTTGATTATGGGTGTCATTCTGTGCCTAATTGCGGTGACCATAGAGCCACTTTATGAGCAAGTGTGTTGAAAAAGGTATTTTTGCTTATACACTTTCAGGGCCCCTTTTGCCGGGGGGGCCTATATCATGGATACGTCTGATACACGGTAGCTAAGCCCCTGGCTTCGAAAGATCCTGCAGTTGATTCTCGCCGTTTGAACCACGGTATACCCGAAGTGATACCCTGGATCCTCAAAGTGAATGCTTCCGATAATCAGTACTATAACTTGTTTGTCTTACTTTCAGTTAGATTGTGTGTTTAGGTGGTTAATTTTAAAACATTTTGGGCCTTACTTATAATCGTTTCTTAAATTTAAAGAAACTGCTCAGCAACTGATTAGTGAATATCTTACCCATAAACTCCTCTTTAGTCGAATATTTCGGGTCCAACCTACGTTAAGATTCAAATTTCGTTTATGCTCCTCTTAGGTAGACAACAGGTAATACACGTTTATAAGTGAAAAAAAGGTATTCATCGATTAGGGTCCGATTCTGATTCTTTTACTTAAGAGATGCCTAATGGTTTCTTAACGAGATTATTATAAGTAAGGCCGTTAAATGTTACTAATGTTGTTACATGCGTCGTTGCTAATGTTTATTTACTTTCCTTGTATTATCATCAACACATTGTTCCGTTCATTTTATAATAATTATTGTATTTTATTTTATTTTTTTCTTTGTATGACTAATTCTATTGTGTTTGATGTGTATGTATGCCTATAGTTGTTTATTAATTTTGTTTTTCATTTATAACAAATTTATAATGAGAAATCATATACATACATGACAATGATATTGTAGTATATCACTTATTGCTTATGAAATTTTCAGAGTGATCATATATCATCTGACAGAATTTTCCAGCACAAAAATGGAAAAAATAATTAGAAGAAAAGATGATAGAATAGAAGCTAATATCCTTCCACCTATTGAATTAAAAAGTGAGACAGGAACATCGTTATGCTTTTTCTAAAGTTGCCTGCCAAAACTCTACCTACCCCTGCTTTCGTAATTTTATGAAAGTAAAAAGGAGGTAATTAGAAATAATTTAAATTTGAAAATATATTTTAAATTATAATACGTTGATTAAAAAATTCTTATGTATGTAAATATTGAAATGTTTATTAGTTCTTTTTTCTTCTGCGAAATTGACGTCGTCAGCTTGAGACTGACAGAAGTCCAGCGTTGGTCTGTTTACACTCAAGTTGACCTTTGGCTGTTGTTAAACTGTTTAGGTATAATTTCCATTCTAATTAACTCTGGAGTCTCGGTGAATTTGGGCACTTTTCTAGACGATAATACGTTTATAATAAGTGCCTGCATTCGCCTAGGGGAGGCCTGTGTTGTCCCACGTCACTGTCAGTGTGGAGACAAGGTGGAGCGCCTCGATCACCATGGTTTATCATGTATCAGAAGTGCCGGCAGAATACCACGTCATGCAACACTTAATGACATAATCTGTGGACTCTTGTAACCGCCGGG
Organism: Dendrolimus kikuchii; assembly: GCA_019925095.2. Lineage (NCBI taxonomy): Eukaryota > Metazoa > Arthropoda > Insecta > Lepidoptera > Lasiocampidae > Dendrolimus > Dendrolimus kikuchii. The sequence goes on from CM034397.1 coordinate 24,641,424, forward strand.
GTACCTGGCGATATAGAACAGAACGGCTTATGCCGCAACGAAGGCAAAAGACCCGTTGGTATGTCATTGGTGCCTTGGAAAATGGATCGCGCGTTATTGCGTAGTTACTTTGGCAGCGTCCCATCTTCCAGCCACTAGCATGTCTACCAGTACAGCTGCTGCCCAAAAGGGGGCCCTAAAACGCCGCAAATAGTCAGCCATCCGAAATGGTTTCATATTTGAGGTTTTTGGGGTCGAGACCCTGGGACCATGGAGGCCTGAGGCGCACAACAAGCTTTATCGAGATATAGCCAAACGTCTGGTAGATGCTTCACTATCAGCGAGGCAATGTGGCCAGTCTTCTGGGCACGTTTCCAACTATATAAACATTAATTTCTTTCTTTAATTCAATTATGTTGAGATTTTCTATATTATACTATAAACAAAAATAGACCAGTGGCGCCAACCGTGATTGGAGAACGGGCTACGAGTTACGTGCCTCATTGGACGATTATCATTGCTTCGCATTTTTATTCCATGCCTACACCATTATGCATACAGACAATATTATTCATCCTTATAGACAGTAGTTGCTAATTAAATAATTGTGTTATACAAACACAGACGGACGGACGTGATGAAGACAATGAAGGGTAAATTGTTGTTAAAATTACCACCATGAAACTGTAGTAAATATTTAATACAGGAAATGACTATGAAGTATTTGTAATAAATATAGTTACATACATACATAACTTCACGCCAGTTCCCTTGCGGGTTAGGCACGAACAACAGAGCGCCATTCAGGCTTATTCTTACACACCTCACTTGCTTCTTTGACATTCATAGCTCTTGTCATGCACGCTCGTCTGTTCTCAATCAATTTGATCATGGAAGGTGTGTCATGGCCTTCCACGACTTCTGCATCCATCCACTTTTGCATTGTATATCTGTTTGGTCATTCGTTCGACACTCTCTTTCAGAGCAACTCTCTTTCTTACTTCGGTATTAGGAACGCGGTCCGCGAGCGTCACTCCTACGTACTCTACTCTACTCTCATGCTCTCTCTTCCATACCCAACCATAAGTATAGTTAATACTTAATAAACAGCTTCGGAGTTTTGCGGGCGTCTCAGTATAGCCCGCGAGAAGTAAAATGCGGAAAATACCGCCAACGGTGCTCCCGAGTGCGTTCTCAAGTGCTAGCACTTACCGCTCAATGGCGCTGGAAAGTGTTCCCTATGAGCACTGCGCTAAGGGCGACGGCGCGCCGTCGGCGAAGTGTGCTATTGACAGCTGGATTCGATTCCCGCCGGCATTGTGCCGCACGCCGTTGGGTAGTGCTGCGACCATTTGCGACCTAACATTTATCGACATCGATATTGGGAGTTGTAATTTAAATCAGTAATGTTTCTATTTTGTTACATTTTTTTGTTGCAAAGCTGGCAAACAGCCAATCGGCCCAGCACATGGAAAATTGTTCCCGTCGCATATAGACGTTTGAAATATCAAGGATGAAAGCTACACGTTACCAGCCTTTAGGATGGTATAAAGAGGAGGCGATAGGAGGATGGATAAGAGGAACAGGATAGAAGGGAAGGGAGGATAAGCACAAGGCTAACCGTTTGACGCCAATATTCTTTGAGAGCATGGTACCTCACCAATCAAGCTGGCTGTAAGAGCTGTAATCAAGTTAACATTTTCATTTTAGTTAAATTACTGTTTTTCCTTCTTAACATACTTAATACTTGAAAGTATGCGGGTTATATATCAAATAAAATATCAAAGATATAACTGACAGGCTTCGGGGGTGTGTACACGGCGTAATAATCGAAGTACAGCGGTTATGCTCGCTAATATCGGACACTCGCGTGACACTGACTTACAAAAATAAACCAATAGCATCGTTTGCACACCCCGTCTGTGTTGCCCTTATTTTAATTAAAAAATTGACAAAATATTTTCCTAAATTTTCGCGACTAATATACATAATAAACTGAGCTTTAAACCGTAAAAACGTAGTTTTATTATTATTAACAATATATATATATATGGCTTCGCACGCTTTTATGGCTTAAAAGTGTATTATTTCTTCTTATATCTATAGTCTTTTGAACATTTTGTTTATTATTACTGTACTATCTTATCTGCGTTCAGCAACATTTACAATTTGGGCCGACGATCTCTCGAGTCGCTGTTCCGACGCTTTTCACATTCTATATAATTTTATATTAGCACCCAAAATACGTGTTGGCAAAGTAAAGAGAGAGACTGTCAAATAAGGAATAAAAAATTGTTGTAACAATTTATTATGGAATAGAATAAAATATCGATAATTCTCTCATCGATATCAGAATGAGCAAGCACCAAAAGTAACGAGAATTTTACATTGTGTGCTCAGACGACGTGGAAAGTATTTCAAATCTGGTTTCACCGCAAATATTGTGTGTCGAATGTGCTTTGCACACATTTATGGCTATGTTAAGATATACGCACGACTCTGTGGCCGCTCGTGTTCACGACGAACCCAGGAGTTTTTGGCGGGAACTGAAAGGAGATGTTGTGCTGTGCAGTTTTATTTTCTAAAAATGTGTTAGATTACTCTAAAATGAACAATAGTTGTAGGATATTGATAGTTTTTGAGTAGTAATTATGTGTTTTGTGAGAAATGCTAACTGCAAAGTCAAATGTGGCCTTTTGACTTGTCACAAGAACTCCGTTGAATGGCACTAGCTGATAACCTACAGTTCAGCTGTGCTACACATAGGTTTATGAAAATGAAGAAACTACATTGAATCTAAGATCTGGCTTAAAGGCCTAGCTGCCAAGCCATAAAATCCAGAAAAAAAAAATGCGACTAACCCAACTGAACAGTAATGTGTATAACGTCAAGTCTCAACCTTCACTTACACACAATTGGTATAGTAATTTGTCACTTACCATCAGGTGAACCGGTTATCGGTTTGCTTATCTGCCAATATAAAAACTCTTTAATCCATCAGCTCTATCATTTCTAATTGAGATCTAAATGCGAACAACATATTTAGCTGTTTCATTAAATGCACTTAATGCATCTGCTACACACGCGCCGTAATGGCTTCTGACATACATAATATCACGCCTGTTTCCCATAGGGGTAGGCAGAGACTGTGGATCTCCACTTGCGTAATATGGATGATAGTAATATCAGTCCTGACAAACAACTGTCGCTTCACCTACTTTCATTAACCTCTTCATACATACATGCAAGTTTATTTGAGATGCTTTTTACCTGGCCTTTCTCTCTCTTTTATCCGTGTAGGAACGGAGAAAGAATACAATTTCCTGCGTTGCCCGACTGGATGGGTACCACCCCTGGTCTAGAGTATGCCGTCATAACAACCTTGAGTTGTGTTCCGGCATTAGTGGCCAGGTTCCAGTCTCCCTTAAGAGAGCAGCAGCGCATTTATAGTACTTTTGGTATGGCAAATGACCATAGGCGATGGCAACCACTTTCCATCAAGTGGGCCCTCTGCCTGTCTGCTGAACTCCAGTAATAAAAACATCTCTCTCTGAACACTTCTGATATGGCTCCTAATGCACTAATAAAAATATTGCACAAATATGGCCAAGGTTTTAATGCATTATTAACCAAACGACATTGTTAGTCTAGTTGAACATTAACCAATAACTCAAATGATGGTGGTGAATTTAATTTTACTGTAACAATTCGTTAACTATGTCAGGAGCCTTAAGAACAGACGAGCGTGCATGACCAGAGCTATGAATGTCAAAGAAGCAAGTGAGGTGTGTAAGAATAAGCCTGAATGGCGCTCTGTTGTTCGTGCCTACCCCGCAAGGGAACGCGTCATTTTTAACGCTATAGATAAGACGCATTTGAACACAGTCACTAGCTCGTCAGAACTAACGTCCTCGTAACGTCGTCTAAAACCATTAAGACGTAGTCACTAACATTGACGCAGGTGGAATATCTGTTGTAAGTTTATAAGTCTTCTTTCTTGGGGGCTGGTATACTTTTCTTCAATAAGATTCCTAATGAAGTATTAGATCTGCCCTTCATTAAATTTAAAGCTAAATTACAAGTACCTTGCTTAAAAAGGGATACTACACTATTGAAGAATATTGAAATGACGTAACTGCATTTAATTAGCTGCTCGCTCCAGCCTTTTAAACCATCGTCTGGATCTGAATCTGTGGAGATTTGTCGCAGTGTGAATTCTTGTTATGTCATTATTGCGACGGTAACATTTTTTGTTTTGTTTTTAACAACTCCATACATTCTTTAAAAAATAATTGTAATACAATTTCTATATGTATTTAAAATAATAGAGCCTGAGATAATATATAAATAACTAGCTGAACCGGCAAACTTCGTACCGCCTCAGAATCAATAAATAAAAAGGCTGAATGATAATTGCAGAATGTTTCAATTTTAGTCAAAAAATGTGGTCAAAACTTAACCGGAACGAACATCAAACGTTTAACATTCAAAACAAAACAAAACAATGAAAAAAAAAATTCACTTTTAAATTTAATTTGATTTCTAAACGACGGGACGAACATCAAATGTTTGACTGGTAGGAATAGTTTCTAAGGGAAAGCGAAATTGTTGTTTTTACTATATTCCAAGCATTTTGTTCATATTTACTCACCTTTTAAACCTTCCCTGGACTTCAACAAATAATTAAAAACCAAAATTAGCCAAATCAGTTCAGCCTTTCTCGAGTTTTAGCGAGACTAACCAACAGCAATTGATTTTTATGTATATAGATTATGATGAAAATCTTTTTTAGCTTAGTTTCTTCTCGCTTCTTCTCCTTTGAACAGCGATTTAAATTTTGACTTTCATGTATGTACCTTCAAAAAGTGCTCCAGTGGAACTTATTTTGAATAAAAGCTTTTGAATTTGAATTTAAGTAAATGCTGTACTTATGTGAAAGCTTAATCACCACATGCTGGCCAAGAGGCTACATGGTCAACTTTTTGGGATCTTTCCCTCCTGAAACTGGTCTAAGGCTAGTTTTTATACCTTAATATTAATTTTATTTGTACATATAGTTTATTTCTAGAATCTACTTGATCACAACACGTCTATAATCATTACAAAGGCCATTGTGTTTTAAATATATTATTATACTTAAAGTGTAGGGGGAAAAACTGTAGTTTACATTTATACCAGAGTTCCCAGGGAATTTCCAGTTCTCATTGCATACACATACCTACAACTAGGATCATTTGCAGTCCAGCTGGTATTAGACGGCTCCATTCTGTCTCTCAATCTGGATGAATCAATCAAAGTGATGCATGTAACATTCAATATTATCGAACACCGTTATTGTGCAATTTCAATTATATGCCTTTCAACTAAACTGATTCAATTTGTAACCCTTCTAATATGAGCATCAGGTTAATTACCAACTTAATTTCCTGATACTGTAAAAAATCTCTCATCTTCTTTTGACTATTTTGTTTAAAAAAAATATATTTTCGCTTCTGTTTTTTTTTATTGGAGCAGATCAGCAGACAGGCAGACAGCCCACTTGATGGAAAGCTGTTACCATCGCCTATGGACATTTGCAACAGCAAAGTTGCTACAAATGCGCTGCTGCTCTCTTAAGGGAGACTGGAACCTGGTCACTAATCCCGGAACACAACTCAAGGTTGTTATGGCGACATACTTTAGACCAGAGGTGGTAGCCATGCAGTTGAGGAAATACCCTACCACCTGGCTATGGGTTGTTTTCTCGCCTCTTACGACAGGCCGCCCCATCGCAGGAAATTGTATTCTTTCTCCGTTCCTGCACGGATAAAAGTGTGCAATATTTGAAGCGAAAATATTTTAGCGTTTCATATCTAATGCACGCTCGCTTACGTAATAAAAATTGAGCATCTAGATATCCATACAAAACCATCGCTGTATCGATATCAATAAGAAAATCGAGTGCATTTCTCCCGGGACAAGTAGTTGGAAAGTTTTACCCGGCAGAGGGTTCAGGTATAAAAGATCACACTCGTTTACCTTGTCTTTGTACACGAACGAATAAGTTGTGCATTTTTGCTTCGAACGTCAAGATAGCCGGTTTAAACTTCTTATTTCTTTAACACTAGATTTACCAGACCAGTCATTTAGACTGGTCGTGCAATTTCAATTCAAAATTCCTACTATATTACACATTTTTTTTCAGAAATGATGTTATGACTTTTGTAGCTATAATTAGAGAGTACGTTTTATAAACTTAATGTTATTTTATATACATTAGTAACAAATATAATTTTTGTTGTTGACATTTATACCAGTACCAGTCAAAATGACAGGTTGTGTTTGTATGAAAAAATGTATGATTTTGGGAATCATGAGCCCGATGCAGTACATATAGCACTGAAGCGTATTTTGTTATCGTCTTTTGTTTTCTTTCACTATCGTCATTGAATTGATGACGTCATTTTGATGAGCATTTGTTTTGTACATGGACTAGAAATGTTCTGTCTTCTTTCTAGCTTTGTGCAACGCGCAGCATTTTTCTTATAAACAAGATTTTTATAGTGATTGTGAGCCCCTAAAAATGTCAAAAAAAGCAAAACTTTCTACATATTTAGAAAATGCAACCAACATACCTCTGGAATGTTCAGATGTAGAAAGTGAATTATATGATAGTGATGGTGATAATAGTAGTGCTATTATCGAAAGTGGTGATGAGGAAATTCCTGATGAAGACAATATAGATCAGTCAAGTGACAGTGATTGCGAAAAGATTCTAAACAAACGCACAAGACGATGTATGCGATTCCCTTCCAGTTCTGAAGATGAATGTGGAAGTAACATACTAAATCAGCAAACTGAAATTGCTTCAGACGGAACTATTTGGACGAGAATTGAAGAAGGAGGTATTGCTGGTAGATCACCACATCATAGTGCTTTCAAAGATGTACATAGACCAACAGCATATGCTAAAACTACAAGAAGCCTGTTTTTTATGCACCAGTCATTTTGACTGGTTTGGTAGAAATAGGTATATTCAAATCGCTGATATATCTAGTGTTAAAGTCCTTGTAAACCGCCTACTACTAAACTTAATGCGGTTATTTAACTTATATTTTAGCTAGTATACTTTGTTTATAGTTTATTTTAATGTTGTTTTTTTATTCTCAATCTTGTTTCGGTCTTTTTAGTGCATTACTTTTAAATTGTCTTTTATGCAGATTTAAAAAAAATGGACTTTTTAGCGTCCCGACACACTATTATAAGCAAAAACTGTGTTACTTATGTAAGTCGGGCAGAATTTAGAGGCGCAAAAGAGACTAATTAAAATTACAATTTAAGTATGTAGGCGGTTCAATTCTTCAAGAGAATTTTGATCGTGTGGTTGATGTAGCAACTTTCTAGGACCTAGTGAACTAAATCATTTTAAATATGATTGGCCTACGGGTGTTTGTTGGAGATTAATATTGCTGGAGCGTATACAAAATTTTACTAGATTTTTATACCTAAGACTTTATGGTGTTTACCCATTATGTCCTTTGATGTACCCTACCTTATTGGTCTTAGGCATGGCTGGGTATAATTAATTGGCATCTAGACGAAAGTTTGCATTGGTCTCCTGCTTATTTAAATTGTTAAGGGGTAAATTGTTTATCCCAGGTGTATAAGCTGAAATCTAATTGAACGTTCCAACGAATTTTGTGATGAGACATAGGCAGCCACCATTGTTCGTAGTACCATACGGCAGGACCAACTTGCTTATTAAGGCGCCGATGACACAAGCCTCGCGAACATTGAACGAGATATATCAACAAATTAACATTTTTATTTGTACTGTGACTGAATTCACAAGAACTGCATACTATACCATAGGTTATGACGATTGTATATGATAGCGATGTTTGTAAGTTACATACATACGTAATTTCACGCCAGTTCCCTTGCGGGGTAGGCACGAACAACAGAGCGCCATTCAATCTTCTCACTTGCTTCTTTGACATTCATAACTCTTGTCATGCACGCTCGTCTGTTCTTAAGGCTCCTGACATCACCTTCTGCTAGTACAAGATCGATTTGATCATGGAAGGTGTGTCGTGGCCTTCCACGACTTCTGCAATCATCCACTTTTGCATTGTATATCTGCTTAGTCATTCTTTCCACATGCCCGAACCACCGGAGCATTGTTTGTAAGTTCATAAATAAATTTATAATTTTTCTAAATTTTTTATGATAGCACGAGGCCGACACAAACATGGCCCATTTTTACGCTATCAAAAACTTTTTAAACCAATTTTTGTAACCCCCTTTTAATTTCCTTCATCTGAATACCCTACCCGATAGGTTTGGACTTTTTTTTTACGTATTGCTATTTCAATACCTTAATTGTCGAAGTCCATCAAGCCGTTTGGAAAATACGAGGTAATAAAGACATTTACAAACAAGATAGGAGCGAAAACCCCTTCCTTGGCAGCCGGGTAAAAAAAGGATATAATTTTAACAAAAACCCACTACTGATAAACAATGTAAGTGCGCGAAGCGTTGACGTCAAAAATAAACCGCAATTAAACTCAGCAATAACGTATCCCATCTGTATTGCGTTTTATGTACGCTCGTTTCATTCTGTAATCGTAATACCGAATTAAGAAAGAGAGTGTCGGGGTGAAGGTAAGGAAAGGAATGCTCCGGTGGTTCGGGCATGTGGAAAGAATGACTAAACAGATATACAATGCAAAAGTGGATGGAGGCAGAAGTCGTGGAAGGCCACGACACACCTTCCATGATCAAATTGATCGTGTACTAGCAGAAGGTGATGTCAGGAGCCTTAAGAACAGACGAGCCCGCATGACAAGAGCTATGAATGTCAAACAAGCAAGTGAGGTGTGTAAGAATAAGCCTGAATGGCGCTCTGTTGTTCGTGCCTACCCCGCAAGGGAACTGGCGTGAAGTTATGTAAGGGCGTTTCATTCTGTATAGACGATAAACGCCCACTATTGTTTCTGGGCTAGGAAATTATAAAAATTGGGTAAATGCTTAATCCTTAATGCTAATTACATTATTGTACTATTTTAATGTAAGTCGTGGTAGCGTAATGGCTAGCGCACGCGTTTCAGACTCAAAGGGCGCGGGTTCGATCCCGGCCGGAATGCATGCACCGCTTAGGCAGTTTTCTGGTTTAATATGTTAATAACGGTGAACAAAAACATCGTGATGCGACCTGCACATCGAGATAACGGATGTGATCAAACCTGCCAAGCCGCCTTGGACAAGCGTGGCGGGTATACAGTCCGGGCCCCCTATAATGGGAGGCCCGAGCCCAGCAGTGGGACATTTATGGGCTGATATTACATATAATATTATTTACTATTTTGATGAGCTTATTTGCAAACTATATCCGTGCAGGAACGGAGAAAGAATACAATTTCCTGCGGCCCGGCGGCCTGTCGTAAGAGGCGACTAAACAACCCCCAGCCAGGTGGTAGAGTATTTGCTCGACTGGATGGCGACCACCCCTGGTCTAGAGTATGCCGCCATAACAACCTTGTGTTGTGTTCCGGCATTAGTGACCAGGTTCCAGTCTCCTTCAAGAGAGCAGCAGCGCATTTGTAGCACCTTTGTTGTTGCAAATGTCCATAGGCGATGGTAACCGCTTTCCATCTAGTGGGCCGTCTGCCTGTCTGCTGAACTCCTGCAATAAAAAATAAATAAAAAAAAACTCATCTACTCGGCTTGGTCCGTCATCGCTTGAATATAAACGCATGCAGACGTGACGAAGAGACAACATTCGCACTTCGACTTTGGTCCGGTGCAGTCTTTCATTATGTAGTATACCTCAAAAACTATCCAACCAATATTATTGGAATTTGTTAAGTGTTTTTATTTGATATTTTCAGTTTTCTTGTATTTTAAAAATTAGAAAAGGGAGAACAATTTTCTCAATTTTGCCATCTGATATCAAACTATGTATTGACTATATTAAAAGAGGTAATCAATGAACAGTACGAACAGTACTATGTGTTTTTTAAGACTTAAAATGTATGCACGAAGTAATAACAAAATAACAAATATTTTTCTGACGATTTCAAGACTCACAATCTTACGTTTCTGTTCTTTATGAGAATCGATTTACATTCTCAACTATAACATTGAGATCTGACTAACAACACACAACTTTTCTCATTTCTACGGAACCCTTCGTCGTGCGTCGACTGACAAGCACTTTCTTCATTTTTTATTTTATCGTGATTTATTTACATAACTTTGTAGGGCCACGCAGACTAGAACTAGACCTCCTTGTCGAATTTCATCCTCAATGCAGATCCAGTAGAATTCGAGAACAATGATTAACATGCAAAGATAGATGGATAATGAGACAAAAGAACATCCTAATAGACATAATCGACGTGGTGGAGCCGGGCTGGAATCGTTGTCTTGATTGCAGCCCTTAGGGCCGGCTCGGTCATTGCGATACCACGCTCTCGCAGAATATCGGCGTGAAACGGTTATTCTTGAGATAGTCGTGTTTCGTACAATGAGTGACAGATCTGATGGTTCATCTATCTTTCTTCCCTGTCTCATTTCTCCTATCCAATTCCTCCAGTCTGACCCATCTTAAAGACTGGCAACGCGTTGCCTTCGGCCCTGGTGTCGCATACGTTTATTTGCCACGTCTATTTACGTCAGCCTGTTTGCCAGCACAACAAAACGACTCACTGACTCTTCAGGTGATTAGAAGGCTGGTGCTCATCTCGGACAGCGGATCAGTATGGCGATCCAGCGAGGAAACATAGCCAGCCTTCTGGGAACCTTACCCATAGAAGACGATGATCTAGGCTCAGTCTTCTACTTATAGTCTTGAGGGACTATGAGTAGAATACAATACAAATAAGTTAAGTATTCTTGCATTGTATTCGATTATTTATAAATTTGTATTAAAGGAAGTTGTACGTATTATTAGTATTATATAACGCATTGAATTTTGAACTTTATGCTAGTGATTTAAAGTGTAATTTAGATTGATTTTTAAAATTATAATATGTTGACGGATGTAGGCTGAAGGAAAATTATATTTTTGCGCTGGATCGGCTGGGCGTAACTATGTTCTAAATCTCAGCCTTTCCAACACATACAAAGCGCAGGGTCGTCAGGGAGGAGGGGGTTTTTAGTGGGTATTGGGGTTGCTCGCCCGTGCAGCAACGCTCGGAGTCTTCCACACTATTCTGTGACGTCGATCGCGGACGGAGCGCTGCCAAGAGCATACTATTGCTGCAGTGTTATCGCCCCCGACCGACGCGTGTCGTTCCCCTAGCAACAACCCAGTTTGTGCGTAAATCGGTTAAGCATTTTCCCTCGCCTCAAAACAAAAAAAAAAAAGGAAAATTATATTAATATTAATAAAAGTCAGAGAAGATTTAAAAAAGAATAAATAATATTTAATGTAAAGTGTGTTTGTTCGTCTGCCGAGATCTCTGCTTTATACTGTACAAAAAAATATATTTTTATCAGAACTAATTTACGTCGGACGGATTTTCCTTATTAGCGCCGAGGTCGTTTAAATGTTACTTGAACTCGATACAGTCGCGAGAAGTTCAAAAGTTGCCAATACCTATGTAATCTTTAATCCCATTAGCATTAAGTTCAATATGCTTTAATAAATATATTTCACTATTATACAAGTTTATTTAAAAATCGATGCTTGCAAAAACACACATCCCGGCGTGCGTCGTGTTAATTCTGTAACCGCACTGTGAGCGGGGAATTCCACATGATAGCGCAATTAATTTCCACAATACACGCCTTGTATTTCCTTGGCTTCATTATCACACCTCTGAGTTCAGCTCGCGAAATGTGTTGGACTCATTCCTTGTCAGCGGAGTCCTATATAGATAAATGTTCGTGCGTGTTAAGCCTTACATGTTTGTATGGTCAGGCTAAAGCAGTAGTAATACCAAGGAGCCTTTTTTTTATTGCAGGAGTTCAGCAGACAGGCAGACGGCCCACTTGATGGAAAGCGGTCACCATCGCCTATGGACATTTGCAACAGCAAAGGTGCTACAAATGTGCTGCTGCTCTCTTAAAGGAGATTGGCACCTGGTCACTAATGCCCGAACACAACTGGAAGTTGTTATGGTGGCATACTCTAGACCAGGGGTGCTCGCCACCCAGTCGAGCAAATACCCTATCACCTGACTGTGGGTTGTTTAGTCGCCTCTTACGACAGGCCGCCTGGCCGCAGGAAATTGTATTCTTTCTCCGTTCCTGCACGGATAAAATTCAATTGAATGTTTCTGCATAAGCATGAATGTGGAAGTAAGATATTGAAAAATAAAGAAGAAACCACTTCGTAGCTCGTATCTATTAAGCCTGGACTTCAGGTTTATTAGGAACTAGCTGTGCCCGCGACGTCGTTTGCGTGGAATTTGTTTTCAAGACCCCCCGATTTTGAAACATTCTTCATTGGTGCTCCGCTCCTATTGGTCTTCGCGTGATGATATATAGCCTATAGCCTTCCTCAATAAATGGGCTATTTAAAACTGAATTTTTCAAATCAAACCAGCAGTTCCAGAGTTTAGCGCGTTCAAACAAACAAACTCTTCAGCTTTATATATTAGTATAAGATATATACATGATGAAAGAATGACTAAACAGATATACAATGCAAAAGTGGATGGATGCAGAACTCGTGGAAGGCCACAACACACCTTCCATGATCAAATTGATCGTGTACTAGCGGAGGGTGATGTCAAGAGCCTTAAGAACAGACGAGTGTGCATGGCAAGAGTTATGAATGTCAAAGAAGCAAGTGAGGTGTGTAAGAATGGGCCTAAATGGCGCTCTGTTGTTCGTGCCTACCCCGCAAGGGAACTGGCGTGAAGTTATGTATGTATGTATGTATGTATAAGATATATATACGAGTAGTTTTCGTGAACAGACTGATTTGAATACTGAACTATCATGCGTTGTGTATTTCTCACGTAATACATTAATTGATTAGAGTGTCACGTAGATCGCAACGTCGATGCCCACTGACTCACCTTGTTGCGAAATAGTATTTATTTCCTTTGGTACGGCGCTCTTTGTAATAAAATTTATGATAAATTATGTAGGTATGTATAATTTGCTGCAATTCATCGTCACTCATACATGTACGACGTATTCACATTTTAACCGACTTGAAAAAAGAGGAAGCTCTTAATTCGACTGCAGGTTTTTTGTTACACGATTTCTCCGTCAATTGTGGACCGATTTTCAATAAAAAAAAATTATTCGAAAGACTATACTCCTGAGGTGGTCCCATTGTCACCAAGTCAGGATCTGATAAATGGTTCCTAGGGAAATCGAGAGCAAACTTCGACTATTAAAGTTACGTACAATGTGTTTCATTTATTTTTCTAAAACTATCAAGTACGTATTTGCGTAATTAAAAAGTAGATGTTTTTTACAAAAAATAAAACTGACTTCAAAAGTAGGTAACTAAAAAGAAAAGAAACAAAATTCTACAATATCTTGAAGTCGGTGCCAAGACAAACATAAAATAACAACTAAGTTTAAGTAAAGTTAACAAGTTAACTAAGTTTTTATATTATACTTTGCACCGACTGAAAGATATGGTAAAAACATATTTTATTGCTTTTTAGTAACTTTTGAAATTGACTTTATATTTTGTTGAAATTTCAAACAAAGTCTACTTACTAGGATGGAAATTACAAATTGTTGTCCGTATAGACAAGCATTATGATTTTGAGGTCAGTCGGTCAGTCAGACTTTAGTCATTTATTAACCAAAAACTCACTTCAAACATAGTGCTTAAAGTGTTTTTCTAGATTTATTTTTTTGAATTGAACACGCTTATTAGTTATTTTGGTTCTTGTGTGTGACATTAATTTATTGATTTTTGTGTTGAGGTGTATGTATCTTACGAATAACTTATTATACTAATTTATTCTAGTTTTAATACTGAACTTATACTAATGTAGAGTGTATCTGTTACATGCTGGTGTTGTGAGGAAGTGCATGTGCAGTGTGGGCCTTATATCTATACTTATATATAGTCCTATCTAGTGCCATGTGTGTTGTTTTTTTCTTTTCTGTGCCTGGGTTATTAATTTTTAGGTTCTTTGTGTGTCTTGGTTTGTTTGTGAAGTGTGCGTGTAATGCAATGCGGTGGTAGTTTCTCGTTGGTTAAAGTGTTACAGAGGTTAGTTTAAGGATAGTGTTTTAGTGCCCTCTAGCATCTAGGGAGCAGAGGAGTCTTCACCCCTGCTGATGAAGTGAGCTTGCCCTGCTTCCCGGGGCTCTCAAGCACTGATGCGCTAGGATTAGCGTGGCTCTTCCTGCCATAAGCGCGGGGCACATGGGAAGAGGGTGTTAGTGGGGTATTAGCCCCTGGGTATTTGTCCATCGATTCGAGTCTCCACACAAGCCGGTCGATCACTGTTTGGATTACCCTCAGTGGAATTCCTCCATGATCGACTATGGTCTAATCCCTAGCAAAGGACCCGGTATGTGCGAAATGCATTTCCCCCACCTGAGAAAAAAAACCGTGTTTTGGAGTTCAGTGTTCTGTTATCTGCGCTACCTTCAGTGGATAATTCTCATTGCTTTGGTCTAATCCCAGTTAAGGACCCGGTTGTGTACGAAAGGTATTCCTTCCTGCGTTGCGCACAACAACAACAACTTTAAGGAAGTTTTTACAAATACGTAGAATTGGTTAGATGACACATATTACCTACAAACAAATTCTAAAACTATTTACATTTTTTATATAGCGACTAGGGATGGGCCGAAATTCGTTTTGACTGAACTTCGGCATTCGGCCGAAATTCGGTTTAAATGCCGAACATTCGGTGCAAGGAAAAAGTAAATTACCTACTTGCACTATTTTGAATGAAGTTAATAGAAATCATATCTATCATATTTAGTCATGAAAGAATGACTAAACAGATATACAATGCAGAAGTGGATGGATGCAGAAGTCGTGGAAGGCCACAACACCTTCCATGATCAAATTGATCGTGTACTAGCAGAAGGTGATGTCAGGAGCCTTAAGAACAGACGAGCGTGCATGACAAGAGCTATGAATGTCAAAGAAACAAGTGAGGTGTGTAAGAATAAGCCTGAATAGCGCTCTGTTGTTCCTGCCTACGCCGCAAGGGAACCATAGGTCCCAAGAAACGGGAACAAAAAAATTTACGAAATGAAAACTACTGGGCCAAACTATGTCAAATTTTTAGGGGACCAAATGGCAGCTATTCCGCGTCGAACAAAAAAAGAATCACGTAAATCATAAATCTCGGAGTAATCGATGAACATACATAAAAAAAAACAGATCCCGACGAGTTGAGAACCTCCTCTTTTTTTGAAGTCGGTTAAAAAGTTATGACATCATAAATTGATGTTCTTGTATAATAGCGTTATGTAAGATTTATTTTATCTTGCCAAGCTTATAAGGAATTTATGGAGACATATTGCAGCATAACATTTTAGCACGTCATGTCATTATTATAACTATAACATTATTTTTCTTTCCTTTTATTGTCTTGGTCTTATTGAGTATGCATTGTTTGCTACAACTCCATTAATTCTTCAAAAAGTAATTCTGTGTAAAACTTATAAAAAAAGAAAATTTGAGATATAAATAGAATAAGAAATATAAAGAATGCCTAAACAGATATACAATGCAAAAGTGGATGGATGCAGAAGTCGGGGAAGGCCACGACACACCTTCCATGATCAAATTTGACGGCCTCTGTGGTTGAGCGGGCTAAGCCTTTGCCGGCGTACCTCACTGCAACGCAGAGGTTCCGGGTTCGATTCCTGGTATAGTAAATTTCGGAAACGTATTTTCTCCGTTATTTACTATGGTCTGGGTGTCTGGGATCGGCCCCAGAGTAGTTCGTTGTATATTACCTATAACACAAGCGTAACTTGCTTAATTTGGGGGTATACAATGTGTGTGTTTGTCTGCCGATTAAAAAAAAAAAAAAAAAAAAAAATTGATCGTGTACTCGCAGAAGGTGATGTCAGGAGCCTTAAGAACAGACGAGCGTGCATGACGAGAGCTATGAATGTCAAAGAAGCAAGTGAGGTGTGTAAGAATAAGCCTAAATGGCGCTCTGTCGTGCGTGCCTACCCCGCAAGGGAACTGGCGTGAAATTATGTATGTATGCATGTAAGAAATATAAAGAATACAATATTTAGCTAGACGTGTTGCTGGGGAGTTTCTTGCCGCTTCTTCTCCTTTACAGCATCAACACGTTGCGAAGCGGTGTACATAGAATAGGAGGTAAAATTATTTTTTTAAATATATGTATGACCTTCAAAAAGTGTTCTCCAGTGGAACTTATTTTGAACAAAAACTTTTCAATTTGATAAAAACAGTCTCAATCGACTCAACTATGAATTTTAATTTAATTTAATATCAGCGTTTAATGCCTATTTAATTTTATTTGTGCTCTTCCTAATGTTGGTTCGTTGCGCACATCTGCAACGAAAGCGTTGCAAAAGTAAGGTTAACACATTAGTATTCTCTCTAGGATCTCACTAAATGTGTGCCATTATGAATTATGCAAGTTATTTAATTTATGTTTTATGTTCAGTTCACAATTCGATATCAGTTAAAAATGACTTTTTCAGTTCTAAATCGTCGATTATCGTTGACAATGAAGTTAAATAATCATTAAGTTTAATTATTGATATAATGTACATATTCTTCATTGGTGCTCCGCTCCTATTGGTCTTAGCGTGATGATATATAGCCTATAGCCTTCCTCGATAAATGGGCTATCCAATACTGAAATAATTTTTCAAATCAGACCAGTAGTTCCTGAGATTAGCGCGTTTAAACAAACAAACTATTCGGCTTTATATATTAGTATATAAAATTTTCTTTATTAAAAGCCAAAAATTCAAATATACTATTTTACCTCGTAACGTCTGTACGTTGAAATCGGAGTGTTAAGTGCATTTAGCACTTTCGCAATATGCGAGGTGAATGCAAGATGTGTATTTGAGGATGCTAATGCAGGCGCTATTGCGGTCAGCGCGCGCAGACGACTAGCTGTTTACGTGCAAAGAGGAGCAACCCTGAACCCACTGAAGGGGATTCAAATTCAAAAAATTACTATTATTCCTTACTACTATATTTTTAACCGACTTTAAAAAAAGGAGGAGCTTCTCAATTCGTCGGGATCTGCTTTTTTTTATTGTTTGTTCACCGATTACTCCGAGATTTATGATCCGATTTACGTGATTCTTTTTTTGTTCGACGCGGAATAGCTTCTATATGGTCCTCTAAAAATTTGACATAGTTTGGCTTAGTAGTTTTCATTTTATGAACATTTTTTATGAAAAATTTTCCATTCCGTTCCATATGTACACCGATTACGCTGAGATTTATGATCCGATTTACGTGATTCTTGTTTAGTTTGATGCGGAATAGTTGCCATTTGGTCCCCTAAAAATTTAACATAGTTTGGCCCAGTAGTTTTCATTTTACGAACATTGTTTTGTTCCCGTTTCTTGGGACCTATATTTTTTAAGGAGCGCGGCACCTTTCGTAGGTCTACCCATACATAGCTAGACACTAAAAAGTAACAAATAAAATAACTTATTTCTAAATCTATTATTATTAATATATATTATCTAAAACATCTTGAAGCCGGTGCAAAGAAAAACATAAAAATTACTATATTTTGAAAATCACTAAGCACCGACTTTAAGATGTTTTAGATAATATATATTAATAATAATAGCTTTAGAAATAAGTTACTTTAAACTTTTTAGTTTTTGAAGTCGGTTTTTTTAAACGAAGTTTTTTTAATTTATACGGTGTCAGTTAATCTCTGACTAATTTATGTTGAGAATACAGAAAAACTCGTTGAATTAAAGTCTTAATCCTAGGAAGCGCCTAGTACATGGAAAGGCGTCTGCCTTCGCCAGTCTAGGTATTGGATCGCAAAGTCCTGGATTCGTTTTCTGACATGGTAAATAACGTAAAGGAAGTTTTTGATGATCCTAGGTCCTATGGTCTGGGCGTCTGGTACCGGCCCAGGGTGGTCTGTTGCACATCACCCACAACAGTAGCATAGTTCGCTTAGCTTGGGGATATACAATATAATTATGTCAGTGTCCCAATTATGATTTTTATAGAGGTCGAAGTCAAATCGCGATTTTTATAAAATTGAAACTTATCCATTTTTACAATGTGTGCTATTTGCTTATTGCTTGTTTAATTTAAATATTTATCGTAATGATACAGTCTAAATTAACATATTGTGGCGAATGATGGTGGAACTATGTAGTTAGTTCAAGAACTTTTAGAAAAAGCTAGAAAATTCTGTAAGGAAAAGACAAGGACGGATATATTTTAGAAAGGGATAGACGATGAACGAAAGATCTCGAATAGAAGGTTCGAGAAGGAAAAGACAGAGATAGATAGATGTTTAGAAAGGGACATATAGTAAATAAAAGAATAACGAAATTATGGGTTCCAGAAGATTCTTCCGGGTATATAAGCAGCGTAAGGCGCGCCTACCGGGCAGTTTAGAGCTGAGTTGAGTACAAGACAGCGAAGGGAAAAGTTCGATACAAAAGAGTTGGAAGAGAAGTTTAATAGAAGATAGTGACGAGTTAAGTGGTGAATTTAGTGACAAGTCTAGTGGACAGTTAAGTGAAGGAGAAGTGT
Source organism: Dendrolimus kikuchii (assembly GCA_019925095.2). Classification (NCBI taxonomy): domain Eukaryota; kingdom Metazoa; phylum Arthropoda; class Insecta; order Lepidoptera; family Lasiocampidae; genus Dendrolimus; species Dendrolimus kikuchii. The sequence goes on from CM034397.1 coordinate 24,660,064, forward strand.
AGCGTAGTTCGAGAGACGAACCAGAAGCGAGCTACACGCGTTAATATCGGAGGTGAGCACTGCAGTAGCAGGGGGTGGTCTTCGCAGTATCGGCGACGGTATTGTGAGTGAGATACCTTATCGTCGGGACAGTGCATCGTTAGTCGTGCGTATAGGGACAACCCTGCGGAGGGGTATTACGTGTGGCTGTCTGTGTAAGTCAATAAAGGCGTTACTTAAAAAAACTGGTGTTTTCTTCCAATCCCAAGTGCGTACCCCGCTCGCACGTAACAATATTTAGTAGATACATATCGTGTTTACATATTTGTTACGTTCTAAAATACTTCAGACCGATATTGATAAGTACATTAACTGTAAAATATAACTTCCCCAAAATGCATGGATGTGTTTTGGCCGCAGTAATTCCTGGAACAATAAAAGGTCACCGTTTTAGCAGCAAGGGGGTGAGGTGGGGAGGGTGAACGGGGGGGAGTCGAGGGTTGAATACAAGAAGACTCATTAAAAGGTAGTCCCGCGACGACAGGTGCGCCAAATCCGCATTGTAAACACGCGTCCTCTTTAACCCAACAGTTGTATTGTTTGCTTTTTTTAATAAAACTTAGGCAAAGGTCATACTATAATACTCGTTGGTAAGTGATTATCATCACCCAACTTCTGTCATACTAGGGGTGTAATTCCTTGATCTTTCACATGTTGTCAACCTAACAAAATTGCGTGGTGTGTGGAAGAAAACTCATTAGACAATCGCAGGTCAGTATCATCGATTGTTTTAATAAATAATCGATATTTGTTACTCATAACTAAGACAAAGCATCTGCTGATCATACGCAGCGCTGATGCAGCAGATCGTACCTGCCCACCAGGACAAATGTCACGTTTTAGAATAGAATATCTTGAATTGTATTTTTTTTTAATTAACCAACAACTCTGTAAATCCTTGTCTACAATTATTTTTTTTTATTTTTTTATTGTAGGAATTCAGCAGACAGGCAGACGGCCCATTTGGTGGAAAGCGGTTACCATCGCCTATGGACATTTGCAACACCAAAGGTGCTACAAATGCGCTGCTGCTCTCTTAAAGGAGACTGGACCTGGTCATTAATGCCGGAACACAACACAAGGTTGTTATGGCGGCATACTCTAGACCAGGGGTGGTCGCCATCCAGTCGAGCAAATACTCTACCACCTGGCTGGGGGTTGTTTAGTCGCCTCTTACGACAGGCCGCCGAGCCGCAGGAAATTGTATTCTTTCTCCGTTCCTGCACGGATAAACATGATAGAAGCTCACGAATAGTATTTATTCAAAGATCAAGAACACACGTATCTCATTTAACAAGCCTATATGTTCTTTAAAATTAGTTTATAAAGTAGTTTTGGATTTGGACAAAAGTGTAGTGAGTAAGTTCCGTCGGTGTCCGGGTGTACACGTTCGTAAATCCGTTAATGCGAGCATTAGATTGCTTCCGATGCTCGATCGTTACCACTAAACAATTCTAACTACTCCGATGGACAGATTAAGTTTTATAGACGTAATAGTGTCTGGAGAATGTGAGTCACGGTGGCGCCACAACAGCCCGTCGGAGTCGGGAAAACGTGCCGGACTGCAAAATGCAACGGCAATGAGTGCTGCAATCAAGGTGACACCTTCGCCATCTTGCTCGCTCTTCTTTCAACACGATACCCAATTCGATTTAAGTAGCTCCGTAATCCGTGGACTCCTATCTAATCTATACTTTTATACTAATATTATAAACCTGAAGAGATTGTTTGTTTGTTTGTTTAAACGCGCTAATCTCAAGAACCGCTGGTCCGATTTGAAAAATTCTTGCAGTGTTGAATAGTACATTTATCGAGGAAGGCTATAGGCTATATTTTATTTTCAAAAAAATTAGGGATCCTTACTAGAAGTCCAATAATGTAACCCAAGGTGTAAAAAAATGACCCGAAAAAGTCCTTACACGGCGTGCGCTGCGAAAACTATTGGTTATAGAACAAAACAATGTACTACCACTTTGCAGAACATATAATTGTCTACAAAAAATATCGCGTAACCATATGTCTAACTATTGTAATTATCTCACAATAAGTGTTTTCTTTTATTTTTTTTAAATAAATAAAATGCCGTCGCTTCAAAAACTCTTTATTTTGTACCTTGGTATTAATCCTTATCAAAATAAATTACTCCATATTCAAGACGAATTCAATACATTTCTAGAACTTTTTGAACTATTCAATTCGGACGTTTCATTCAAAAGATATCGCGATATTTAAAATGTAAGTATTAGTGTTGTAGCCAAATATACTAATATTGTTTGATTGAACGCGCTAATCTCAGGAACTACTGATCTGATTTGAAAAATTCTTTCAGTTTTAGATAGCCCATTTATCGAGGAAGGCTATAGGCTATATATCATCACGCTAAGACCAATAGGAGCGGAGCACCAATGAAGAATGTATATCTCAAACTAAGTCAGTTACGTTTTTGTTATTGATAACATGAGACTGGCCGCTTTAGGGCCAATCAAATAAAGAACTACTTTGTTAATGAAAACCAGGCCAGGCATGGAACCCAGGATCTTTGTGTTCCAGTGAACTAAGCCCTTGCTTAGCCCGCTCACCACAGAGGTCATCAAATTTTTCGTTTATTTTGGGCGAACAGCCGGGAATAATAAGGTAGGAAGGAAGTCTTTGAAGTATTTTCTTATTTCTTGTAGAAATTGGTGCTTTCAATAAGGGTGACAGCGTCTTGTTGAAGGTACGACAGGCAATGCGCCGTACGCAGTGCAGTGCACCTGCCTTGTCGTTTGGATGCAAGTCAAGTCAATTTTCACACTTACAGCGCTGCGAGCTGCGAGAACCAATCTTTCAGAGTGTCTATCTAAGATTAATTGTAGTACATAATTTGCGAAAATATACTTTAAGCAACGAATAAATGAGTTTAAAATTGAGCAATAGTAGCTATTAAATGTGCAAAATATATCAAATAAAAAGACTGTGCGCATTTTAAAAATATTTCGTAGGATTTGAATGATAAAAATGACGAATAAGATATGTATGTATGTCTGCTCGTAAAGTGATAGCGGTCAGGCAATATCGGAGTTGACTTGTAATCGTTCTAAAGTTCAGTATTTAAAAAAAAACGTATTAAATTATTTCGATAGGAGAACGCCAATCCGTTTAGTATTTGGCCACTTGTTTTTTAGATAAGTAGGTGAAGTACATACTGCTATTTCCATAAATCATCTATTATCCCTTAAGAGAGCAGCAGCGCATTTGTAGCAAATACAAATCAACGCATTTTCTCAATTTTGATATGTCCATAACTTTATACTTAGTCGTATAATTAAATGACATTTACGTACTTTGACTTTTTAATTTAAATCTCTTTCATAATAATGACACGAAATTATTCAGCAATCTTTCACTTTAACGCGATAGCAATAAAGCGAGGCTCCCCCCCCCCCTCCCCCGACCTTTTCGATGGAAATTAATAAAAAAAAAACTCGAAAATATCGGCTGTCAATCCACTGTGAAATCATTACGAGACGGGTTTGCGGCTAATAATATTCAGATTGGGCCCGGGGCTGGTGTCAGCGGCAGGCGCCAATATTGGCCCCAAATATGCGCCGAGTATTGGGTGAAGGGTGAATCGGGACGAGACGGGTGACACCTCCAATCATGTTATATGATTCCGAGTATTTTATTGAAATGTGCTTTGGATAATGTTTTTCATAGGCACCAGTTTCGTGAATACTTTTTCAATTTATGATATAATTTATTATAACGACGGCCTCTCTGGTTGAGCGGGCTAAGCCTTTGCCGGCGTACCCACTGCAACGCCCTCTCCGGGTTCGATTCCTGGTATAGTAAATTTCGGAAACGTATTTTCTCCGTTATTTACTGTGGTCTGGGTGTCTGGGATCGACCCCAGAGTAGTCCGTTGTATATTACCCATAACACAAGCGTCACTTGCTTAATTTGGGGATATACAATATGTGTGTTTGTCTGTCAATTTTTAATTTTTGCTGCATAATATTTCTATTAGTAACAGAGCGGCATTCAGGCTTATTCTTACAACCTCACTTGCTTCTTTGACATTCATAGCTCTTGCCATGCACGCTGAGGTCAGATACGGTGATGCCAATGACTTGATGTACCAACTATTTTCAACCTGTATCTCTGCAAATAAAGCTTCATTCATTCATTCACTCGCAAACACAGGTAGTCATATTTCAATTTTGGACTCCTTTGCTTAGGTTTACAACAATATAAATGAAAATCCTAAGAATCGCAAAACAATATTTATTTATGGTCTGAATGAAAGTATCTACTGTTGGAGAGGCTCCTTCTGTATGGCGACCGGGCCTTTTGTCAGCCATGGACCCTCAAATCATCATTCGCCAGTGGCAGACACCGGCCGCTGGTCAGCGGCTGCAACCCGCTGCGCATCAACACGGCCTCGGGCAGAATCCAACGCACCTTCGCAACAAACATTCCTACCATTATCTGTGGGATCCGTTCATTTGTTTAGCTTACTATATTGTTACGAGTTGCGAGACTCGAATTAAAATGCCGTTGGAATTATTATAGACTTTATTAGAACTATACAAACACGTATAACACTGCTACAAATATAACCGAACACAACAAATCCAAACGTAATGCAGAAGGTCGTAATTCAATAACACGTACGAAGTCCGTCACTAATAGATCGTGGTTCTCGCTCGACTGCCCCCCCCCCCCCCGCAGCCCTCAATGAAGCCATCGTTTTATACTGCACAAATTCAATATGTCCGCCCGGATACGTGACCGAATTTCCTACAATCAGCTTGCACCTTAAAATCCGTAACACCTGGCTAATGATTACAATAGAACAATAGGCTGTTCTCTAGAAACGTATGCCAATAAATAAGTAAACAAAATAAGACGATCATAAAAGAATTACAATAGTTTCAATGTTATTAGTTCAAATGCCGACGGGTAACAAATGTGCTTCTACAAATCTGTACGTGGAATTTGTCTTTGTTGGCGCCTAGGTTGTAACATATAATACGTGTAACCTACACTACCTTTTTCCCGCGACCGTTTTTACTTTTAGGTTTAGCGTACCATGGCGTGTAAGAGGCGTCAAAGTCTTTGTATTTTCAGTGTATTATATTAAAATAAAGGTAGGCACTAATATTGTGTCATCTACTTTGCTTCGGCCGTTGCACTGTTGCGTCAGAATTGGATACTTGACAGTGAAATCAATGGAGTTACTTTTATGGTCATACAACATGTCACAGCTTCTTTATTTTGTTATGACGTCATCATTCGGACGAATCAAATGGTTTATACGTTACTATTTAAATAGTAATCAAGATAATTTCAGTTTAAAGTTAGTATATAAAGGCTCAATTGATATAAAGATAGAAAGAAAGCATGAAGACATCATCATCTTCGACAAGTGTCGTGTAGTTTTATATAACATATGATATAGTATACAGTTATTTATTTCGGTTTATGGCTTGGCAGCTAGGCTTTTAAGCCAGATCTTAGTTTACAATATAGTTTCTTCATTTTCTTATGCCTATGTGTAGCAGAGCTGAACTGTAGGTAATCAGCTACTGCCATTCAATAGAGTTCTTGTGACAACTCAAAAGGCCACATTTGACTATACAGTTCACATTTCTCACAAAACACATAATTACTACTCAAAAACTATCAATATCCTACAACTATTGTTCATTTTAGAGTAATTTTACACATTTTTAGAAAATAAAACTGCACAGCACAACATCTGCTTTCAGTTGCCGCCAAAAACTCCTCTAGTATACAGTTCTTGTGAATTCAGTCACAGTACAAATAAAAATGTCAATTTGTTGATATATCTTGTCAAAGTTCGCAAGGCCTGTGTCATCGGCGCCTTATCAAGCAAGTTGGTCCTGCCGTATGGTGCTACGAACATTGGTGGCTGTCTATGTCTCATCACAACATTCGCTGGAATGTTCAATTTGATTTCAGCTTATACACCTGGGATAAACAATTTACCTCTTAACAATTTAAATAAGTAGGAAATCAATGCAAACTTTCAAATTAGTATACCCAATCATGCCTAAGACAACACCATAAAGTCTTAGGTATAAAAATCTACTAAATTATGGTTTAATATTTTTGTATAATATCACACAACATGTAATAGTGTAAGCCAGAATGCAAAGCAGCCAAAATGCGACGGGCAAGAAAAGACGGACAGTAACTGCGCACTGTTCCGACCTGCAGCTACTATTAGCAGATAGTATTCAGATTACGCTCAACACTCTGGACTTTTATTAGTTTAAATTCTTTCCATATCTTGAATCGGAACAGCACAACTATGAAAGCACCTGATTGTTAAATGTCTATTAACTATAGCTGCGATTTAATTGCCAACTACAAAAAAGTAGCTATAAGACAGCATCGTATAATATTACTCGTGTTAAACGTCGAGGTCTGCTCAGCGTAGAAGTAATTCATATTTTTGTAAATCACGCAAGATAATATCTAGACTTGGCATGTCTGCTTTTTTATTTGATCTGACAACCGCGACATGTCTGAAGCGGTGGGTCGCGAAGTCGCAAATCGTCCCCCTGGAGGGGCCTGGGACAATCTTTATTCTGTCTTATCACGACAGGGTCATTTAATTTGACTTTATGATGATTGTTAATGGAATTCCCAGCATTGTCATCGTTGGCTTTTATTGTTCACATTCTTTTTGTTTCGGCTGAGTCCCATTTGCAGATATTATTTTTTGTGTAAATTAAATGTATTGACTTATTAAAGTTGCGATAGTAATGCAGCAGTTTGGTTGAAAGGGTTCAGAACAGAAAGAACATGACGGTAATCAATAATATTGAATAATTGAGGTGTGTCTTTCTATGGATTTATCTAAATTAAAAGGTCTTAATGAACCATATAATATCGGCTTTAGAAGATGAATGGTATCGGTTCGAATCTGGGCTTTGTTTCAGAAGTCCATTAAATGTGAATGATGTGTGGTCCATTTAGATCGACCAGAATGAGCTCCACGTGCTCCCCTGATGCACTGCGCTGATGATGACATGGAAGTAATACACAATATTATATATCCAAACGGTTCCTTGCGATCAACAAAGAAAACTGTATTGTGTAAAATTGTTTGAAATGATGTGTACCAAATTATTACAGATCATGAAGCTCATTGGGCAGCTGGAGCAGAAGCTCGTAAAATTCTGCACCAGTTTGAAATGCAATTTGATAAAGACTTTACTTTAGCTTATTGAGATTATATTTTTTATTGTTGGAGTGCATTCATACATGGAGTTAATTTAAGTCTTTCAATTTAGATGAATGATGATGATGATTTAGTTGAAGGAAAGGCAAACCTGAGTCATTCTTTCTCAATCTCTCAACCAAACTGATTTAATTGGGTTGCTCAGTTTAATGGCAGCAAATAGAACCTATGGAAATTTACAACTAGCTGTTCCAGTGTGCTGCTAGCCCCAAAAAGTAGAACTGGAATCCGACTACTGATGCTATGACTACACAACATAAGGTTATTATGACAAAATTCTCTAAACCATAGGTGGTAGCCATGCAGACGGGCACAACAAATGTATAATTGAGCAATGTAGATCCGTTGTAGTGCATCCCACGTGCTGAGTGTTTTATTAATAATGGCCGCACGGGGCCGATGGAGCCGATAAACTAGCTGCCGGCTCGGCCGAATTGGGAATCGGAATCCACGCGTATCGATGCCGTATCGAATGGATTCCGATATCGATGTTTGGACGCGGGTGGCCTCCCGCCCCGTATCGTGCCGCGTTTACTTGGCGTCCCATTCTCATGTAAATATGACAATTTATATAATTAGACAGTTGGTCTGAAAGAGAGTGTCGGGGTGAAGGTAAGGAAAGGAATGCTCCGGTGGTTCGGGCATGTGGAAAGAATGACTAAACAGATATACAATGCAAAAATGGATGGATGCAGAAGTCGTGGAAGGCCACGACACACCTTCCATGATCAAATTGATCGTGTACTAGCAGAAGGTGTTGTCAGGAGCCTTAAGAACAGACGAGCGTGCATGACAAGAGTTATGAATGTCAAAGAAGCAAGTGAAGTGTGAAGCAAGTAAGAATAAGTCTAAATGGCGCTCTGTTGCCCGTGCCTACCCCGCAAGGGAACTGGCGTGAAGTTGTGTATGTATATAATTAGGTAGTTCTTAATATCTTTTATTACGTCATCGGATATAGATACTCAAAGTTAAATTTCGTAAATAATATTATATGTTTTAAGTTTATTTTTATGTAGTTGTTTTATTTGCTTATTGCTTTATGTTATTCAAATATCATCAGTCGACTGACGAACGAAGAAAGCCGATATGATAAGGTACATTTCTGTCTTCACTTTGGATGAATCAACGAAAACGAGGTCTTAGAATCATTCAATATTATTGAACGCCGTCGTGTGGTTTCAGTTCTGAGCCTTTCAATCACATTATAGCAATGCGTCTAATATCAGAATAAGTTCCCCGTATATTATATTGTGAATAAATTCGGCCTTTCTATATGTAAGTACTTAGTCAGATTATTGAGGAGGATTTAATAAATAGATTACTACATCTCGTTACTTATAAAAGGAGCTATTATTTTAATTTGCTTAAAAATAAATAAACTCGATCTTCTTTGTAAGGCTTGCAGCAACCGCAACTTCCTTGAGGATTTTTGGGTACAATTCTTCAGGGATATCGGGGATTCCTTAAACGCCGTTGTTTCTCAGATGCATTATTATTTTATTGTGAATAAAATAAAGTATCAATCTTCAATAAAACTTTAGATATTTTCCTCATACTTTTTTGATAAAAACCGAAGGAAATTCTATCTGTCCACCCCAGCGTAAGGATGCCTGGAAGAGTTCATATTTAGTGATAAACCCACCCGGTGTACTAAACTACGTTTTTATGTTTGTTTAGATTTACATGCTTTGATATAAAACCTAGATATTTTATTTTCATTTTTTTTTTTTGGATATTTATTTACAATTACATATCTACTAATAAAATTAAAGAATACAATGCAAGAAAACTTAACTTGTTTGTATTGTATTCTACTCATAGTCCCTCAAGACTGTAAGTAGAATACTGAGCCCAGATCACCGTCTTCTATGGGTAAGGTGCCCAGAAGGCTGGCTACGTTTCCTCGCTGGATCGCCATACTGATCCGTTGGCCGAGGTAAGCACCAGCCCTCTGATCACCCGAAGAGTCAATGAGTCGTTTCGATAAATTTTGGTAGAGGCTCATGGCCTCAGGACCCCACGGTCCAAGCGTCTCGACATAAAATAGATTCAAGTATCTATTTATGATTACTTACTTGTAATATTACTAGCTGATGCCCGCGACTTCGTCCTCGTGGTGCGGTTTTTTTAATTATCCCACGGGAACTCTTTAATTTTTCGGAATCAAAGTATTATAAATGTTGACCAGGGATATAAGCTACCACCGTACAAAATTTCATTTAAACGGTCCAGTCATTTCGGAGATTAGCTGGTACAAACAGACACGCAGACAAACAGAGAACAAAAAATTGGAAAAAAATCTAAATCTCGGTTTTTAGCATTTTTTTTGTTGTACAGAAATTCGACCTCTACAATTTTAAACTTAATGATTATATTATTATTATTTTTTATTGTAGGAGTTCAGCAGACAGGCAGACGGCCCACTGGATGGAAAGCGGTTACCATCGCCTATGTTCATATGCAACACCAAAGTTGCTACAAATGCGCTGCTGCTCTCTTAAAGGAGACTGGAACCTGGTCACTAATGCCGAAACACAACTCAAGGTTGTTATGGCGGCATACTCTAGACCAGGGTAGCCATCCAGTCGGGCAATTGTCCTACCACCTGGCTGTGGGTTGTTAAGTCGCCTCTTACGACAGGACGCCCGGCCGCAGGAAATTGTATTCTTTCTCCGTTCCTGCACGGATATAAAATAAATCGGTCCAATAATTTATTTTCATAGTTGTTTACCAACTGGTTTTATGACCGAAACTGTAAAATAATACAATATGTATATATTTTTTTAGTTACCTCGCGGCTCATTTGCATATTTATGGGATCCATTTCCGATAATACTGTTTGGAGAGTAATAATAATTAGTTGCCCCGCGGCGCCGCCCGCCATCCGACGCATATATTCATACGGCTGTATCTATAAAGTAGACATGGAACAAATCTATTACTTGTTGGTAATAACATCTTTATATTATTACTAGAGTTTACCCCGCGGCTGCGCCGCAGGTCAACCTCTCGTGCGTGTCTCTTGTTTAAAGAGCAAGTAGTACAGGTTACATTGTATTAAATTTGTATGTATTTGCCCCCGAAAGATTGACTTCATTTTATATCGCAAACTATACCACCCCCGTCTATATGTAAACTACATAAATGACAAAACTTGATAAAAATGACAAAATAGATAACACGGACCCAGTGGACCAAGTAGACCCAGTGGACGAAATGGACAAAATCACATAACCAGTCCTAGTTTCCGGGATAAATTTTACATAAATCTTAAAAAATTTATCCCATTATCCGGGATAAAAAGTATCCCTTGGCCGCTCTCGGTATTCAAATTATATATGTACCGAGTTTCAGCCAAATCGGTCCAATAGTCTTTCCATAAAAGGATAACAAACAAAAAGACAAATATACTTTTATCCCGCAAACTATCCCATTTTCCGGGATAAAAAGTATCCTATGTTCATTCTCGGCATCGAAAATATATATATACTGAGTTTCAGTCAACTCGGTCCAGTAGTTTTTACGTGAAAACGGAACAGACAGACAGACAGACAGACAGACAGACAGACAGACAGACAGACAGACAGAGTTACTTTCGCATTTATAATATTAATAGGGATAGGGATTGAATAATCATTCTTTATCACGCAAGTACGATATCAATAGGAAATTTATAAGCATTAATTTTGTAGCCAAATGCAAATTCTATCACGTAAAAACTTTTTTTATAAATCTTTTAATCTCCTAAAACAACAATACGTCGTTACATGATCGAATTTGCTTTATGCTCTGCAGCTCACCGCCAGGGAGCAGCAGTGAGGTAGTATAGCTCAGCCTACCTGATGGAAAGTAGCTACTAAGATTATTTACTTAATAAAAAGAGACAGTGAGGTGTGTAAGAATAAGCCTAAATGGCGCTCTGTTGTTCGTGCGTACCCCGCAAGGGAACTGGCGTGAAGTTATGTATGTATGTAAATTATATTTTATTATGTTAACCCTGAAGAATTAAAATACTTTAAACTGCACTTTACGAGGACTTTAACCGTATTTATTACTCGGCCAATTCAAACAGTGGCTTTATAAATTATAGCCCTTAAAAAATATTCAATTCAAATATAAGTTCATATGGATTACTTTGGTTGATTCATCCAAATTGAAAGATACAGATGAACCGTCTAATGTCGGCTTAAGATATAGCTAAACTGAAAAAGATTTTCAATATTGTACTTAAGTGAATGCACATTAATTGTATATTATAACTAGCGGCCACGGCAGACGTTGTCCTGCCTTTAAAAAGTAAAATTCTAGAACCCGATCTCAACGCCACCTATCGGTTCTAATTGTGAATCTAAAAGAGTAATATATTTTTTTTTATTCTAAGTCATGACAAAATAAGATTAAAAATCTTGCCAAAAAATTAAAGTTTATAATTAACAAATAAAAAATAGGGGTTGATCTTAGAGGGGTGAAAATTTAGGGTTGTATGTATTTTTTAATGCTGTATCCCAAAAAAATAAAAAAAATAAAAATTATCTAAAAATTAAAAAAAAAAAAATAGGGCTGGACTACCCCTAACATTTAGGGGGATGAAAAATAGATGTTGGCCGATTCTCATAGATACCGGATAAGCACAAAAAATTTCATCAAAATCGGTCAAGCCGTTTCGGAGGAGTATGGCAACGAAAACTGTGACACGAGAATTTTATATATTAGATGTGCACTAGGCTACATTGAAATTAGCGCTGTGTAACTCCTGAGTGATTAACTCAAAAGATATATATCCGACGCGAAGAGTGATTAGATCTGTATATCACTTGCGTTCAAAGTGTGTCTTTATATCTTTAACTCTTTAGTTCATTCCTGTTCCACGCGATGACTATAGATCCGAATGAGAAGAAACTAGACTAGAAAGGAAAGAGAAAGAATGTTTAGCCGATTAGCGTAGCTAGAACGAAGAAACCGAATATAATAGCAAGCCAAAATAAATCGTAACACTATAGTTTTATGGTGTAACTAGCTGTCCCGGCAGACGTTGTTCTGCCCTGAAGAAATAAAAATTTAGAACCCGATTGCAGCGCCACCTACCGGGTCCAAATGTAACCTATCCTATCTTTCAAGTCGGATCAAACTGCACACGGTGTGCAAATTTGATTGAAATCGGTCAAGTAGTTTAGGAGTCCATTGAGGACAAACATTGTGACACGAGATTTATATATATTAAGATTTTGTTTTAATGTAATTAATTTTATTATATTTTTTCACTCCATTTGTTTATATTTTTTTCATATCAGTTTATCAGTATTCAGTATATCAGTCACAGACAATAACTCATCTTGTCTACAATTGACACTGACACTATTCACTGTAAAGATAAAGAGTTAAAGATATAAAAGAGTGATATATATCTTTGTATCAAAAAGATATATATCACTCTTTTCTTCTTGGTGAGTGATATTTCCCAAGACTAATTGAAATAATATTATATTATGTGAATTATTATTACATGAAAATACATATTATACACCGGAAAAATAATGAGATTCCCTGCGGTCGCGATAGTTTTAAAAATAGCTTAACCACATTAAACAGCAAATAACAAGTTTAATCATATAAGCATTGAATTTAACTAAAAGACTGTTTACTTGAATAAATTTAATTGTTTTCATCCGTGCAGGAACGGAGTAAGAATACAATTTCCTGCGTTGGGGCGGCCTGTCGTAAGAGGCGACAAAAAAACCCACAGCCAGGTGGTAGGGTATTTGCCCGACTGGATGGCCACCACCCCTGGTCTAAAGTATGTCGCCATAACAACCTTGAGTTGTGTTCCGGCATTAGTGACAAGGTTCCAGTCTCCCTTAAGAGAGCAGCAGCGCATTTGTAGCAACTTCGGTGTTGCAAATGTCCATAGGCGATGGTAACTGCTTTCCATCAAGTGGGGCGTCTGCCTGTCTGCTGATTCTCCTGCAATAAAAAAAAAACATATTAGAATAATTTTAATATTTTATTAATGTATGACAAGAGTTATGAATGTCAAAGAAGCAAGTGAGGTGTGTAAGAAGTTATGTATGTATGTAATATACACCCAAACCTACATAAAGTCACCCTTATTTCCCACAGGGGTAGACGTAACAATCGATCTCCATTTCGTACAATCTTGACACGCCACCTTCACTGCATCCGCGTTCATTAATCTCTTCATACATGCACTGGTTTTTTTGGTCTATGTCTGTGATTTGGACGTGGTAAGTATGCTTCGGTCTACCTACATCTAAACTAATTGCTCTACCGTTCACCTTTTAATGTTTTTGTGATGTATATTTAGGTATTAAAAACCATAATGCTCGGGTAGTTCGGGCATGTGGAAAGAATGCATGATGAAAGAATGACTAAACAGATATACAATGCAAAAGTGGATGGATGCAGAAGTCGTGGAAGGCCACGACACACCTTCCATGATCAAATTGATCGTGTACTAGCGGTGGGTGATGTCAGGAGCCTTAAGAACAGACGAGCATGCATGACAAGAGCTATGAATGTCAAAGAAGCAAGTGAAGTGTGTAAGAATGGGCCTAAATGGCGCTCTGTTGTTCGTGCCTACCCCGCAAGGGAACTGGCGTCAAGTTATGTATGTATGTATGTAAAAAGCCATAATTCTGTACTTTTAAGAGATTTTTATTGAAGTAAACAGGTGTCAAACTATTCGCTTGCAAGATTGTGTCACCCTTCTAACTGGCGTGAGTGTGTAAGCTTCTGAAGAAATCAAGCTTAAAGCAGCTTGAAACAATACTTTTAGGAAAATGTGGTTTTAATAATATTCGTTGAGCAGTTTTTGAGATATTGTATATTTTTGTTTAAATGTTTTTTTTAACTTTCCGAGCGAAATGATAAAAATGGTAGGCGTTCGTCACCTCCACAACATTCTGCTATATGTGAGGTCTGACACGCACTTGGCCTATACAATACGTTTCATTTGATTTCAAAATCATTTTTATTGTTACAACTTAGGCTTCGACAAAGACAAATTCCTCGTAGTCTGTAAAAGCACATTTTATTACCTGTCGGCATTTGAACTAATTGTAATCCTTTTATAATCGTCTTCTTTTGTTTACTCATTGGCATACGTTTCTAGTATTGTGAAGAACAGTCTATTGTTCTATTGTACTCGTTTACGGCCGCATTAGCCAGGTGTTACGGATTATAAAGTACAAGCGGATTCTTGCATTTGTGGATTATACAACGATGGCTCGATAGAGAGAGGGGGCAGTATGTACATTCGAAAATCTAATATTGACGGACGTTGCGCGTTTTATTGACTTACGACCTTCTGCATTACGTTTGGATTAGTTATTTGTACCTGTGTTATACGTGTTTGTAAAGGTCTAATAAACTCTATAATAATTCCAACGGCATTTTAATTCGAGTCCGGCAACTCGTAACATTATTAATATTTAAGTATCCGCACATTATTTCACCGCAGAATCAGATCGTAAAAATGATTCTAACTGACAGCTGTTTCTTTTTAGTTTAACACAAGTTTTATAGTTTCACTACTGATATATGTTTTTAATAATAGTGTGAATGGAGCGTTAGGTAAACTTCTAGGTGCTAAGAACCTCAGCCAGAAGGCCCAGCTCGCCATACACAACGCGGTGCTGGTACCTACGCTCACGTATGGAAGCGAGAGTTGGGTATGGAAGAGAGAGCATGAAAGTAGAGTAAACGCGGTCGAGATGCGAGCACTGCGCAAAATCTGCGGAGTGACGCTCGCGGACCGCGTTCGTAATACCGAAGTAAGAAAGAGAGTTGGTCTGAAAGAGAGTGTCGGGGTGAAGGTAAGGAAAGAATGACTAAACAGATATACAATGCAAAAGTGGATGGATGCAGAAGTCGTGGAAGGCCACGACACACCTGCCATGATCAAATTGATCGTGTACTAGCAGAAGGTGATGTCAGGAGCCTTAAGAACAGACGAGCTTGCATGACAAGAGTTATGAATGTCAAAGAGGCAAGTGAGGTGTGTAAGAATAAGCCTAAATGGCACTCTGTTGTTCGTGCCTACCCCGCAAGGTACCTGGCGTGAAGTTATGTATGTATGTATGTAATAATTTCTGACATTTATGTAGGTGATGACAAGTACTCTGTACCACTGGAGCGGTGCTTCTGGCCAGGTTCTCAGGCCGCGCAAATAGAACCAGTCACTCCTGTATTAAGTAGGTACATTATACTTCATGGCCCCGGTTCACTGACTGCTGAATATGTTTCATGATCCTCAAAGCACACACCTTGCTTTTCAATACGTATTTAATGAGTTCTTTTGTGAAAAGTTTACCTCTTAACTGCAAACAAAACTCATTTTAACTGTAAATTATGTTTGGCGAGAGTTTTCTTGTTGATACCTTTATTTCATTAACCTCTGTATTTTTTGCTTTAATTTTCCTGTTCTTCACAATTCGGCAAACGAATCTATTTTCATGAAATTAGACAAATCTTTCTTAAAGCCAAAGACATACATGAATAGTATTGCTTTCCGTGAAATGCTTGATTTATCACCAGATAATATCGGCCTTACTTATAATAATCTCGTTAAGAAACGATTAGCCGTCTCTTAAGTAAGAGAATCAGAATCAGACCCTAATCAATAAATATGTTTTTTTTTCACTTATAAACGTGTATTACCTGTTGTTTAGCAAAGAGGAGCACAGATAAACGAAATTTGAATGATTAACGTAGGTTGTACCCAAAATATTCGACTAAAGAGGAGTTTATAGGTAAGATTTTCACTAATCAATTGCTGAGCAGTTTCTTAAAATTTAACAAACGATTATAAGTAAGGCCATATGATGTTAATAACATTAACTCCATGTAGTGCCACCTATTATTGTACTATTGTAATATTTGTGGGTAGTTGTGTTTATTAATCGGATACAAAAGCGAGCGAGCGTAGTGACATAAAAGCATTCTCATTTCGAATTTGATCGGATGCACATGTGATAATAGCTCTCTAGGGTGGCTAATTAATGTACTTTAGATTGGTATTCTTCGTTCGGATTTAGAGTCGAGTGAAACAGTTCTCCAAATTCTACGTGTTTTGCTGCATTAATCTCCCACTAACAATAGATCCGAACTTCTTGTTACTACGTTCTATAGTCGTGGTATTCAATAATCTCTCTGGTTGAATGAATACATTAGTCAACGATAAATTACCATCGATCGTGGGTTAATATTTCACTGTAACGAGTCATAATTATTATCCACTGTCGTTTGGTTGTACGATGACATTTGACTACGAAATAAATCCTTCGGCCGTCAACTGTTGTGCAACACAATCGGCCGGCCGACTGAGACGGTGGCCGCCCTTCAAGCATTACTCGGTTTTCGTTATGAACGATATTATGTTCGCTGTACTATTTCAAGACCTAGCAAGTGCCTCCAAAAAATATAACTATGTTACGCTTGAGCAATACCATATTATGACACAGTTGTTTTATGTTTTAGCAAACATAATACGTAAGCTTAGTCGTGGCAGCGCAATGGCTAGCGCACGTGTTCCTAACTCATGCATGCACCGGTTAGGCAATTTTATGACCTAATTAATGTACATATTGTTACAATGACCACGTGCTAACGACGGTGAAGGAAAACATCGTGATGCAACCTGCACATCGAGATAACCGATGTGTCAAACTTGCCAAGCCGCCTTGGACTAACGTGGCGGTTATACTGTCCGTTCCCTTATAATGGGAAGCCCGAGCCCAGCAGTGAGACATTCATGGGCTGTTATTATATTATTCCACAAATACTTGAGCAAATGCCTGGGAAGACAATGAGTCATAAACACACTTTTAAAAATTATATCAGTTGTTAAGTCTTGAAATTTCACACCTAATGTATATACATTTTTTTTCTTGCAATAAATTACATTATTTAATAATGTTTAAATATTTTAGTCCACTTAAGAAACACTTAAAGTTCTAAGCACGTACAGCCTTATTTATAATAATCTCGTTAAGAAACCATTAGGCATCTCTTAAGTAAAAGAATCAGAATCGGACCCTAATCAATGAATATATTTTTTCACTTACAAACGTGTATTACCTGTTGTCTGCCTAAGAGGAACATAAACAAAATTTGAATGTTAACGTAGGTTGGACCCAAAATATTCGACTAAAGAGGAGTTTGTGGGTAAGATTTTCACTAATCAGTTGCTGAGCAGTTTCTTTAAATTTAAGAAACAATTATAAGTAAGGCCCAAAATGTTTTAAAATTAACCATCTAAACCCACAATCTAACTGAAAGTAAGACAAACAAGTTATAGTACTGATTATCGGAAGCATTCCCTTTGGGGATCCAGGGTATCACTTCGGGTATACCGTGGTTCAAACGGCGAGAATCAACTGCAGGATCTTTCGAAGCCAGGGGCTTAGCTACCGTGTATCAGACGTATCCATGATATAGGCCCCCCCAGCAACAGGGGCCCCAAAATTGTATAAGCAAAAATACCTTTTATACATTAATAACATATTTGAGGATAACTGCTGGGCCAACAGGAAAGACTATCAAACTTGTCATAATTGTCTATGGAGGCAGGTCTAGAGAAACTAAAATCGGCCTAATTGCCGAATTAAAGGCAGGATAGCTTAGTTTCTAGGAGCATTAAATATAAGTAATAACTCATAATCAATATACATACATACATACATAACTTCACGCCAGTTCCTTTACGGGGTAGGCACGAACAACAGAGCGCCATTCAGGCTTATTCTTACACACCTCACTTGCTTCTTTGACATTCATAGCTCTTGTCATGCACGCTCGTCTGTTCTTAAGGCTCCTGACACCACCTTTTGCTAGTACACGATCAATTTGATCATGGAAGGTGTGTCGTGGCCTTCCACGACTTCTGCATCCATCCACTTTTGCGTTGTATATCTGTTTAGTCATTCTTTCATCATGCATTCTTTCCACATGCCCGAACCACCGGAGCATTCCTTTCCTTACCTTCACCCCGACACTCTTTTTCAGACGACACTCTTTAAAGAAATAATCTTCGCAAAAATTCTTCTACCTTATTAAGTAGCTTTTATAATCAATTTTGAAACTACGTTCATACAAAGTGTGAATCTTAAGATACTTTATGTAAAAAAAAATATCTTATTTAGTGCTTGAACAATAATTAATGTGCTATTTGACTCATATTAGTTATAACGTCACAAATTACTATAGTCGTATAACATTTAGGTGACTTAGGCGTTTTCGTCAACTACCCTATTCTCACGTTAGCTGCCAAAATTTTATTGAAAATAAAAATACTCCGAAACCGTTATTTAAGGTTACAATTACAGTCCGTGGACAGAAATTCAATAAATATATCAGAATATAAGAATGTTGTTTAAAAAAACACAACATAAGACGCAAAGGCGATTCTCAAAAACAGAAAACTAATTACTGGAGGCCGTTGTGCGCCAAATTAAATAATAAGACAAACATTTTGGGGCAATTCAATATTGGATGGGGAAAACAAGATTATTTTTAATTCGGGCACTCCCCAGATGGCGCTGGAGGGCGCCCTCTCTCGGTGCCATCTTGCATTTGTATTTCACGAATATTTTCATCAATCGGCGTTGTTTGGATCCTCTTTTATATATCTACTTTTTTGGTTTAAATCAACCCAAACATGACTGTAATTTATCCTTAGGGGGCAGCACTTAAGCACCCTTACTAAATGAAGATTTGTGATCTTCGCTATCAATCAGGATTACAATACTAGGATCTACAGAAACCGTGATGAAAATGTAAAAAGAAACAGGAGTTGAAAGTAGCTTTGTGTAACGCAAAGCCATTTTCAACTTCTGCTATTTGTTTTGCTCTGTCTTTGTCCAAGGTGACCTAGCTTGCACTAAATAAAACATTTACTTAGACTGTTGTACTGGTTTATTGAACTGAATTTAGATTAAAATACAAAAAGGTTACTATGTAATATGAGCTAAACTATATCATGTATAATTATTAGTCAGCGCCATCTAGTTGTACATGTATTAACTAGTGCCATTTGCGACAGTCTTTCTTTTTGAGTTTGCACAAAAAAATTGACAGTGTGGAAAAAGTCAAAAGATCTGAAAATACTTCTTTAGAAGTTTTGCCTGTTTGTGTGTTCGAATATCACGTGAAAACTACTGAATTGATTTAAATGAAACTCGACACAAAGCTAGCTTATAACCCGGGTCAACACTTGGAATGTTTTTCATCCTGATAAATAACGCTGTTGTGTTCTAATTCACTAACAAACATACAATACAATTTCCTGCGTTCGGGCGGACTGTGATAATATGCGACAAAACTACCCACAGCCAGGTGGTAGGGTATTTGCCCGATTAGATGCCTACCACCCCTGATCTAGACTGTGCCACCATACCAAGCTTTAGTTGTGTTCCGGCATTAGTAACCATATTCCAGTCTCCCTTAAGAGAGCAACAGCGCATTTGTAGCACCTTTGGTGTTGGATATGTCCATAGGCGATAGTAACCGCTTTCCATCAAGTGGGCCGTCTGTCTGCTGAACTCATGCAATAAAATTAAATAAAAAGACAACGCTTGCACATGCTTCAATAAAGAATTCTATCTCCTAGTAAGAACCCCAGTTCGTAAGCTGCTTCTTTTTATAGTTAATCCCGGCTGCGTGGCTCTGCGTTCCGTGCGGGTGGTATTAAGATTCACTTAATTTATAACTTATTGCCGGAAACAGCTGATTTAATGGCATTACTGTCGTTGCCGACACTCGCCTATTTGTCATCGGAGCACCCTCGCCGGCATCGCGGCCGACCTACCACTAATTATCATTATTTATTATTTTAGATTTAGTGCTCTCGCCGCGACGCCGTCAACGCGTTTCACACCTCTTCATGGTCAAGATTCATGCATACAATTCATACAATGGACTCAGCATTAACTTTCGTTTTTCCACCATCCTATCTATACTAATATTATAAAGCTGAAGAGTTTGTTTGTTTGAACGCGCTAATCTCAGGAACCGCTTTTCCGATTTGAAAAATTCTTTCAGTGTTGAATAGTACATTTATCGAGGAAGGCTATAGGCTATATTATATTTTCAAAAAAATTAGAGATCCTTACTAAAAGTCCAATAATGTAACCCAAGGTGTAAAAAAATTACCCGAAAAAATCTTTACACGGCGTGCGCTGCGAAAACTATTGATGGTAGAACAAAACAATGTACTACCACTTTGCAGAACATATAATTGTCTACAAAAAATATCACGTAATCATATGTCTAACTATTGTAGTTATCTCACAATAAGTGATTTCTTTTATTTTTTTAAATAATTAAAATGCCGTCGCTTCAAAAACTCTTTATTTTGTACCTTGGTATTAATATTTATCAAAATAAATTACTCCATATTCAAGACGAATTCAATACCTTTCTAGAACTTTTTGAATTATTCAATTCGAACGTTTCATTCAAAAGATATCGCGATATTTAAACTAATATATTGTTTGATTGAACGCGCTAATCTCAGGAACTACTGGTCTGATTTGAAAAATTCTTTCAGTGTTGGATAGCCCATTTATCGAGGAAGATTATAGGCTATATATCATCACGCTAAAACCAATAGGAGCGGAGCACCAATGAAGAATGTTTCAAAATCGGAGAGGACGACGTCGCGGGCAGAGCTAGTTTATATTATAAAGGAGAACGTTTCTGAGAGTCCCTTTTTCAACATTAAGAAAAACAATCTACAAATTACATTTTTGTAGACACACGAGAGGTCTAAGAGTAATTCTGTTTCGTAATGCTTACAAAAGTGAACGATGTGTTAATAATATATGATACTTGCATGTTTATTTAAA
This sequence comes from Dendrolimus kikuchii, assembly GCA_019925095.2. Classification (NCBI taxonomy): domain Eukaryota; kingdom Metazoa; phylum Arthropoda; class Insecta; order Lepidoptera; family Lasiocampidae; genus Dendrolimus; species Dendrolimus kikuchii. Next base: position 24,681,217 of record CM034397.1, read on the forward strand.
ACTTTTGAATGTATTGATTATGAGTATGTGATCTATTCAAGAAGCAGCAGCCCTGGAATAAATATCCCGTTGAATTATTGGCTTCGGTGGCGGATAATTAAACGCACATGTGTGACTTGTCTTTCGCACTCGACCGGAGATGCATCGCCTTCATTCGGGGACCGCGTCGTTAATAAACAGCGCGCCGCAACTGAGTCGCCGAGAGTTCCTCTTATAAGCAGTACGTGTGATGCGTACATATTATTCATTTTATTTTTGTGTAACATTGTAAGTTGTATAAGACTTGCGAGTCTGCTTGGAGCCGCGCCGCTTTCTCACTGGCTTTGCACTCAGGCGACCAACACGCTGGAATTAACGAAATTCTTTTTTACTTTTACAATTTAGATTCAATAATTTTGTATTCATACCTTAAATTAATAAATGACGGATATTCATTAAGAGACCTGAAAAAAATAATTAAATATTAAATAGAAATATACTCTTATGTACTAAATTTTATGAAGTTTTTTGGTATTTCAAGTCTTAAAATTAACTTATTTAACACAAGAAAAATAAATAAAAGACAATGTTATTTAAAATAAAAAAAAACTTCGTTTAAAAAAACCGACTTCAAAAACTAAAAAACTAAAAAGTATAAAATAACTTATTTCTATAGCTTATCATTAATATGCGGTGCAAAGTAAAACATAAAAATTCCTCTATTTTTTTTTTGAAAATTACTAAGCACCGACTTTAAGATGTCTTAGATAATATATATTCATAATAATAGCTTTAGAAATAAGTTATTTTATACTTTTTAATTTTTCAAATTGGTTTTTTTAAACGATTTTTTTTATTTGTTACTTTTTAGTGTCTAGCTATGTATAGGTAGACATACGAAAGGTGCCGCGAGCCTTAAAAAATATAGGTCCCAAGAAACGGGAACAAAAAAATATTTGTAAAAATGAAAACTACTGGGCCAAACTATGTTAAATTTTTAGAGGACCAAATGGCAAGTATTCCGCATCAAACTAAATAAGAATCACGTATATCGGATCATAAATCTCAACGTAATCGGTGTACATATGGAACGGAATGGAATTTTTTTCTTAAAAAATGTTCATAAAATGAAAACTACTGGGCTAAACTATATCAAATTTTTAAGGGACCAAATGGCAGCTATTCCGCGTCGAACAAAAAAAGAATTGCGTAAATCGGATCATAAATCTCGGAGTAATCGGTGAACATACATAAAAAAACAAAAACAAAAAATAAGATCCCGACGGATTGAGAACCTCCTCCTTCTTTTTAAGTCGGTTAAAAGTCATTAAAGAGACTACAGATGGTTAAAGTGCGGTAGAACATTGGCAGTCGCAGTGAAGTCGTCGGACAGTCGCGGCGACGACTCGCTCCCCGCGACAGCCTCCTCGCTCGTCCGTTACGGTTGGAGACGAGCCGCCGCATTCGCGCGCGCACTAAATACCAATTCTTCCGGTTCATGAACAACCGTATACGTGATTCATGAGATTGTTCAAGCTCACACTTGGCAGAATTGTCATCAGTTATACCCTCAAAGCGTGTTCATTGGATTGTGTAAGCCTTTAAACGATTGGGTTCATTAAAAATGGTATATCAAGTCGAAATAATGTTGCTCGATTTTGTTGAAGGTATCCGTGAGGTTACAACGTCGGTATTTGTAACCACATTCTTGGCAGGTTCCTTGCCATTGAATGAGACATAAATCATGGGCGAGTGGACTTCCCTGGTGTTTCGACAATGGCTGCTCCGTTCCGAACCAGATGCACCTGATAAGGAATGCCGACGTGTAGATTAGTTGTAGGATAACATCCTCGTAGGTCGCAAGGGTGGCCCGCAGCTGCGTCGAGGCGGATCCACGGAACCGGCCTGCGCGTACGCATAGTACACTTGTATTATTACATTTATTTTCTATTGATACAATACTAGACATTTCCCCGCGGGTCAAATCGTGGGAAGTAATTCCATTTTACTTACATAAAAACTTAAACAAGTTCTTTACATAATATTTTCTTAAGTTTTCGCGACTTTTTCAGTGGTGAAACGTGGCCGAAACGTCGGAAAAACCAAAATCAAATAAAATTACCGCGCTTAAAACCGTTAAAACGTAGTTTTATTAAGTTCTTTACATATACATATTGTTACAACTCAGGTCTGCATCTCGCATATCTGAAACAAAACACATTTTATTACCTGCCGGCATTTAAACTGATTGTAACTTTTTTATAACCATCTTATTTGTTTACTTTGTGTTTAAAACTTGTCATTAGAAAACAGCCCATTGTTTTATTGTACTCTTTTATGGCGGTTTGCGGCTGAGTCATTAGCCAGATGTGACGGATACGGATAGATACGGGGACATTGCATTTGTGCAGTATAAAACGATGAACTGATGGAGGGGGAGGCAGTCGAGCGAGAACCACGAGCGAAGTGAGATGTGTGTACTACTATCGGGAATCTAATAAGTGACGGACTTTGCGCGTGTTATTGAATTACGACCTTCTGCATTACGTTTGGACTTGTTGTGTTCGGTTATATTTGTACCTGTGCTACACGTGTTTGTATAGTTCTAGTAAACAATATAAATCTTCAGTGAAAAATTGTAACTAACTGATGGTGAAAACCGTTTAAAAATTCGTTGCGTGGTTTAAGAAGAGTTAGCGGTTATACAGACAGACAAACAGACACGGAAAATGACTTTGTTTTATACTATATAAAGAATAAAGAGATGCTAACGGTGAAGTTCAACCCATGTTAGTTATTGAAGTCGGTTTTTTTAAACGAAGTTTTTTTTACATACTTAACATTTAAAAAGTGCACAAGTGTAATGAAGTGAATATTGTGAATTTTTTGATGTTCAAAGCATAGGCGAGGGGGGAGGACGAGCTGAGGTACGGAGGGGAAGGCGCGACATCTGATGCGGGCCATTAGCCCGATCCAAATTCAGCACTCTCTATTCACGCATACCTACAAAAATACGCTCGTTACAACTTTTATTATTTGTACTTGGCCCACATTACGCTATATACATATACGCTAATAACAATGGCAAATGTTTCTTATAACAAACCAACATTAAAATATTCGCTCCAAATTTTACGTTGCTTTGCATTATGAATATATCTGCGTCTCAAATGCAGTCTTTCGCTTTTTTGTTCAAAGTATTGTTACATACATACGTACATAACTTCACGCCAGTTCCCTTGCGGGGTAGGCTCGAACAACAGAGCGCCATTCAGGCTTGTTCTTACACACCTCAGTTGCTTCTTTGACATTCATAGCTCTTGTTATGCACGCTCCTGACATCACCTACTGCTAGTACACGATCAATTTGGTCATGGAAGGTGCGTCGTGGCCTTCCACGACTTCTGCATCCATCCACTTTTGCATTGGATATCTGTTTAGTCATTCTTTCATCATGCATTCTTTCCACATGCACATATATTTATACATAGCCTATATAGCCTTAAATTTAACAAATACTAAATGACGTACAATTTAAATTTAAATCTGTTTCTAGTGATATATTATTTGTATTGTCCTCCGTGACTCCACCTGCTGGTCCCAGCGCTGGCCTTAGCAGCTAGCATTACGCTGAGTCTGGCTCCAATTTTAGGACTTATATTAATGCAGTTATCTTTTATTTTACTCAGTATTGTTAACATGTTTATTTGTCCTAAATAAAATAATTCTTTCTTTCTTTCTGATATTAATATGGAGCATTCCCTGTTTGTATTTATTTATTGTCGTGGCCTTCCACAACTTCAAAAGTATTGTTATAAAGTATTTTAGTACCATAACCAAACATTCAAAGTAATCTAAATAAGTACCTAATAAAACTCAAATGCTTCAGTTGGCTGGGTGTCGGCGTGGTGTCACACGAAATAGAGGTGACAAACGGGTAGCTCACGTCGCGAGAGATGAGAGCGACTCATCGAGGCATGACGTGTGACGCGTGTCATCGCGCTGCCACAAACGCACGCAGGTGTTCGACGATGAAAGTGCCTCACCGCTGTCAACTGTCGACGTGCCGCGTCAGAGTAACAGACGTCAATTAGTGCACATCATCAAACACCAACCGAAGGTTTTATGGTTCCACCGTATCGCGTTTAACACGCCACATTCAAGTATTCCAATGCCATATTGCCAAATTCTATATATATTTTTCTAGATCAATTACAAATATGATCGAAGTGACACTGATCAACTTGGTTCCGCAAACTCCAACATGCCATTTGTGCATGACATCTGAATGGCATATTTTTGATGCCACCCGTGATCAGAGGCCTGGCTCATATTCCGCCCAACAGATAAGCATCGCCGTACAGCGCGGCAATGCAGCCAGCCTTATGGGCACGCTCCCACCTGGCAGCGATTTGTTACAATCCCTATTAATATTATAAATGCGAAAGTAACTCTATCTGTCTGTCTGTCTGTTTGTCTGTCTGTCTGTTCCGTTTTCACGTAAAAAGTACTGGACCGATTTGGCTGAAACTCAGTATATATATATATTTTCGATGCCGAGAATGAACATAGGATACTTTTTATCCCGGAAAATGGGATAGTTTGCGGGATAAAAGTATATTTGTCTTTTTGTTTGTTATCCTTTTATGGAAAGACTATTGGACTATTGGATTTGGCTAAAACTCGGTACATATATAATTTGAATACCGAGAGTGCCCAAGGGAGTGATTTTGTCCATATTGTCCACTGGGTCCACTGGGTCCACTGGGTCCACTGGGTCCAGTTGGTCCACTTGGACCATGTTATCTATTTTGTCATTTTTGTCATTTATGATGTAGTTTACATATAGACGGGGGTGGTATAGTTTGCGATATAAAATGAAGTGAATCTTTCGGGGGCAAATACATACAAATTAATACAATGTAACCTATATCACTTGCTTCTTAAACAAGAGATACGCACTAGAGGTTGACCCGCGGCGCAGCCGCGGGGTAAACTCTAGTATTATATATATATAAGCCCGTCAGAGCCCATTTATCAGAATTCATCATGGCATGGCATGATATATGTGGGTATATTTATAAAATTAACACCTTTTGTAATCTTTACCAATGTAATGTTTCTATCGATTAAATAACAATCATCTTTCTTGATATTAACACTGATTACGTTATAATTCACTTTGATTAAGGCAATGAATCACAGTTCGTCGAATAAAAGTGCGTCATCAGGTGGTTTTTCCACCAAATCGTTCGTCCCCCTCAGGGACAATGGACGGCGTGGAGCCCTCCCCATCGTTGTTAGAGGGTTTGCTGTCGTTTTTACGACAGCAATTCCCTCAAGCTCTCGACCAATTTTTGAGGACTCCGGAGTCCCAATCAATGGTGTCCGTTATTTCGGAACTTAATTCCGAGAAACCTGTGTCCCGCGAGTCACACGTGCAAAGGGCCCCCGCGCAGGCCCCCCTCCCCGCACCCGCATCTGCCGCGACCATCGCACCTGCCGCGACTAGCGCACGCCCCGCAACCCCCGCCGCCGCGCTTACCGCGGTCCACCTGCGCTCTGCCGTAGCGCCCGCGCCCCCCGCGTCCATACCCGCCGCGTTACCAGTGCGCCCGCCGCCCGCACCCCCGCTCAACGATGCCCATCGTGTGGCACCAAAGTCGCGCGCCTCGTTTTCTCGCGGTTCCGCATCGACAAAACCGCGTTCGAGCTCTGCGAGTTCGACGACATCGCGTTCACGTTCGCCCATCCATCGCGTAATCGATTCTCGTCGAGAAATCGACTTATCCTCTGAAGGTCCGCAAAACCTCAGGGATGCCCCTCTTCCACCGGCCGATGAAATTACCCCTATGGATGTCGCGCCTCCCGCGAACATCCCCTTAGACCGCGAAGACGATGACGGTTTTATAACCGTTAATCGTACTAAAAAACGTAAGACCCAGAGGGAGGTCCCCCCCAACCCCGCCCCAACAGCGGGCACAACACCGACAGCGGCACCTTCCAGCCGCCCTGGGCCACCTTCACAACGCCCGCCGCCACCCCTGACCATCCGCGAGAAAGCCCATTGGCTTCAACTCGCTAAAGAACTGCCAGGTAAGGCAATCTCCATAAAAGAAGCCCGTGATACTCAACACGGCATCAAAGTTATGGTCACGTCTTCAAGTGACCACCGCGCCCTAACTACTTTATTATGTGACCGTAAAATCGGTTACTACACTTACGCCCTGCCAGAAGAAAAACGCCTTCGGGCTGTAATCCGCGGACTTCCTCAGGAAATTGAAAGTTCCTATATTCTAGAGGACCTTAAGTCCCAAGCCCTACCAGTGCACGAAGTGCACCGTATGCACAGAGGCGACGCCACAAAGTCCCCTCTAAACCTAGTATTGGTTGTCCTCGACCTCTCCCCAGAGGGGAAAAAGATCTTCGATCTTGAGAAGGTCTGTGGCCTCTCTGGCCTTCGTGTGGAACGTCCACACGAAAAACATACACTGCGGCAGTGTCATCGCTGCCAACTTTATGGGCACTCTGCCCTACATTGTCAATCCCGTCCCAGGTGCGTCAAGTGCCTGGGCGACCACGGGACCTCGGAGTGCACTCGCACCCGGGACTCCCCGGAGCCACCGAGCTGCATCCTCTGCGGCCAAGCGGGTCACCCCGCTAACTACAGAGGCTGCCCTGCCGCCCCCCGACCCAAACGTAAGGTCGGAAAGGGCAATGCCCAAAAAGGCACTAGAAAAGTGCCGAACAAACCCGCATTCGTGGCGCCCCCCCCCCCACCCCCACCCCCCCCCAGTGGTAAACCACTGGACGGGTCTTCCCACGACGGAAGCGTTCCCTCCGCTAAGGACGCGTGCCCCAGTTATGGCCGGCCTACCCTCGGCCACCCCCGCCCCCGCCCTCGCCCCCATTTCTAAGGGACCTTCAGGGCCATCGGCCCACCACTCTATAGCGGAGGACTTAGCTTTGGCGACTAAATTCGCCAAGAACTTGCCCTTCGACCTGCAAGAGGTCCAACTCTTGGCTCGGAAACTGAGGCAAGTTTCAGAGTCAACACAACCCTCCCTCCGGGATCAACTCGTGATCGAAATGGATCACGCGTACCTCCTCCAAATACTTAGATCGTTGTAACTAAACAACCTAGTCAAATTATTGTTACCGGTAACAAATGGCGCATGTAGGTAGAAATAAACCACGCTCATTGACTCTGGCGACTTATAACGCCAATGGCCTTCGAAACCAGCGCGACTTGGTCCATGACTTCCTGGTTACCAATCAAGTAGATATACTACTAGTACAGGAGACCTTCCTGAAACCGAGTAATAGAGATCCAAAGATCTCTAACTATCGGATCACTAGACATGACAGGGTAGGCCGTGGTGGCGGCACCCTGATCTATTTCAGAAGATCCCTACACTGCATGCCTGTAGTCACCCCCCCACTAGAAGGTATGGAGGTATCCGCCTGCAGACTAGCAATGACTGGCCACCAACCTCTAGTCATAGTTTCAGCATACCTCGCATGCCAAAAAACCCTCATTAAGAAAGACCTAGAAACCCTATTCAACTTAGGCCCGGCTGTTATTATAGCCGGAGATCTGAATTGCAAACACGAGCAGTGGAATTGCAATACCACTAACCCCAATGGCAGAGCCCTAATAAATATATCAGACAATCTTTTGTTTGATATACTAACTCCCATGACCCCCACAAGATACCCCCCCAACCGCGACTGGGGGACCCCAAACACTCTCGACCTAGCATTACTGAGGGGCGTAACCCTTCAGTTCCATTCGATCGAAACGATGGACGATATCGACTCGGACCATCGTCCGGTTATCCTCAGATTAGGACCACAGACAGACCAGACATCTGAAACTAGGACCTCTGTGGATTGGTTGAGACTTGAGACCCTCCTCAAGGCAACCAGCTCACAAGACCTGGACCGCATCCCGGACCACATCGTGTCCCGCCATGACACGGAGACGGCAATCGAGGCCCTCACCAGCCACCTTCAATCCGCAGTGCGGAACTCGTCCAGGCAGGTGCCAGTGGAGGATGACCGCCACTTATGCCTGCCGGACGAGGTGAGGGTACTGCTGAGGGAAAAGAGAGCCGCCTCCAGAGCTCACGACAGATATCCCACCGAGGATAACAGAGTCCGACTCCGCGAACTAGAGCGCGAGGTCAAACTACGTATCCGGGAAGTCAGGGAACAACGTTGGGACAGAACGTTGAGGGATATCGAGCCAACTCACCAGGCATACTGGAAGCTGGCTAGAGCTCTCAAATCAGACACCCTTACTGTCATACCCGCGCTAGAAAGAGCCGACAACACCGAGGCGTTCGATGACGAGGAGAAGGCCGAGTGCCTTGCTCAGAGTCTAGAGCTTCAATGCTCCCCCACTACGCAAAACGTCGACCAGTCACACCTGACGGAGGTAGACTCCGAGGTCGAACGTAGATCCTCCTTACCAGCGGAAACCACACTCGACACGGTCACGGTCGAAGAAGTGCAAGATCTGATCAAGTCTCTCAAACCGCGAAAGGCCCCAGGGACCGATGGCATCAACAATCGCGTTTTAAAACTCCTACCCGCCCATCTAATTATAATTCTAGTGAGCATCTTCAATGCCGCCATAACAAACTGCTCCTTTCCCGCGATCTGGAAGGAAGCAGATGTCATCGGTATTCACAAGCCGGGAAAACCGGCTAATAAACCGTCTAGCTACCGTCCAATCAGCCTACTGAGCGCACTCAGCAAGCTTTACGAGAGGGTCATCCTCTCTCGACTTAGAGATTTTGCCTTCAGCAAACATCTAATACCCGATGAGCAATTTGGCTTCCGTGCCAGACACTCATGCGTCCAACAGGTGCACCGCATCACGGAGCACATATTATCTCACTTTGCCCATCGCCCCCGCCCTATAGGAACAGCCGCACTGTTTCTAGACGTAGCAAAAGCCTTCGACAAGGTCTGGCACAACGGCTTGATTTACAAGCTGTACCAGTTCGGTATGCCAGACAGACTCGTGCTCATCTTGCGAGACTTCCTCCTAGGTCGTAGCTTCCGTTTTCGAGTGGAGGGAACGCGCTCGTCCCCTCACCCACTCACAGCCGGTGTACCACAGGGCTCGGCCCTGTCGCCACTACTCTTCACGCTGTACACCAGCGACATCCCAAAAACTCCAGATGTGGAGTTGGCCCTCTTTGCGGATGACACCGCACTCTATACATCAGATCAAAACCGACAAATGGCTTGCATCCGGCTGCAGACAGCTGTCACAGAACTAGGCGAATGGTCTGCAAATCGTGCAGAATAAATTCATGCGCAGAGCCGTCGGTGCTCCCCTCTATATGCGTAACGTCGACCTCCACCGCGATCTGGAGCTTCCCTCCATCAAAAACTACATTACGTCGCTCTCGCGTAAGTATTTCGATCTCGCGCCGCACCATCGAAATCCGCTCGTCGTGTCCGCGTCCGATTATAAGCCTCGTCGAAAGGCTCTTGTGCGACGACCGCGTAACGTCCTGACGGACAGGGTCGACGTTATTACGAAACGGCTGGCCCGGATCAGTCCGCCCACGGTTAGAACAGTAGGCTGGCAGGCACCGACAGACAGACACAGACGGCGGCGTCTCAGACGCCGCCAATCAAGATCTCTCCACGTCCCCGCGAGGGACGCTAGGAGACATAGCTCACCCCACAGGATAGACTAGGCGTGTTGCTGGGAAGTTTCTTTCGCCGTTTCTTCTCTCCCAGCCATAACACGTTGCGAAACGGCAGTAAGATAGCGTAGGCCACCGCAAACCACCGATCCCGGCCCGCCGTGATCCTTCCCTTCGGGCTTTATATTACCCGTCGCCCGTTCTCAATTAGTATTTTGTGTCGCCCTATGGTGGGCATCATTAAATTCATTCCCCATTCATGGCAACAGTCCAGCCGAGGTAAAACTCCTTAGGGAGCTCCCTCGAGCAAGTTGCCCCCCCGGGCTCGAGCGCCTTCGCTTCGCGAAGGCACTCGCCCCAAAGACCCCGGTAAAGTTGTAAGGTCTTCGGACCAACAACATAAAGTCAAGTCCAATAAAAAAAAAAAAAAAAACTTCACGCCAGTTCCCTTGCGGGGTAGGCACGAACAACAGAGTGCCATTTAGGCTTATTCTTACACACCTCACTTGCCTCTTTGACATTCATAACTCTTGTCATGCACGCTCGTCTGTTCTTAAGGCTCCTGACAACACCTTCTGCTAGTACACGATCAATTTGATCATGGAAGGTGTGTCGTGGCCTTCCACGACTTCTGCATCCATCCACTATATAAGGTAGTTTAATAAAACATTAACGTTTCGCATGCTTTTAAATCGAATTACGAGCCAGTCTTCTTATACATACATACTTTCGAACGTAAGTTAACTGCATTCACCAGTGATAATGAATTTCACTTACCATCCATCAACTTTGGATCAACAATTGTATTCGAACAAATACGTAGGTCTAGTAGCGGGATACCTGCCTCGGGAAGATGGCGACGACGCGTCTGTGCCCGTCGCCCAATAAAGGGGTACATCAGTTACGTGTAATAAGGTCGTTAGCCCTATTAGTCCGCGTGCGTCGCCCCGGGGCGTCGAAGGGCGCCTGACGACTACCGAGCCATGCAATGACGCCGCCTTACTCACCAACTCGTAACCTCACCAATTATAATATGCTCATTTAAAATTACGTCTTGTTAAATTACATTATGCTTAAATGTCTTAGATTTCTTAAGCCATATCTAAAGTTACATATTACAGTAGAATTTTTTTATATTAATCATCTGAAGAGAAGACTTACCTTTTTTTATTGCCTGAAGTAGGCTAACAGGCAAACGGCCCACCTGATTGAAAGCGGTTACTGTCGCCTATGGGCATTCGTAACACCAGGCGTGTTGCAGCCAATGCATCGCCGACCTGAAAGAAATTTTATAATAACAAGATCACAAATCGTCTGCATGGCGATGGCTTCCACGAAGCAACAGGAACATTCAATCAGATATGAACGACAGCCGGCATTAATGCGACACGTTCAACGTGAACAAGGATCCCGTCTTTCCACACAAACATTTCATATCATGGATCTCTCGCTTGCCGTCAATGCAAATAAAATAATAGTAGATAGTATTACGATCTAGGTGCCGACACAGACAAATTCACACCTGCATACCTGTAGAAACACATTTTATTACCTTTTCGACATTTGGACTTCTTTTGTTTACTTTGTGTTTAAAATTGGTGATTAAAAAAACAGCCCATTGTGTATTGTAATCTTTTACGGCCTATTGTTGTATTGTAATCACTGCCAGGAGTCTCGGATTTAAAAGTACAAACTGATTCTAAGAAATTCGATCCACGTGACAGACATATTGCATTTGTGCAGTATAAAGCAATTTCCCAATGGAGAGATGAGGCAGTCGAGCGATAACCACAAGCGGAGCAAGACTTGTGTACATTCGGTAATCTATTTAGTGACGGACTTTGCGCGTGTATTTGAATTACGATCTTCTGCATTACGTTTGGACTTATTGCGTTCGGTTATATTCTAATAAACTCTATAATAATTCCAACGGCATTTTAATTCAAGTCCTGCAACTCGTAACAATACTAAACTTTTTATTACATTTTTAAAACGATTTAAATACACAATGTACTATTATTAGAGTGTACAATTTTAGACTTTAATACAATCCTTGTGGAAATACGCTTCCTCAATTCAGACCTGTTTCTATCTTATTGTACCTCGTAAGAGCATTTAAGAATTCACAAACATTAGTTCATGCAAACGGACAATTATGCGACCACCGGACCACCGCACCGCAACTGACAAATAATCTGCTGCGGGAGTATAGACTGCGGTCGCCGCGAGTGGCGACACGAAACGGGTTGTCCCGTTTGGCACTTGGCACTTGGCAGGGGCGTCACGTGTCGCCGCCCGACATGTATCTTACTTATCCCAAAGCGGAAGTTTACTTTTTGCCCGAAGATCCCGGCCCGCCCCCACCTCCCCCGAGGGAGAGCGCCCATAATCATAACGACCTCTTGGAAATCTCCGCACGTGACAAGTTGCGCGGAGCCATGAGCCACCACCCCACGAATGTTATCCGCAGAACGGCGAGCCTCGCGGCTGCCTACTTGATGTGTCTTGGACCACGACGTGACCACTTACAGGGAAGGCCTTGCTTGTGCCCCGATAAAGAGCTCTTGAGGTTTTTGATTAAAATCTAATAAAACCAATCAAAAATTATTTAGTTTTTCCCATAACCTTACTGCTGAATTGAATTTGCTTTCAAAACCTTCCGATATTGAAACGTTCTTCATTGGTCTTAGCGTGATGATATATAGCCTATAGCCTTCCTCGATAAATGGGCTATCCAACATTGAAAGAATTTTTCAAATCAGACCAGTAGTTCCTGCGATTAGCGCGTTCAATCAAACAATATTAGTATATTTGGCTACAACACTAATACTTACGTTTTAAATATCGAGATATCTTTTGAATGAAACGTCCGAATTGAATAATTCAAAAAGTTCTAGAAAGGTATTGAATTCGTCTTAAATATGGAGTAATTTATTTTGATAAGGATTAATGCCAATTTACAAAATAAAGAGTTTTTGAAGCGACGGCATTTTAATTATTTAAAAAAATAAAAGAAAACACTTATTGTGAGATAACTACAATAGTTAGACATATGGTTACGCGATATTTTTTGTAGACAATTATATGTTCTGCAAAGTGGTAGTACATTGTTTTGTTCTATAATCAATAGTTTTCGCAGCGCACGCCGTGTAAGGATTTTTTTGGGTCATTTTTTTACACCTTGGGTTATATTATTGGACTTTTAGTAAGGATCCCTAATTTTTTTGAAAATATAATATAGCCTATAGCTTTCCTCGATAAATGTACTCTTCAACACTGAAAGAATTTTTCAAATCGGACCAGCGGTTCCTGAGATTAGCGCGTTTTCTGATCTAATGTGCCTATTGTTACAATTACCACGTGCTAACAACGGTGAAGGAAAACATCGTGATGCAACCTACACATCGAGATAACCGATGTGTCAAACCTGCCAAGCCGCCTTGGACAAGCGTGGCGGGTATACTGTCCGTTCCCCCTATACTGGGAGGCCTGAGCCCAGCACTGGGACATTTATGGGCTGATATTATTTTATATATTGTTATTATTGCTAATGACTTTAAAAGTTGACAGGTAACGTATATGTACGTATATACTAATGTATATATAAATAATATCAGCGCATTAATGTCCCACTGCTGGGCTCGGGCCTCCCACCATTGGGGGAACAGACAGTATACCCGCCACGCTTGTCCAAGGCGGCTTGGCAGGTTTGACACATCGGTTATCTCGATGTGCAGGTTGCATCACGATGTTTTCCTTCATCGTTGTTAGCACGTACTAATTGTAACAATGCACATTAGATCAGAAAACTGACTAAGAGGTGCATGCGTTCCGGCCAGGATCGAACCCGCGCCCTCTGAGCTTGGGACGCGTGCGCTAGCCATTACGCTACCACGACTTTATACTAATGTATATATGTAGCTATTCATGAATGGTGTTATTTTTAACGTTAAATAAGAACCATTTGGCCACAGTCTATAACCTAACATTAGCACAGGTGAAGCTCGACGATAAGACGGCGTTCTACATTTGCCATTAATTTGGTGTAAATGTAACAAGAACATGTGAGGTGGTGTCGCGGCGGTGCAGCAGTGGAGGGGTGGCGGACGGGTCGGGTCGGTTGCTATTGATTCCACTTTCACTAGATAACTTTCTCCAGTCGCGACTCGCCCTCGCCCCACCACAGTCAACGACCACGGCAGTGACTAAGTTCCACTCAAATAAATGGCCGTAAGTCGAACTCGCGCATTTCAAATTCGTATCATTATAAAAATACAAAATAGATATCAAATCTAATGCAATGAAACTCCAAAATAGATATTTTTATAATATTTTCTTAAGTTTTTGTTACTTGTATACATAATAAAACTACGTTTTTTCGACGTTTCGGCCACTTTTCAGTGGCCGTGATCACGGAAGACAAAGATGTCAAGTGTCAACGAGTATTGTTAAAGTTTTATTTAGTCACCGCCAACTTGATAATTTTAATTTTGTTTATGGTTATTATTTACTCTATGCCTAATCTAATTTACTACCGCTTCGCAACATGTTATGACTTGAAGAGAAAAAGCGGCGCAAGAAACTCTTCAACTAACATGCCTAGCTCTAATAATTTTATATAATATTAATCGGAAAAACCAAAATCAAATATATTACCGCGGTTAAAACCGTTAAAACGTAGTTTTATTAAATATTTTTATGTTAAATTTTAGGTATAAATAATTACCTGACCACTACACACTCCGGCCGTTATCGTAATAAGGCAGATCGGCGGTTACCTGGTTACCTATAACATTTTAATCTTTTTTATTTATATATTTATTCAAAAGATTTGAAAATTATAAATTAACATTAATTATATTATTATACATGCATAAAAATATACGCGAAATTAACCAACTCAGGGCGGTGTAAATTTTAATCCCATTACGTTATTATTGAAGTTATTATTATTATTATTATTATTGAACTGGCGTGAAGTTATGTATGTATGTATGTATGTACGTTATTATTGTCAAAAACATTAATATTTGGTAAATTTTAAAGGTTTCATTTCAAAAATAGATTACGTGTGTCCAAGGTGACCTAGTTTGAACTAAATAAAAAAAACACTTACTTAGACTGTTGTACTGGTTTATTGAACTGAATTAAGATTAAAGTACAAAAAGGTTACTATGAAATATGAGCTAAACTATATCATGTATAATTATTAGTCAGCGCCATCTAGTTGTAATGTATTAAGTAGTGCCGTTTGCGACAACGTGATTACTAGAGGGTAGAACTCAAGTCGAGTTAATTAGACTGAAGTGAAGTTGGTTCTCTACTGAGCGTACACTGTGGCCAGCGTCCGCAATGGCGCCTACTGGCGGCGTCCGTTGAGCTGGCGTACGTGTGCAATGTACATATGTATTTGTAGGATATATTGATATGAAAATATAACCCTAAGCATGTCTTTTTCGCGGCCCGATAGCCATTCGCTTATTCGGGTTGCCACATTTTACACATAAATAATCTTGATGTGCAGATGTCTTGATGATGGTCTCTTCGACGTCAATAAACTAGAATAGAACTTCCATCCCTGGAATTAAGCATAGAAAGAAACAAGTAATGTGTCTCTGAAAGAGTTTTCACTCGTTCCATTAAATAAAAAACATTTTTTTATTCGTGCAGGAACGGAGAAAGAATACGTTTTCCTGCGTGGGGGCGGCCTATCCTAAGAGGCGACTTAACAACCCACAGCCAGGTGGTAGGGCATTTGCCCGACTGGATGGCTACCACCCCTGGTCTAAAGTATGTCGCCATAACAACCTTGAATTGTGTTCCGGCATTAGTGACCAGGTTCCAGTCTCCCTTCAGAGAGCTGCAGCGCATTTATAGCACCTTTGGTGTTGCAAATGTCTATAGGCGATGGCAACCGCTTTCCATCAAGTGGGCCGTCTGCCTGTCTGCTGAGCTCCTGCAATAAAAAAAAACTTCAACCATTTGCATGTTTTATTCTCAGTTCATTGGGAAATTGGTTTAACTAGGGCTTGAAACATGACTTCGCTCGTGTAAACCGTGAATTTTCCGACTTAAAAAGTATCCTATGTTTTTCTACATTGTTAAAAATAGGTAGTTCACAGTAACATCAAGTGAATTACTCGTTATCAGCTCACAAAATCCCGAAGCCATATTGAATATATCGATTACTAGCTGTGCCCGCGACGTCCGCGTGGAATTAGTTTTCAAAACCACCCGATTTTGAAACATTCTTCATTGGTGCTCCGCTCCTATTGGTCTTAGTATGATGATATATATCCTATAGCCTTTCTCGATAAATGGACTATCCAACACTAAAAGAATTTTTCAAATTAGACCAGTAGTTTCTGAGATTAGCGCGTTCAATCAAACAATATTAGTATATTTGGCTACAACACTAATACTTACATTTTAAATATCGCGATATCTTTTGAATGAAATGTTCGAATTGAATAATTCAAAAAGTTCTAGAAAGGTATCAAATTCGCCTTGAATATGGAGTAATTTATTTTGATAAGGATTAATACCAAGGTACAAAATAAAGAGTTTTTGAAGCGACGGCATTTTAATTATTTAAAAAAATAAAAGAAAACACTTATTGTGAGATAACTACAATAGTTAGACATATGGTTACGTGATATTTTTTGTAGACAATTATATGTTCTGCAAAGTGGTAGTACATTGTTTTGTTCTATAATCAATAGTTTTCGCAGCGCACGCCGTGTAAGGATTTTTTCGGGTCATTTTTTTACACCTTGGGTTGCATTATTGGACTTTGAGTAAGGATCCCTAATTTTTTTGAAAATATAATATAGCCTATAGCCTTCCTCGATAAATGTACTATTCAACACTGAAAGAGTTTATCAAATCGGACCAGCAGTTCCTGAGGTTAGCGCATTTAAACAAACAAACAAACTCTTCAGCTTTATAATATTAGTATAAATAATTTGGTATTTGAACGCCCGCTCTTTTATATGAACATTGCTTCAGAACTTATTGTTATATGTGTCAACTACCCCATTTATTCAGTAGCTTCGTGTTAAATGCGAATCGAATCTGCGAATCTGTTGATTTAAGCTCCTAAATGGCTCAATTGACTATCCTGACATACTTTCCTTTATTCATTTTAACACTAGATACAAAACTCGTAATCCTTCACCTAGACTCTTTTCTTCTTTTCCCTTCAAGTTTTTATAAAAAACACATCGTTTTATAATCCAGTCACAAGAATGTGCAGGCTATATAATGAGATTGCAAGTACAAATAGATCCATTGATATTTTTAATTCCTCCTTCTTTAAATTTAAACGTGAAATTCGGGCTATTATTTGCACCAATATTTCTAGCATAGTTGCATAATAATTTTGTCACCTAACCACTGTAAAACTGACATTATAATAAGTCATACTAACCCCTAAACATCTTGTCAATGTATGGTGCATTATGTGCTCACATGTTTAGAGTTACAGCTTAGACCTAATAATTTATACATAATAATATGAAACATGTAACTTTTAGCTGTTTCTTGTTTTGTGTGCCAAATAAATAAATCAGATAGGTTATTTTTAACATTGACAATATTAGTATAAATTGCGTTGGTAAAATGTAAAAATAACTTGTTGCAAACAAGCAAGGGAATCTTGTTGTCGCAGACCCTCGGAGTAAACACTCCGGTGGAAGCGAAGTGAAGTAGTGCCGCTTCACACCGGGCCGAGGGCCCTCGAGGCAAGTGTTGCCCCCCATCCCATGCCCCCCAATACTCCTTCTGCGAGTGAAACGCGACTCTTGCGCGAGGCTCGATGTCCGTTGAAGAAGAAGCGCTGCAGCAGGCGGCAGTTGTTGACGTTTAAACATCAAATCAAATAATTTTTATTGCGAACTAAGTGTTACATAGGTCTTATTCAATATCACTAAGAACTTATTAGTTAGTTGGCCTTTAAGAGCATCGCAATAAAACATAATAGCAACACGAGGGTTTCACCCTAAGCTGGAGTTTCATCTGCGTTATTGTTAAAAATTGACGCCGTGACCGAAGACGTCTTATTTAACATATAAACATATTAGGGTATATATGTATTTATATACGTTGTCTGTGAATATTTAATGTCATTAACAATGTCGCATCTCAAATAACGCATTAAACCCATCGCGATATCCACGTGAAACGGCCTAAATCTTTAACACTAACGCAGATGAAGCCGCACTGAACTGAGCCGTGGACACTCCAAATTAAATCAACTCGAAGTCAAAAACACAGTCCAATTGAGAATTGGGAGTCGGTTAAAAATAGTAAATTATATAAAAACACTAGCTGTGCCCGCGACGTCGTTCGCGTGGAATTTGTTTTCAAGACCCGCCGATTTTGAAACATTCTTCATTGGTGCTCCGCTCCTATTGGTTTTAGCGTGATGATATATAGCCTATAGCCTTCCTCAATAAATGGGCTATTTAAAACTGGAAGAATTTTTCAAATCAGACCAGAAGTTCTTGAGATTAGCGCGTTCAATCAAACAAACTCTTCAGCTTTATATATTAGTGTAAGATGTACATATGAGTGGCGACAACGCCCAAATGTGGCCGAATAACAACAGCTGTTACAAAGTTACCTTCTTTTTTCAAAAGAGCGTATATTAAATTAATATATATTATTTTAGATGTTATTTTATTGTAATAAAGTTCAAAATTGTTTAATAATATACAGCGGTCTGCATTTTCATTTCGTTTACACTTTCTATAACGTGCGATAAGGAAAATTGTTGTTTACTTCTGATATAATTGATGTATTCAAAAACTAAACTAGACTAAAGCATTAATTTGCATGGTTACGGTCGAAATGTCGGGAGTTCTTAGACTGGAAATAAATACTGCTAAACCTGTTTAATGCGATTCATTTCAACGCTTAAATGTCTGTCACGTTATCCTTGAATCTCCAACATTTGATCGCGTATAGCAAAACAGGAAAAATGCTGTAATTTTGTACAACTCCGCTATGCCTAGGCCGTACACGTCAGTTCAGTTTGTTGGACCAAATTCTTTAGGCCCATTTAGCTTATTTTGCTAGTTTTTAGCCAATGTTAGCCATTCAAGCAAACACCGGTTTTTTTTATACGCTTCAAGGACCTCGGAGCGCTTTTTTTTTTGGCCAGGGGAAATCCGATTGAGGAGTAAGCCGCGACAGGCACAGAAGCCTGAGGGGATGTTCGCGACCCGTGTGAGTGTGTGGGATTCGCCAGATCGGGGGTGGCACTAGCGTGCCCGGTCAGGACCGGTGCCACGCTATTGCCACGCCCCAGTTCCGTCCCTGGGTGTTCCGTCCTGCGCCTTATGCCAGGCCTACGTGATACGGGTTTCCCAACTCCGCGTGCCCTGGCAGGCGTGGGCCCCCCTCACTGGGCCTTTTCCTATGCCAGGAGACGTATCCCCCGGCTACAACTAGGTCTAATCCGTGCGTGGGGCGGTCTGTAACGCGCCCACCTCGGAGCGATCCTCCAACATCATCGTACACACGTTAGTGTTTTGTGAAAATGTCGTGTAATTAAACTGCCATTACTGCAATAAGTTCTTCATCAACATTCAGCAAGGGCGACATAGTGCGATGACAATCTATAGTAATTTATACTCTGGGCCCAGCAGGTTGGCCCAACGTGTACGGCACATAACTACAATGGTAGATAATGTTTTTTTAAGTTTCCTCGACTAGTATACATAATAAAACTACGTTTTAACGGTTTTAAGCGCGGTAATTTATTTGATTTTTATTATTCCGACGCTTCCGCCACTTTTCAGTAGCCGTGATCAGGGAAGACAAAGATAACTCTTCAGCTGAAGAGCTTCTTGCGCCGCTTCTTCTCTTCAAGCCATAACATGTTGCGAAGCAGTGGTAAATCAGATTAGGCTCCCATAGAGTAAATAATAACCATAAACAAAATTAAAGCTAAATAATTAAAATGAAGAAATTGGCGGTAGGTTAAATAAAAATTAAACAATACTCATTGACACTTGACATCTTTGTCTCCCGTGATCACGGCTACTGAAAAGTGGCCGAAACGTCAGTATAATAAAAATCAAATAAGGAGTTACAGGGCGTCATGAGGGAAGCCAAATCGGCGGCGTGGGTGGAACTCTTGGGGACGTTGGACAACGATCCCTGGGGGCGCCCTTACCATCTGGTCCGGAATAAGCTCCGGCCATGGGCGCCCCCGCTGACCCAGAGTCTCCCCCCACCCCTGGTGGCTGACATCGTTGGCGCTCTGTTCCCCTCGAGGGCCGAGCACCCGCCTCCCGCGATGGCACCGCCATCGCCGGAGCCCAGCGTGGAACAAGACCAAGTGCCCGCAGTGACCCGGGAAGAACTGGGGGCGGCGGTGTTGAGGTTGAAGGCCAAGAACACCGCCCCCGGTCTCGACGGCATACCGGGGCGCGCGTGGGTTCTGTCCCACGGCGCCCTGGAGTCCCGATTGACGTGGCTCTTCACGGCCTGCCTGCAGCAGGGCCGGTTTCCCACCCGGTGGAAGACCGGCAAACTGGTCCTGCTCAGGAAAGAGGGGCGCCCGGCGGACTCTCCGTCCGCCTACCGGCCCATAGTGTTGCTGGACGAGGTGGCCAAGATGCTGGAGCGAGTGCTCGCGAACCGCCTCGTCCGGCACCTCGGAGAAGAGGGGCCGGATCTGGCGGAGAACCAGTTCGGAGGGGCGCTCCACCGTGGACGCCATACGCCGTGTGAAGAGCCAGGCGGAGGAAGCGATCTCCCAGGGCGGGGTGCTGTTGGCGGTGTCACTCGACATCGCCAACGCCTTCAACTCCCTGCCCTGGAGCTGCATTAAGGAGGCACTCCGCTACCACGGGGTGCCGACCTACCTCCGAAGAGTCATCGGTGACTACCTCTCGGTGAGGGCCGTCGTGTACCCGGGTCAGCTAGCCAGCTGGGGTCGGCGAAAAATGACGTGCGGTGTTCCACAGGGGTCGGTACTGGGCCCGCTCCTGTGGAACATCGCATATGACTGGACCATACGCGGTGCGGTCCTCCACGGTGTCAGCGTCACGTGTTACGCCGATGACACGTTGGTCGCGGCCCGTGGACGGACCCACCGGCAGGCGGGCCTACTGGCCACTGCTGGGGTTGCGCACGTAGTCGATAGGATCCGGCGACTCGGTCTGGAGGTGGCCTTGCACAAATCCAACAAGCCACCTCGGGGCTTGAGTATCACAGTGGGAGGCACCACCATCGGCGTCGGGACGACAATGAAATACCTCGGACTCGTCCTCGACAGCCGATGGGAGTTTTCGGCACACTTCAAGCGGCTGGCCCCCAGGCTCATTGGGGCAGCCGGCGCCCTATCACGGCTCGTGCCCAATGTGGGGGGGCCGGGCGCGCCGTGCCGAAAACTCTACGAGGGGGTCGTACGATCCATGGCCCTATACGGGGCCCCGATATGGGCGGAGTCCCTGACGGCCAAGAACGCCGCGTTGCTGCGACGTCCGCAGCGCGCGCTGGCCGTCAGGGCTATAAGGGGGTATCGTACGATCTCCTTCGAGGCGGCCTCCCTCCTAGCCGGATCCCCACCATGGGATCTAGAGGCGCGCGTCCTTGCGGCCGTGTACGACTGGCGCAAGGACGCCCTCAGTCGGGACTTCCGTCCTGCGCCTCGGGAAATCGAGGCTAAAAGGGCGGAGTTCCGGCGGGATCTCATGGTGGAATGGCAGAACCGACTTGCGCACCCCAGCGCCGGTCATAGGACCGTAGAGGCAGTTAGGCCCGTCCTGCCAAAATGGATAGACCGGAGGCACGGCACCCTGACGTTCCGCCAGACGCAGGTACTGACCGGGCACGGCTGCTTCGGTCGGTACCTGTGTCAGATAGGACGTGAATCGTCGTCAGGGTGCCAGCACTGCAGTGCCAGCGTCGAGGACACGGCGCTGCACACTCTGCAGGAGTGTCCAGCCTGGGAAGAGGAGCGCCTTGTCCTCGGCGCCACCATCGGAAATGACCTGTCGCTCCCGGCCGTGGTCCAGGCCATGGTCGGGGGCCAACCCGAATGGGACGCCGTCGCCTCCTTTTGCGAGGCCGTCATGTCCGCAAAGGAGGCGGCGGAGCGGGAGAGAGAGCGAGCAGCCGTGCTCCTCTCCCGCCGCAATAACCGGTCTCGGCGCCGGAGGAACACGGACCTCCGGCCGCCATGAACGCGCGGCGCGGGTGACGGTCAGGGGAGGCTATAAGGCCGTCGCCCGCATCTAAAGCCGCTGAGTAGGGGGCGCGTCGGTGCCCGCGCGCGCCCCTCTCAAACACGAGCACGGAGAGGCCCGTCCCTTGCTGGGGTGGGCCCACGCCAGCCGGGGTCGCGGAAGAAAAGCTCACGCATATCCCGTGACCCCGGCTCATGGCGTCAGGTGGCACCAAGGGGTTTTAGTGGGTATTCCGGCTTCTCTAGCCGGCGAGTCCCACACTCCCCCGCCGAAGTCTCCCCGGCGGGGGGTCCGCAAATGGATTTCCCCTCAAGAGAGCAGCAACGCAACGCGTTTGGTGTACCATTAGGTGGGCCGTCTGCCTGTCTGCTGAACTCATGCAATAAAAAAATCGGTCGTTTTATAATGTCTTGTTAAAAAGCTGACATGATCTCGATGTTTGCAAACATCGTCATAAGATTCTGTTTACTCGTGTAATTAAATATAGACTTAATCGAATGAGGAGTGGAAAGAGGGCGCTGGCAGGCGAAGCGCGCAAACAGATCAAAGCCTCGGCCGTCGCCTCTTTATCGTGTTTAAATCCCTTTTAAACGCCGCGCTCCCTCCGCTCCCCTGCGCCCCAGGCTCGCTTCCCTCATTGGAATAATAAGGATAGATGGCAGCACAGTTCGGCTATGGCCACTATCTGCTGCTCATCCCCTTCCCGCAAGTGAATTAAGATGTCAAAATTCACTTCTCTTGGTAAAAGCCTTTGAAGACGAGAGGTACCTATTCTTTCAAGATGCAGTCTTTGTGAGTGTTATTTGCGTAATTTGTGTTGTGTTTTTTAGAAGTGGGAACGCATTCACGAACAAGGTTACCTCAGGCACATCTCAAACAGCTCTAACGAGTGTTTCCAAAAACATTCACAAGCACACACTAAATTAATCCGTTAAAAACTATTACACAATATGTATTACTAGCTGTGCCCGCGACGTCGTCCGCGTGGAATTTGTTTTCAAAACCCTCCGATTTTGAAACATTCTTCATTGGTGCTCCGCTCCTATTGGTCTTAGCGTGATGATATATAGCCTATAGCCTTCCTCGATTAATGGGCTATCCAACACTGAAAGAATTTTTCAAATCAGACCAGTAGTTCCTGAGATTAGCGCGTTCAATCAAACAATATATTAGTATATTTGGCTACAACACTAATCTTTTGAATGAAACATCCGAATTGAATAATTCAAAAAGTTCTAGAAAGGTATTGAATTCGTCTTGAATATGGACTAATTTATAAGGATACCAAGGTACAAAATAAAGAGTTTTTGAAGCGACGGCATTTTAATTATTTAAAAAAATAAAAGAAAACTCTTATTGTGAGATAACTACAATAGTTAGACATATAGTTACGCAATATATTTTGTAGACAATTATATGTTCTGCAAAGTGGTAGTACATTATTTAGTTCTATAATCAATAGTTTTCGCAGCGCACGCCGTGTAAGGATTTTTCGGGTCATTTTTTCACACCTTGGGTTACATTATTGGACTTTTAGTAAGGATCCCTAATTTTTTTTTAATATAATATAGCCTATAGCCTACCTCGATAAATGTACTATTCAACACTGAAAGAATTTTTCAAATCGGACCAGCGGTTCCTGAGATTAGCGCATTTAAACAAACAAACAAACTCTTCAGCTTTATAATATTAGTATAGATGTAATAAATTCCCTTTTAGCCGTTGATGTAGCGGTCGACTATGCAATCTCTGATTTAACAATTAATTTCTGCTTCGCACTCGTGGTTTATTAACCGTCCGAACGCACTCGATCACGTCGGTGACTCGATCCTGCAACTATAATTCCAATCACGCCATTCCGCGCCGTATTTGTATAGACTTAAGGTACACGAGGCGAAGGTTCGCAACGTGCACCTGTCATGGGTCAAGGTGTCCACATTCGGCCCTTCAGCACTGGACGGCAGGCCTCGGCTCTCCACCCGCCACCGCCCATTACTGTTCTACGATGATAAGTGACGGGCATGTACAGTATTGTGCATTAGGTATCACAGACTACATTCTACGCTTTATTGGGCTTTATATAGGTATAATCATGTGTTATCCAAAATTTTCAGGATGTGCCTTCTAGAACATTATATTTTTTACTAACGTATCGATTTTTTCATAGTTTAAGTCAATTATTTTATGACGAATTTGGTTTTTTAATGTCTATATTTACTGGCTCTTATAAATCTTCGCAGAAAGTGCATGAACTGCACTTAGTGCATTCTGCAATACTTACTTGTAATGTTGTCGGTTCAGTTGTAAGACTGTGTTACGACGTGGTGGTTAAATAAGATGAATATACTTACTTCTAGGCGCTAAGAACTTCAGCCAGAAGGCCCAGCTTGCCATACACAACGCGGTGCTGGTACCTACGCTCACGTATGGAAGAGAGAGCATGAAAGTAGAGTAAACGCGGTCGAGATGCGAGCACTGCGCAAAATCTGCGGAGTGACGTTCGCGGACCGCGTTCGTAATACCGAAATAAGAAAGAGAGTTGCTCTGAAAGAGAGTGTCGGGATGAAAGAATGCTTGATGAAAGAATGACTAAACAGATATACAATGCAAAAGTGGATGGATGCAGAAGTCGTGGAAGACCACGACACACCTGCCATGATCAAATCGATCGTGTACTAGCAGAAGGTAATGTCAGGAGCCTTAAGAACAGACGAGCGTGCATGACAAGAGCTATGAATGTCAAAGACGCGAGTGAGGTGTGTAAGAACAAGCCTGAATGGCGCTCTCTTGTTCGTGCCTACCCCGCAAGGGAACTGGCGTGTGTATAACGTGACTCAGATGATGCGTCACAATAAACTTAGCAAATCAAAATTATTGAACAAGTGGCAAAATATAAAATTGTTAATATGGCGTTTCTGGTTGTTCGCAGGTCCCCCCGGGCCCCCCGGCAAGAGGGGCAAGAAGGGCAAGAAGGGCGACGCGGGCGAGCCAGGACCACCGGTGAGCCCCCCACACCACCTCCCTTACCTGGGCATTTACTCTGGCCGGCTTCGGTTTACTTTACACCTTTGGTTTGTTTCATTTGCAGGGGTTAACGGGCGCCGCGGGCAAAAACGGATTTCCGGTATTTATTACTTTACATAAACAGAGATGACTAATTTCACATCACTCTACGTCTCCAACTCTACTGATGTCTTACAATTACTAATTTAGAAATGTTATGCCTAAGTTTTCATACATATCTCGATAGAGCCTTCTTCTACCTCATCAGATCTTAATCTATTGCGATACAAACTCCATTTCATGGTCCCCCCGCTGTTGGCAAGACTGATGAATTTCTCTGTACACGCGTGTGACGTTTCAGGGCACCAAGGGCGAGAAGGGCGAACGGGGCTTCATGGTAAGGCCCTTTGCGTCTCGTAACACGTAGTCTGGTGTGGCCTCGACTAATGTCCTGTCCCCCCCCATCTCCCCGTACAAAATATTAACCCAAAACAATATTTTAACGCTTATATGTGTTGTAGAACCGTAGCACAATTTTATTAACTAAAGAAAGTACTAATATGTATTGAAAACATTCTCAAGTAGTCCTTAGTAATCTCGTTTATGACGTAGAACCTAATTAAGAGTGTAAAAATATTTCAATTTGTTATTTCCGCTCACTCGCAGTGAGTGTCCCCTAGTGCGCACTAGGGATGCAAACAAAACATCGATGTTTTCAAAAATCGATGTATCGTTCATAAAAATTGATGTTTTAACATCGATATTGAAACCAAAACATCGACGATACATCGTTGTTCAAGATCGATGTTTTATGAACGATGTTTTATCCTACATAGAAATAACCCGCCATCTTGCGCTCTATCTGTGATCTACACAGATTTTCTTTATATTATTTTTTTCATCAATTTTCTTATTGCCAATAATAATTTATAATATAAAAGTTGATTGTTATACTTATTTCTTCCATTACTATTAAAAATGACAATCTTCCTTAGATGTAAACTTATTTTAAATGGTGATAGGGATATGTTAGTGTATGCCTACGCTGTTGAATAGTACCTAAGTACGGTACTGAATGTTGGATAAAGCAAAAGTATATAAATAGAATAAACATAACATAAGGTGTGCTAAGGTGGTTTTGGGCGATACATCGATGTTAAAAAAAACGATGTTTTAATTGCGTCGCAGGAACAAGCGTCAAAAGTTTATGTAAATGATGATAAAAAACAGCGATACATCGTTCATAAACATCGATATTTTCAACATCGATGTTTCACTTTTGAAAACATCGATATCCTAACATCGATGTTTTTTATGAGCGATGTTGCATTCCTAGTGCGCACTCGACGCACTCGGCCGTCGGCAGGCGGCGAGTGAGCGCGGACTCTCGATCTTCAACTACCCATTATCCTTCCTTCTATGTATATCTATCTCACTCGAATGCTTTTCTGCGCCTTTTCAATGCTGTGCTTAATTCCTTGCCATATCTAATTTGCCTGATAGCGTTAACACTTGTTGATCAATATTATTGATTGTACAAATAAACCGTCCTTTGAAAGACCGTCTGTTCAATTTTCAGGGACCGATAGGCTTGGACGGGCCGAAGGGAGACCCGGTGAGTTTTATTCTTAAATGTAATCTTTTGTTAATCAACATGAGTGGAGACGCGACCGGGATTTATCGCTGGGATAATGATGGCTTCGAATGCATCTCCGTGCTAGAGATGCTCGCGTTGACAAGTCCACATGTTCCCAAATGTGTACAAATATGAAATTTAATTTCGTGATCACTTTGGCTGAAAATGAAATTGTCATTATGGCTGAAGATTAAAAAACTCAACATCTTACCAGGTGTATATGAAGTCATGGTAACGTAATGGCTAGCGCACACGTCCCAAACTCAAAGGACGCAGGTTCAAACCCTGGCCAGAACGCGTACACCACTTAGGCAGTTTTCTGACCTAATGTGCATATTGTTACAATTACCACGTGCTAACAGCGGTGAAGAAAAACATCGTGATGAAACCTGCATAACGAGATGACCGATGTGTCAAACCTGCCGAGCCGCCTTGGACAAGCGTAGCGGGTATACTGTCTGTTCTTCTATAGTGGGAGACCCGAGCCCAGCAGTGGGACATTTCCATAGTTCTTGAAAGACCGACGAGTTTTCTTCATGACTATGTGCAGGTGGTCAATTGACTCCAAAGTAGTGAAAGTTGCGTGTCCCTTCCCTCTAACCAATTTTCCACTTGATACTTCGAAAGCAATTATAAAATCTTTTGAATAAAAATTTCTTTAAACATGGTTTTTTTCAATAATAATTTCTGGGATATAGAGTATTTTCATTGAATGCTTTTGGAAGAAAGAAAAAATATTTTTTAGAGCTACATATATAAAATAACTAAATCTTAATATATATAAATTACGTGTCACGTTGTTTGTCCGCGATGGACTCCTAAACTACTTGACCGATTTTAATCAAATTTGCACACCGTGTGCAGTTTGATCCACTTGAAAGATAGGATAACTTACATTTGGACCCGGTAGGTGGCGCTACAATCGGGTTCTAAATTTTATTTCTTCAGGGCAGAACAACGTCTGCCGGGACAGGTAGTAGAATATATAAAAATACTAAATAAGAAATTTAAAAAATAAAGACAGAGAAGCTTTTTTTTTTTAATTTATTTATCTATATTAAAAATTTACATCGTAAATATAGATAAGGCACCACTTAAACCTATGAGGTTTGCGTGTGATGCAACCACCCTCGCAATTTAACATTTTAGGAAATAATAAAGAAATAAAATAAAATAAAAACAAAAACTTGTACATCCATTTTCCCATGTAACTAGTCACGTCGTTTGTGCAGATAATATAGGCTGTCACTGCAATTTTTCTAAGTAATAGTGTTTTAACTTCTGTTTTATATTTTTGTCATTTAAAGATTTTCTTAGTGAAGTGGGCAATTGATTAATTAATTTGGGTATTAAGTAGTTTTGTAGTGTTCTTGCCATAGTGGTTATTGTGGGGTGGGATGGTTAATGTAATCTGGTCTGTATCTGAATGACAAATCTAGTGGACGTCCGTCACCGCTGTGGAACTCGTCACCGCGCGTGGACCTACTCACCTATACGTACTTATCTCCTTCATTGTATTATTATATATACGCTTGAAAAATTAGAGGACACCGAATTTGCTTACGCTTAATTAATGAAAATAGTAAAATGGTTTATGTGGAAACAGCAGTCGAGCTAATAGAGGTTACGTTGCAGGGCCGGGCGGGGGACAAGGGCCAGAAGGGCGAGCACGGCAGCCCCGGCTTCGACGTCTTCTCCGCGGTCAAGGTACGCGCCGCTCGCTCACTCCTCTATCTTTGACTGTGTCGAAAAGTTGAATTACACGGTTCAACCGAATTCATTCAATCTGGTTGAAAGACAAAAAACAAATTACAACCGGCGCTGATCTTCCGCTGAGTCCATAGGTGGCATCAGTATCGACGTTACGCCATTACAAATCTTAACCATGTGCTTATGTTTACATGATTTACTCGTTAAAAAGTAAGATGGTGGTAAGTGGTCATCGTCGTCTATGGACATTTGCTACACCTTAGTTTTCCCCGGCTTGAAGCGAGACTAATGTTGGAACCAGACCAGGGGTGGTGGCCTGACGAGCGAATGCCTACCACTTGGCTGTGGTGGTTTTCTTGTCGCTTAAGGGGTCGCCCGGTGGCAGGGATTAGTCTTCTTTCTTCGCTTCTGTACGTATAAAATCATTCGATTACGTCATGAAAATTGAAAGGTATAAGTGAACCGTGTAATATCAGCCTAACATTGTTATCTCGAGAGATGGTTAATTGAATGATAAATGAATGGCTGCAGGGCGTCAAGCGGTCAGTGGACAACTTCAAAATAAATCCGTACACCACGGCGGAGATCATAGCCGTCAAGGTACTCCCGCGTGCAGTAGTTAGCGCCCCTCGCCTCGGCGTGTTGCGGCCCCGCTCGCTTGCTCAGTGTTGTTCACTTTTGCATACTTACGTTTATTTGCGCTTCTTCGTGTGCCGGTACTTTAGTAGTTGTTTTCCTATGGCAAATTATTATTTTGAGATACGAATGGGTATCAGATCTACCCCGTGAAAGGGTTAGTTCGTAAGGCAGGGGGGCCATGGGCACCCTCGCCTGACGATGGTTCACGATACTGACGCGTGGTGCGTTGTGCGTAGGGGCTGCAGGCTGCCGGCCACAACATCTCCGCGCACACCGTCATTCAGCTCAAGGTCAGTGCACCTTCCCAACAGCATTACTCCAGCATCTCCAAATTCCGACTCTGCCTGCCCCTATGGTACCTACCCTATATCTACTACTAAAACAGCCTATATTCTATTATTCCTGCATTACACATCACCGATCAAAATTTTCTAGGCACACTAAATAACAAGCAACACACTTGCGGTCCTGTCCCTCGCAAAATAATCCCCTAACAGCCAATTGCATTCAAAAGCTTTTGCCAAACTACATTCCACCGAGTTCATTTCTTGAAGGTGTATAGTAAGTCAAGAATAAGTCTACTTTCCACTCTGTTTATATCTGCACCACTTTGTAACGCATTATTACTGTTTATATTAAAAAGAAGTAGCGATGAAATACTGCCATCTAGTTAAAAACGACGCTTTTATTTCATATTTGTCTGGCTTAAGTTTTTTAAATAATTTGTGTGCTATGTAGGCGTGCATGCAGTCTCTTTGTTCTCGTTATATGCCGACCAGTCCAAGCCACGGGTCTCGCGGGCTGACTGCGGAGACGCCATTCTAACAACGCTTCGCATGAATCAGATCATACTTTTGCGCTTAGTACTTTATCTGCCACGGCTTCATACTCATCTGCAAGGAATTTGAAAATAATCGAAACAAATCGGCTTCTGTAGGGGGAGCCCGGTGAGCCAGGACCTCCCGGGCCGCCGGGCCCGGCGGGCCCGGAGGGGTTGTCGGGCCACGAGGGCCGCGCCGGGCCGCAAGGCGCGCCGGGGCCGGCGGGGCCCGCGGGCGCCCCC
Organism: Dendrolimus kikuchii; assembly: GCA_019925095.2. NCBI lineage: Eukaryota > Metazoa > Arthropoda > Insecta > Lepidoptera > Lasiocampidae > Dendrolimus > Dendrolimus kikuchii. Next base: position 24,711,115 of record CM034397.1, read on the forward strand.
GGCCCCCACGGCGCCACCGGCCCACCGGGTCCCGTCGGACCTCCAGGACATAAAGTAAGCCTTCCCTAGCATACGATCTTTAATTGTGTTGAATGTCAGTGAAGAGTTCTATAGAGGCGATAAATGACAAGTGGTTTTTTTCATTTGGCTAAAGAATCCTAAAAACGGTTATATGCTATACCACCCTGAAGAAACACGTCGTCATGGCAACCGCAACCAAACCATCCAGGAACCCATTCAAACATACAGTGACGAATTCAAGAATATATTTTTTTTTTTATTGCAGGAGATCAGCAGACAGGCAGACGGCCCACTTGATGGAAAGCGATTACTATCGCCTATATATATTTGTAACAACAAAGCTGCTACAAATGCGCTGCTGCTCTCTTAAGGGAGACTGGAACCTGGTCACTAATGCCGGAACACAAATCAAGGTTGTTATGACGACATAATTTAGACCAGGGATGGTAGCCATCGGGCAAATGCCCTACCATCTGGCTGTGGGTTCTTTTGTCGCCTCTTACGACAGGCCGCCCCAACACAGGAAATTGTATTCTTTCTCCGTTCCTGCACGGATAAATATTGTGGGAGTTTGCCATCTCAATGGAACTCTTCATAGATCTTGGACTGACCTGCACTTGGCCGTGACGGGAAAAACGAGTATTTTCACATCGTACAAATTTCCATGACGTCGATAAAGAAGTTTAAAAGAAATAATGTCAAAGTCGCATTTTAACAATAGTTAGGCATTGTCATGAAGTAAGGTATGTTATAATAGTCGATTGTTGCCCAGGGACCTATCTCGTGCCTGAATAGGTCGCACCTCTCGTGTAACAATCTACTATTTCAGTTCAAAATATCTATTGATGAATCAAAGTCCCCTTATTTGTAACAGTAATACAAGGTTGTTATAGGAGCTTCACTGTTATGTCCGCAGGGCGACAAAGGCGACAAGGGCGAGCGCGGCTTCACCACCACGCTCAAGGGCGACTCCTTCCCGACGGGCATCATCGAGGGCCCCCCCGGGCCTCCGGGCCCCCCAGGTGCGTACACCCACTCGCTACGTAGACGGCATGCAGGGTGTTTTTAATTGGGTAGTTAGTTGGAACACAATATCGAATAATTCAACTATTCACTTTATTTTATTTGTTATTCATTCAATTCGAGTATAAATTCGAGCTTGCCGACGACGCTCGTCTGACGCGCGTCTGGCGAGCGTGGCGCCGCGGCGTGGGGGCCCACAGGCGAGGTGGGCCCCAGCCGGTCGCCTGTTCACTTATTCGGTGTTATGACCCCAAACAAGGATCGTCATTAATAATTTGATTAATTCACACACAGTCGTAGGTAGCGCCACAGCTTGTTTGTTGCCACTTATGAACTAATTACACGATTAATGATTGTTTTTAGCGTATAACAAATGCTTTTAGTGCAGTCGTACAGTGATGTTTGAGTAGTTGGCACATAACATGATGAAAGAGGAGGTGGTGGTGGGCGTAAGGGCCGGAGGCCGCCGGCACCCGGCCCTCGGCCCTCGGCCCTCGCCGGTGACGATGAGGTCGGTCTGTGGTTGAAGGAGCGGCGGGCGCGCGCGGCGAGCGCGGCGACGCCGGCGCCTCGGGGCCCCCCGGCGCCCCCGGCGAGCGCGGCGCCCGGGGCAAGCGCGGCAAGAGGGTAACCGTCCCGCACTAGTCCCCCGAGGGCGCGCACTGGCCGCGGCCACTTCGCGCCGCTCGTGTTCTTAGTTCGTCTTGCGCACACCTGCATGCGTGTATATGCATATAACCCTCACGGTGCACGTTCACGCTTCGCACGCACGGCACGCCCCCTGACCCGCACGCGCCTCGCATCCCCGCTCTGCGGTCGCATGTCCCCGCCGGCCCACGGCTCGTGGCACGTGGTACAAGTGATGACTGACGGGTTAGGGCTCCCACCCCGCGGGACACCGATAGTAACGCCACCTGAGCACCGGCCGCAAACGTAAGTTCATTCTATCATTATTCTTTTATAATAGTAAGTAAACAGGGACTTTACAAATCTGAATGCGAAAATCGTCCTGAAGACAAAAAATGTTGTTCAGTCGTCGAATAAACGTCATAAAGAGTACTGTAATCCTTAACATACTTTATTAGTTTTAAATGTGCAGAAGAAGATTATTTATTAGATGGATCACTAATTTATTTAAGTTTCGATTCCCTTTTAAAAAGAGCAAACAAAAAAAATAGCTTTTTCATTGAAACACATATCGCCTAATTTTGTTAGTCTCATGGGTTTCTAAGATCGCGACTCACAAGTACCGAAGTGAGACCATCAGCAGGAAACCTCAAAAAGCGCTTTCGAAAGGAGGATGATGATAATATGTGGCTTTGCAGGGCGCGCGGGCGAGACGGGGCCGCGCGGACCCCCCGGCGTGGACGGCGCGCCGGGCGCCGCCGGCGTGCCTGGCCCCCCCGGCAAGCCGGTGAGTAGCGCCCGCCACTCGACTCCGCACGCCGCACTCCCCACTCCCACCACCCTGCTCAACCCCATCTGATACACACCGTCACTTCCTCAGGGTGAGTTGGGTCCGAAGGGCGCTAAGGGCGAGTACGGCGACATGGGCTCGCCCGGCATGCTGGGCGCACCGGGCCTGCCCGGGCCCCCCGGCTACCCCGGCCTCAAGGGCGAGAAAGGCGACAAGGGCGACTCGGTGAGTACCGATGGCTGCAGCCCAAATTATTATTTATTACTTGAAAGGGCCCATCGATTATCCTGCATGGCAGTCCACTTAGCAATTCGCCGTGTAATGCAGGACTGTGAATGTTGTTGCAGTGTGCATTGCGCTCTGTCACAGCGAGCAGAGTGCCTCTTGAATCCTGCAAGTTCCGCCTACTGCAGGAGTGCCCTGCAAATGAACCTCTCAATTCTAATATTTATAAATATAATTGGCTCAGTTCTCACTACGGCTAACTCAGCTAAGCAATATATCAAATTGAAAATATCTGAAAATATAAATGAATTTGTGAGTGTTTGTGATGTGTGTTCCCCACTGATGTATCGCTGGTGTGCTTGTTTCTCGGTGGGGCGTCGGCGATGGCGGTGGCGGCTCCACACCAGAAGTACAGGAAGCTGAGGAGGAGACAGGTAACTATTCAACACCTCCCCGACATACTTTGATGATATATTATAGTCATAACTCACAAGCGGCCAAAAACTTACTCACATAGGTTCCTTGAACAAAAACAGAATACCACAAATGCTGCATTCCAATTGTATTGATCATTTTCATCGCAACGTGAAAAAAGTTAAAAAAAGACAATAAATATTGCTCCAAAACGATTTTTTATTATTAAATAGATGAATCCAAACATTATTTTCATAGAATGCTATTGAAATCTAGACTTGTGATTGGGCTTAAATTCTGTATGCCCAATCGCCAAATATGTCATGTGCCTGTTGTCCTAAGTGTACCTCAAGCGATGAGTGACAAGTGACGGCACGACGCCCCGAATTGCAGGACTGCTGCAACCCAAGAAGTAACAAGAACTAGCCACTTGCAGCTCATGCGAATAGTTGTCAGTTACTGTTAATCTTTAGAGCCACTGTTGAATTTGCAGGGAGACGGCACCGGGTACGAGCTGTACGGCCATGAAATGGTGAGTTTCTCCTTCTCCTCCTTCAAACGCACATCAGCCTAATCCAATTCTAAATACATTAGGTATATACGTAATATGACTTTTTTCAATTTCGTAACCTTAAACAGGTACATTCCATCAGGCTTTTGAAATTTCGTATTTTTTATTCTCTCTCCTCTCTTGATGTTAACCCCACACAACTTAAATCACTCTGAGAAGAGACCAAAGCAAATGAAAAGTTGAGGTTGCAAACTCGTCTAGAAATCCAAACATACAGTTCTTCCCGAGGGATATTTATGTGTTCGTAGATTTCTAAAAATAATGCAGAACTGTTTTGTAGTCGGGGACCAGTTCCTCGGCAACTTGAAACTCATAATTTGCCGACCTTGTTCCGCTTTTTCTAATGGCGTTGCTTTTGGGCCACCGGAGAGATATGATAAAATGTCACTGTTGAAAACTCGTCAACAAACCTTATGCCGCTTCTACTGAGACCACATTAGGTACATAAGAAGTATATATATTTTTTTACAGCTTATGTCGCAATGTTCCGTTATGTGTAATAAAGAGTTTTGAAATGTATCTGATGTCTTTATTAATACTTATAGTTATTAATCTTTTCGGTACCTACCTACCTACGCTCACGTATGGAAGCGAGAGCTGGGTATGGAACAAAGAGCATGAAAGTAGAGTAAACGCGGTTGAAATGCGAGCACTGCGCAAAATCTGCGGAGTGACGAAGCGGAGCGAAGTAAGAAAGAGAGTTGGACTGAAAGAGAGTGTCGGGGTGTAGGTAAGGAAAGGAATGCTCCGGTGGTTCGGGCATGTGGAAAGAATGAATAAACAGATATACAATGCAAAAGTGGATGGATGCAAAAGTCGTGGAAGGCCACGACACGCCTTCCATGATCAAATTGATCGTGTACTAGCGGAGGGTGATGTCAGGAGCCTTAAGAACAGACGAGCGCGCATGACAAGAGCTATGAATGTCAAAGAAGTAAGTGAGGTGTGTAAGAATAAGCCTGAATGGCGCTCTGTTTTTCGTGCCTACCCCGCAAAGGAACTGGCGTGAAGTTATGGATGTATGTATGTAACTTTTCGGTCAGAAAAACAATTAATAAACTGCAGGCAGCAGTTTTTAAACCTGTTTTTCAAACGTCACCTTTTTAATGGTATCATCAGGAGCCAAGCATAAGGAGCTCATCAAAGAGATCGCCCTTTATTCCGAATAAGAAATAGGTAAAAGGTGATTGATTCCAATGCAACGCAAAACTATTATTGCTGAGGTCATTGCGACAGGCTCACGGCCCTCGAGGGGTTCCTAGTGCCCCGATTGCGACGGCTCAAACGGCCGATTCGTGGTGAAGGACAGCAGCCGCAGGCGGAGCAACGCGGTTCCACATTCCCCCGCTGGTACATGACCAGCACAGGTTAAAAATTAATCATCAGTCGTATTCATAAGGTCCATTCGCTCATACGAATGTGTGACCGAACCCTGAAAATGAGCATCCACCGTGTCGCTACTTTTTCTGGTCTAACGCGCACACTCTTGCTGCAATCACGAAGAGTTGATACTTATGAAAAATTACCCAATTAATCTTGGACGTCGCGCCGCTCCCCTGCAGTATTCATCCCGAGTTCTCTTCCGATTGACTTGACGACAGTAAACGGAGAACTGCTCTCCTAATAACGTCACCATTGTTTATCGTCGAGACGCGCGCAGTAAATATTGTGCAGTGTCGGACCCACTAAAGCTGTTGTTGCGAATGATTTCAGATGATGGGGCCGCCGGGGGCGCCGGGGCCCGCGGGTCCTCCGGGCGTGGCGGGCCCGCCCGGCATCAAGGGCGACAAGGGCGAGCCTGGCATCCGCGGCAAGCCGGTACGTGGGGCCCTCGTCCCCATTCCGTTTACAGCTAATACGCGACTCAACTTTGATTATAACACCTACAGAAGATCACTCTTTCACAGGGCGACCGGGGCGAGAAGGGTGACGCGGGACCGATGGGACTCCCGGTGAGTGCATCCCAATCATTCACTTGTATGTTTTGGATGACACACGTACGTCTATCTGTGCTCAGCCGGCAGCCCATACCCGGCCTCTGCTGGACACTTGCGTGGACATCTCTGTCGATAGTTCAAGTGAACTCCTCTCTCACGATCGTTCTAAAGTTAAACACATTATGATATTGCAAAAGTTGTCTGTTTGCCTCACGCTTTCGCTGCGAACGGCTCGAAGAAGTGCTAACGTGGCGATCGCCATTGTTCCAGGGGCCGGTGGGGCTGCCGGGGGAGTCGGGGGAGCCGGGCCGGACGGGCGACGCGGGCCCCAGGGTGAGTGCGTCCGCTTCCCGCACCTGGCTCCGACTAACCGCCCCTGTCCCCGTCCCAGTAGAGCGTAGTGGCGCGTGGGCCGACTAACACGCCTGCGTAGGGTTGAGCATGACGGGACTAACCGGGCGTGGTGTGGGCGCAGGACAACCGCTGGCCGCCGGAGTTCGCGTTCACGTAGTGAGGGGGCAGCCGCCGCGCGCCGCGCCGCCGCCGCCCCGCGCCCCGCCGCCCGCAGCCGCAGCCGCCGCCGCCGCGCCGCAGCCGCTCCACTTGTAAAGTGTAATATATTGTAGCAGCGCGATCGCCGCCGACGAACTGCGTTAGTCGTAAGAGATGTTACCACCGATAGAACTAAGTGTTGCAGATTTGTAAAAAGATGATATTTTTCAAATGTAGGCCTCGAATTAGTGTTAAGTCGCGAATATACCGCTGTCGCTGCCGTCGCTCTGCCCCGTTTCGCGTCAGTGCGAGCGGCGGCACCGACGGGCGCGGTCGTGTAAGTAGCCTCTCGCCCGGCGGGTCTCGGTCGACTGCAGCCGGGTCGACTCGAACACGAGCCACGTGTTACGCCTAAAGTCAGTAATGCCCTCCTCTTTAATAAAAATCTATCGATATATGTATAATATTTATTATGTAAGCATAAGTCCACATAGATATTCACGTTCCTCGCCTAGTCTATAATTAACAAAAGTTGTACCTATTACGCGAATATCATTAATTAATTATGTAACGCGACGAATAAACAAGGCCTTGACCGAATTGCATATCTGGAAGGGAGGGAGCAGGTTAGAAGATGGGCAGATGGGCAGATGGACAGACGAGCAGACGGGCAGACGGGCAGTCGTGCAGGCGAACAGGACAGGTGTGCCAAGTACGCGTAAGTTATACCTCAGTAGGAGCTAACCATAATGTAGTGGGGGCGTGGCGCGGGCCCCGTCGCGCCACCGCCACGCCACACACACACGTACAGTCATTACACGCATTGTGATATAATATAGTGATCTTATTATTGTACATTGAATTAAGATAAGGGTAAGAATTTCAAAGCGCACTGTCGTCGTAAAATTATTGTAATAATTTACCAATGTATATTATACTAGTATTACAAGGAGATTATTATCTAATATCCAAAGTGCTGCAATTTGGCCTAATTGTCGCCGCCTCGCGGGTCACCCCTATGCGCCGGCGCCTCGTGACGGGCCAGGCGTGCGGGCACGCATGCCTCGTGACGGGCGAGGCGTGCGGGCGCGCGACGCCTCGCCCGTCACGCGTCGCTCTCCGAACATCACAACTATAACTAATTATTCCATTCAATGTTGACTCTTATGTATCGTACTTTGTCCATTGTATTTGATTATTATGTATTATAACTATCTAAAGGTTGCACTATAACCCCCTCGTCGTCATCTCCCCTCCCCCGGCGTGTTCGGGGTTTAGTTCCGCGTACCTACCGCGAATACGCCACCATCGACGAGTTGGCCTCAACCAGACAAGCGCAGGCGGAGGGGCAGATGGTGACTGAGGTGGCTTCTGGCCTCTAGGCTTGTCGTAATTAAGCGGGCTTCATTCAAATGTATACATAATGTAACATAATTGTAAAGAGTGATCAATACATATTTTTTCTAAGAATAATATAATGAAGGGCGCTGACGCTAACGCCATCACTGCGTGTGTATTATATTCAAAAGGAAACGTAGTCGGTGATGCCGGTAGCGGGGAGGGACGCCCTTCAACTCTTCGTCCGTTGTGTCTCATGTTACGCGTTATATATTGTATAAGTGTATTGTAATAAGTCTTTTCTCGTCTCTCTGTATGCATGTTCGTGTTACTTCATCGATAAATAGGCGTAAGCGTAATTGTAAGGATTTAGTTTTTGTATGAGGATCACGAGTTGTCATTTGTACCATACGTCACCAGAGCATAAAATATTGTTGTTTACAAATTATTTTGAAGGAAAATAAATATTTGCATGCCGTGCATATTGGTCTTTCTCTCTTGAACTCCCTTCCGTTGAGAGCCCCTCTTGCGGCATGCCCCGCTCTCCGTTGCACCCCGCACCCCGCACCCCGCATCCCGCACCGTGCATCCGTGGCGAGCCACTCGGCGGCGGGGGGGCGCCCGGCGTCCCGTCGCCCCCGACGTCGCCCGCTGACGCCGACATACTTCTTCCGCAGGGCCCTCCCGGACTGGACGGCATGAAGGTGAGTCTCCACCGATTCACCGCCCCACGCCGACACATCCACCCACAGACACCAATCAGACCTCCCTTTCAGGACCTAAGCTCCGAATCCTAGTCTGCGCCCTAAACTAATCGGTCTCCTAAAACTAAACCTCGAAACCCTTACAAATCTATGTTAAGCAGGTAACTGTTATATGTACATAGACAAAATTAAAAGACTCTGTTGTTCACCAAAGTAGACTAATTAGAAATACTTTGTTATCAAATTAACAAGAGACCTTCCCAGGCAAACTAATCTAAAAGAAATTCTTGACCTATCTGGCGATGTCAGCAATGTGTTATTACGCAAGAAGACCTTGTTAATGTTTGTTCACTAAATTCTTTGCACTCGAAATGCGGGCGATGCTACGGTTTGCTCTACTTACTGTGCAAGCCATGATAACGATTAATCGGAGTAAACAATAAACATCTGTACTAAGATAAGATACCAGAGGTTATTTGAGGTGTGAAGCACACATAATGAGGTAGTGTTTGGTGGCACAGGGGGCGCAGGGCGAGCCAGGCTCCAAGGGCGAGAGGGGCGACCCCGGATTACCGGTACGTCTTTCATATCTTATCATTCCTCACTTCCTATCGTCATTAGTAGGTCCTAATATAAACCAAGTGACCGTGAGCTACATGCATGCAGCACGTATTCAAAAGTGGTATGTAACATGTGCAATGACGTACGGTCCGAAATTTCATGATTATGGTATAATAATGGTTTCACCTGTTACAGGGCACCGACGGGATCCCCGGCCAAGAGGTAAGCACTGCGCCCCATTCCCCCGTCCCGGCGTCCCGTTGAGACCTTTTCTAACCGATCACGTGTGTGTGTACAGGGGCCGAAGGGCGACAAGGGCTACAAGGGAGAACCCGTAAGTGAGGGCCGCCGCCCCGTTCCCGCATGCAGCCTCAGCTCTAACTTTCCCTCCATCTCACTCATGATGCATGTCTACTAACACCGGTATCGATATGTCAAATTCAGTTTAATAATTATAATATGAGGACTCCTCAATGTTGGCGTAAGCCGCCACCATTGAACTGCCACGTGCACGTGCGCTGGAATGTGCCGCGCGGCGACGTGGCGGCCGCTCACGGGAAGTGACCGTGCGCTTGTGCTGTGCAGGGTCCGGTGGGCAAGCGCGGGCGCAAGGGCGACAAGGGCGATAAGGGCGACCAGGGCGTGCCGGGCCTCGATGCACCGTGCCCGCTCGGCCCCGACGGCCTGCCGCTACCCGGCTGCGGATGGCGACCCACCAAGGTACAGACAAGGCAGCCTTTAACGTCTTGTATCTACTCCGCGTCGTTTCCTATAAGATACCCACATTTTACTTTTGACTTTAACAAATTAACCAGGTGACGATGATGTTATAGTCCGCGCTTAACTTCATAACCTCTCCACATAGACGTCAGAAAGCTGCGCAACAGCTAATCCCCGTTCGTCCCCTACAATCTATTACTAGCGGTGAGGGCGATGATAAAGTTCAGCGCGGCCTATTAGCACCACGATCCAATGTAACGGTGTGGCTCTTACACTTAGTGCTGGTTGTAGACATGTGTTAACTGGTTTACTAACATGCGGGCACGCGCGGGCGTCGTGCGATGGCGCAGGAGGCGGCGCCGGCGGTGGTGGCGCGCAGCGAGGGCGCCGGCGCGGGCTCGCCGGGCGAGAGGGGCGAGAGGGGCGAGGAGGGCGCATCCGAGGAGGACGAGGAGCCCGAGGGGCCCGACGAGTACGAGGGCCGCGACGACGAGCTCGACGCGCCGCGCGACTACGACGACTACGCGGACAACGCGCACCACGTGCACCACCGAGACTGAACCGCCTGCCCGTGGCCCCGCCTCTCCTTCTCCTACTGCCTGTTACCTGCGAACGCCACTCTCTTTATTAGTGCCGCCCGAGCACGATACCTTCCGACGGAACACCGTTCAAACACAGATTTTGACTCCTTTTCCTCTGTCTTGTCTTTCGAATTTCAGCGGTGGTGGTCTCGCTTTGCTACGATGTGTTAGATGCAGTGAGTATTTAAGTAACAATTAACGTTTGCCTGCTCTATGTCATTACTAACCTTACAATTTAACAGTCGCGTATATTATTAACATGAGACGAGTAATACATGGTGGTAGATATATTTTGGTGTTGCTGAGTTGCCACCTGAAACCTCAGCGCGGTCGTTGTTGCAGGAGGCCGTGCTGCAGTGGGTGCGCCGCCGGCTGGACGTCGACAACGACCTGCCGCTGTGAGCGCTCGCGCACTCGCGCCGCGCCACGCCTGGCGCGTCACGCGTCACGCCTGGCGCGTCACGCGTCACGCCTAGCGCGTCACGCGTCACGCCTCGCGCTTCACAACGCGCGCCTCGACGACCGACACTGCTGTATCATTAAAACTAGTATATAATTATCACCAAAACCGATTTCTCATAGATTAAGACTAAGACAGGTCCTCGTTCATGATGTACTTTTATTAATATTATAATAGTTAGGTATATATTGTAAATACTTTATTAATCTAGTACATTATTATTTAAAAGTAATTTGTACAAGGAGGAAAGCATTATTTTCCTTGTAGTGTAGATTTCTTCGTCTAGTCGTGCTTGCCTTTTAGTTCGATAAGCTCACGACATGAAGCGAGCGCACGCCGAGTGACCCCGACTGGAGCTTTCTCCGAGACGACGTGTGCGTTGGCACAGGGCGATGTTCACAATATCAACAATTATCGTTTCAAATCTTAATATTATACTTTTTAGATCACATCACTATTATAACATGCTTTATCAAAGATTATTCTTTTGTTTTTAATCATTAGAATAATGAAAAATATAATTATACCAGGCAATAGAATATGTATATAAAAATTTGATTAGGCATTTCGCTATTTTCGTCTATCCCACGGAAACCATGTCATTTATCGGGATAAAAAGTATCCTAAGTTACGCCCCGGGATATAAGCTAGCCCTGTATTGAGGTTAATTTAAATCCGTTCAGTAGTTTTCATGTGATGCTCTATAAGACAGACAGACAAAAAATCTAAATCTCCTGGTCCGAATTATCTCTTCTGATTTTTTTTCACAATGTACAAACTCGATCCATTTACAGATTTATTATACAGTAGTATAGATAGATTATTGTCATCGGCTCTAATACATGTGCCAAATTTTGAAAAACTTGACGTCTGGGCGTCGTCGGTTAAAAATTCATTATGTCGTCACATACTACAGGTCAAGCTAATAAAGGCGTAGTAATTAGTTGTCAACGATATTCTGGGTCACCTACACAATCACTGTAACATCGAGTGGTATGCTAAAGATATTATTATTCATTCGTTCCATAGATATGAATTAGGCTTATTATATTAATGACCAAACATTATAGGTTATTAGCTTCGATTCGTAATGTTCTTAATGCTGCACTCGTCACTGGCAAGGGCTTCGGAAGGCCGAGTGCCGAGAATCGGAGTGACAGCTGACGCCTCTGACGCTTCTGACGCGTCTGACGCCTCTGACGCCTCTGCTACTCCTGGGCAGTGTTAGTGACTGTGTCACGCGGCTGTAGCTACTTGTTGACGCTGTAAAGAAATCGCCTTTGGTCACAGTGACAGCACTAGCGCAGGTGGAGCGGCGGCCTTCCACGAACGAGGCGGCTACGAGCTGGAGCTTAACGCCCGCATTCATTTTGTCTGTAAATAGTGTATAGTGAATAAACTAATATCATAATGTTAGTGTCAGTCTTAACGATAGCTTAAGATTTGTATTTTAATGGCGTGTTTCACTACTGTTAGTTATTAAGGTCCACTTTTGTATATCTATCTACAGTGCTTGTACAAATGTGTAAATAACCTAAAATACCTACTTAATAAGCTCCAATATTGTGCGAGTAAGAATCGGGAATCGACTGAGTTCATGCGAATGCTCCCCGGTGCTCCCGAGACTCGTGCGAGACGGCGTGCGGTGATGAAGATATTGTAGTTCAGCCAGGTGGTAGGGTATTTGCCCGCCTGGATGGCTACCACCCCTGGTCTAGAGTATGCCGCCATAACCTTGAGGTATGTTCCGGCATTAGTGGGCTGGTTCCAGGCTCTGTGAGCTTGTTTGTTGCGTCTAAATGGCACTGGAGATCCTGGCAGAGGCCAGCTCCCCTATTTCTACAATCCAGTGCTAAGGTGGCGTGCGTGAGGGCCGAACGTTCAATCATCAGATAAGGGTTGATGTCCCAGGAATAACCTTTATGCGGTGATCGAAGGGGCGGCCGCAAAAGACACGATCCCAAGGGATGAAACGGCGTCTGCGAATCGGGTAGATGACACAAGTTGGAATATGTTCTTATGCTAACACTATTTACATGTAAGAAAACGGCCTGCAACTACCATTTTATGATATAGCTTTTATATTATCATTATAATAATAGTTTTAATTATTAATCGATCCTTCTGTAAAAATGTATAATCTCGATATTGTAAACTGGCTGAGAACGTACGAGAGGCTGCGTCGTAAGAAAGACTGGCATCTGCCCCGTCGTAGACTCACATGGGTCTGGAATTCTGAGAATAAATCAAATGTAAAATGATGTAAATATTTGTATTGAAATAAATCTTATATTTTTTTAAATGTCGCCTTTTATTCTCACAATCACTGCGTTCCTTATCGCTATTCGATTGATGACCGATTCCTATAACATGTCTTACTATTCATTCGCTTGCCTTACTTACAACGCATATCGGTTGAATTGAGGCCTTACTTGTACGGGGTTTAACTTATTCGAGAGCAAAGTCGAACTGATTTCCTGTAGGAACTCCTTTTGAGTCATTACTGACTCGCACCCCAGGTGGTTTAAAAAACGGGGTGGACTGTAGGTAGTGGGTTTGGGAAAAGCGTGTTTGCCTTACTTGGTTTATGTTGCTCCTATCTTCTTGACTTCTTGGGCCGGCATGAATTTAACCATATATAATTACAAACATACTGATTGGAGCACGGAAAAAGGCACTTTTAGTTATTAGTTTTAATATTTTTAACTTGCGGGAGCGAGCAGCGGGAAGTAATATCAACGCGGGCGCGGGAAGAGAGCGGAGTAAGAAAACGCCAAAAGACATTAAATACAAGACGTCACTGTCAATGACAATTTTGAGTTTTGTTTTTTTTTATTTTACGCGGTAAGGCTTTGGCCTTAACACCAGGAACCCCAAAAATTCCTATTTCAGATAATTCCCCACGCACTCAACGAGCGTATGAAACACTGAATCGAGCGGTGACAGGGGTCACCTGTATGTTAGGGCCCCGTGTTTCCGCGAGACCTTCCACTGTCTCCACGCCAGCTTCTGAAGACTCCAAAAGTCCCCGCCGATTTTCGATAATGGCCTCAGTTTCACGGGCTCTGATCGCCTCTATTTCGACCTGGCAGTACACCAGGCCTCTCGCCTGCGTATCCTGTCGGGAGCGGTAAGGGTGAAGGACCATGTCACAACTGAGGCTGACGACATTTATTATCCGAATGCACTTCCAAAGTCCTCTCTAAAAGTATACTGAAAAGAACCCTTGCAATAAATACTTACTGGGTTTCGTAGCCATGAGACAAAGTCAGCACACCTTCACGACCTGGCCGACAGGGTCGTGGCCTACGGCCCCGCACTCCTGGGCGCCTCGCACCTCGCCTAACATACCGCAGCATTTTACTCGGCGTGAAACAATAATCCCCAGTCATACCAAACTCTTTCTTTATACTGTTTGACCTTCCAAAAGACAACACCGCGATAGTCAAAGAAAACAGTCAACATGACTTTGACTTTTATCGACTTTGACGTGGTCTTTTCGGGTTCGGTTCAGTTGGAAAACACCGCTCCGAAGCTTATTGACTAGTTTGCATGATATACTCGTCACCTATTCCAATGCGTTTCATGAATGTTGGGTCCGAATTTACTCGTTCTAGCATGTCCTCGCCGACTCTTAGGCGACTTGAGTTTTTGGTGAAAATTCAGGTCGTGTTTTTGATAAAGTCGATTCAAAATTTAAGACAAACTCTTTGCTTGATGTTTTTGTCCGTTATAAAATTCGCAATACACACTATAATATAGATATGATCTAACTAAAAACAGCACTGTATTCAATCTAAATGATCGATGCAACTCAAACTCCGCGCCAAAATGAAAAGCAGTTGTGCCAATCTAACGACAACAAAAAAATGAATTTGGAACCGTAAACAAATTATCCATTCCCTATAATTTTTGACAGAATGTAAGTAGTTGAAGTTGTCAAATTTCTAGAGAAACACTTGCTAGTATGATATAATATGGACAGGCGGGCACGACGATTTTAGTGTGATTTCTTGAATCTAGAGTCTGCCGATTCCGCTTCTCCTTTTTGTGTCCAACAAGGAAGCTAAGCGTGTCGGGAAGGATTCTCTCGTCCAATCGCCGGCAGTATGCGGTTTATCGTGCGGCTGGCCGCACTACGGCCAGATCGAACCATTTCAAACATAGACGAGGACTACATGTCCGGAATACAGAATAAACTAAATGAACGATGCAGATGGAGAGACACGATGTAATTTTTTTTTTAATTTCTTGCCTGTCTGTCGACTTGTCTGTTCTCTAGTCTAGAGTTTGTTAAAATGGGTAATATACAGAGAGCCCATACGGATTCAATTAATACTAAAATAATATAATCCGGGACTTTTAATATTTCTTGGGATTTCCAAACTTCGAAACCAAGATATGAAAATTTCTATATTTATTAGATATCTTTAGTAGAACAGATGTCGTTAGGTACGCCGTCAGTGTCCCAGATTTTTACGGGATGTTCATAACAAGAAGAGCCATTGCCTGCTGAAAATACCCTTCGAATCTAAATACTGGCAAAATAACTGGAATCTACGTTACCTGTCAAGCGTGGACAAAGTCGCGGGCAAATCCTAGTTCTATATATTTCCTCTCAAGGGTGCTCTCAAAGTCCCCCGAGTTCCCTTTTCTACCGCCGGCTGGAGAAGCAGGTCACCGCTCCCACCGCTCCCACCGTGTACGGTGCGCTATAATATACCTAATTACGAAGGTCAAATAACACTGGTTACAAATTCCCATGTAGAATAGAATATACTTTATTGTACACACAATCAAGTTACAAAAGCAGCTTATAATTAGGTACAAAGGGCGGTCTTATCACTGATAACGATCTCTACTACACAACTTTGGGAGGGAGAGAGAAATATCACAAAAGCTAGGTCTGGATTTTTGTTGCAAAATTTTTTGTAACATAATTCCATACATCATGTAGTGTACTCGTTGTCGCAGCGCATGCATTGCAGGCCAATGATGTCGCTTTCCAGGCAAACCGGTCACTCCGGTCCAGTTCAGTCCGCTCTTGCTCTTGCCTCTCGGTCGCTCAGGCGCAGTCGCTCGTCAGCCGCCGTCAGGTGTGGTTCGCAGACATAGTAATAATACAAGTGGACTGCACTCGAGCCTTTGTTTATTTACATTTTAACTTTATGAATGCTATGTCGCGTTTCAAAATCGGTTTTGGCGAAGTGATATTAAAGTAGAAAAGAAAAACGCAATATTTATGCATAACTCAGCCATTAATCATAATGAATGTGTGTCGAGTGTATTGTGTGTTTGGGATTTCCTGTTGATTTTCCTCGTCGGCCGCGGCGCGCGTCACGCGGCCGCCGCTTCTGTTCGCGTGGGGGTGTTCGCATATGGGAGATGTGATGTGGCGCGCGCTGTGCGTGGCGCTGCTCGCGGGGCTGGGGGCGCAGGCGAGGGGCGACTGGGACCGGCCGGGGGCGCCGCTTTGCCCCCCCGGCAAGCACCGGCGCTGCACGCTCACCAATAGCGTCCAGGACGAGTACATAGGCACCGTCGACGGTCAGTTCACATTATAAGTCTAATTTAACATGGCATAATGGATGCTTCGATGATGCACGGGGGAAGAGACTATTGGCAACTCCGTCCGGACACGTTGTATTTATTGCATAATTACCGATTTGAAAATTACAAATTATGTTATTAATGAAGACGAATCCAGAACGGTCGAGTTTAGAATTTTGCACCCTGAATCGGAGGGCGGGGGTGTTGAGAGGGGAAGGGGGGTGTACGCGAGTCACCCCCCAACAGTTCTGGCTGCCGGAGATGCGTGGATTTTTTTAAACAGAAGTGCCATAGGGTGTTTGGATTAAAGGCGAGTGGCGATTTTCGGCCTCAACGTCTACAAAGACCAAACTTATACTTCAAAAAAGTACATTTTCTAGGACCCGATCCCAGCGCCACCTACCGGTTCCGATTGTGGATTTAAACCATCCGAGGACTCACTCAAACACACAAAAACAAAATCACCAAAATCGGTCCAGGTGATTAGGAGGATTCTAGAACACGATCTCAGCGCCACCTACCGATTCCAGCGGGATAAAAAGTATCATATGTCCGTCTCCTGGTTCTAAGCTACCTCTCTACCAATTTTCAGCCAAATCGGTACAGCCGTTCTTGAATTATAAATAATGTAACTAACACGACTTTCTTTTATTATTTGACGGCCTCTGTGGTTGAGCGGACTAAGTCTTTAACGACTTACCTCGCTGCTATGCAAAGGCTCCGGGTTCGATTCCTGGTATGGTAAATTTCGGAAATGAATTTTCATCGTTATTTACTATGGTCTGGGTGTCTGGGATCGGCCCCAGAGTAGTCCGTTGTATATTACCCATAACACAAGCGTAGCTTGCTTAATTTGGGGTTATACAATATGTGTGTTTGTGTGCCGATTATTTAATTACTAGAGTTTACCCCCGGTTAACCTCTAGTTCCTCCTTCTTTTGTAAAGAGACTACGCGTTGCCGAACAAACGCCGGCAAACGATCTCCGCTTTACCAGCTAGTGCATTCATATAATCACAATTTCTACTTAATAGATATAGCGGCAACTAGGCCCAGCACTTATAAACAAATGATCCTTGAATGTTTGAAAAACAAGTAAACCACTATATCAAGTATTTCTGGCAATTAGCGTCCTCCTTGCGGCTGGTCGTAGGCACTCGGTGTGCTCTTGGCTCTGGCTCTGCGTTCTGGTAAGGTCTCCCTTTCTTCTTCTTTTCTTTCTTCTTCTTTTTAGATATTGTATACCAAACCTTGTTTTTTTTTTCCTCTCTTTTGCTTTTACTTACGGTAGCTAGTATAATTTCAATTACTTAATATGTGGCAAATGATGTTGGTGTTGTATTAAGTCAAACTACTTATGTATAAGATTCATAATACTAAACTCTGTACAATACTGTTTTTTTGTCCAAATAAATGAAAAAAAAAAAAAAAAAAAAAAAAAAAAGAGCAGGCGTTAATACAGGTTACATTGTACAACATTTTTATGTTAGTGCCATTTGCACCCAAAAAATTCACTTAATTTTATATCGCAAACTATCCGATCTCCTGGCATGAGTATATATGTCCATTTTCGGCATTAAAACTACATTTAAACAAAATTACAATAAAAACGATCCAGTATTCCCAGTGTTTTCCGAAAATTTAACAGCAAAACACATCGAGTGAGCAAACGAGCAAAAGAGCAAAAGAGCAAAAGAGCAAAAGAGCAAAAGAGCAAAAGAGCAAAAGAGCAAAAGAGCAAAAGAGCAAAAGAGCAAAAGAGCAAAAGAGCAAAAGAGCAAAAGAGCAAAAGAGCAAAAGAGCAAAAGAGCAAAAAGAGCAAAAGAGCAAAAGAGCAAAAGAGCAAAAGAGCAAAAGAGCAAAAGAGCAAAAGAGCAAAAGAGCAAAAGAGCAAAAGAGCAAAAGAGCAAAAGAGCAAAAGAGCAAAAGAGCAAAAGAGCAAAAGAGCAAAAGAGCAAAAGAGCAAAAGAGCAAAAGAGCAAAAGAGCAAAAGATCAACAGATCAACAGATCAACAGAGCAAAAGAGCAAAAGAGAAAAAGAGCAAAAGATCAACAGATCAACAGATCAACAGAGCAAAAGAGCAAAAGAGAAAAAAGAGCAAAAGAGCAAAAGAGAAAAAAGAGCAAAAGAGCAAAAGAGCAAAAGATCAACAGATCAACAGAGCAAAAGAGCAAAAGAGAAAAAAGAGCAAAAGAGCAAAAGAGCAAAAGAGAAAAAAGAGCAAAAGAGCAAAAGAGAAAAAAGAGCAAAAGAGAAAAAGAGCAAAAGAGCAAAAGTGCAAAAGAGCAAAAAGGACAGAAAGAGCAAAACGGACAAAAAGGACAAAATAACCAAAATTATTAAAATGGCAAATCACAAAATCAACCAAAACCTGTCCCACTTTTGGGATAACCTTTACATAAATCTATCCAAATCTATCCCATTATCCGGGATGAAAAATATCCCTTGTGCACCCTTGTAATGACAATTACAGATATACCGATGTTCAGCCAAATCGGTCCAGTAGTTTTTCCGTAAAAGCATAACAAACAAACAGACAAATATATTTTTATCCCGGAAACTATCCCATTTTTCGGGATAAAAAGTATCCTATGTTCATCTTCGGCATCGAAAATATATATATACTGAGTTTCAGCCAAATCGGTCCAGTAGTTTTTTCGTGAAAACGGAACAGACAGACAGACAGAGTTACTTTCGCATTTATAATATTAATAGGGATTATTTATATACTAGCGGCCCCGGCAACATTGTCCTACCTTTAAAAAATAAAATTTTAGAACCCGATCCCAGAGCCACCTACCGGTTTTAATTACGAATCTAAACCATCCGGGTACCCACTCAAACACACAAAAACAAAATCACCAATATCACTCCAGGTGGTTAGGAGGATTCCAGAACCCGATCTCAGCGCCATCTACCGGTTCTAATTGTGAATCTAAAATAGTAATATAACTTTTTTTATTCATAGTCATGACAAAATAAGATTAAAAATCTTGCCAAAAAATTAAAGTTTATAATTAACAAATAAAATATAGGGGTTGATCGTAGAGGGGTGAACATTTAGGGTTGTATGTATTTTTTAATGCTGTATCCTAAAAAAAAAAAATATCCAAAAAAAAAAAAAGATAGTACAGAGTTACTAAATATGCATAAAAAATTTCATAAGAATCGGTCAAGCCGTTTATGACACGAGAATTTACATATAGATATAGATTATTTATAACAGACTCAGAATTTTGAATATAGGTCATAGAAGTTATTTTTCGGGGCCCGATTATGACAATTTAAAATTCACAACAAAGAACTAGCAATTTTGACAATGATAAAGTGTGATTTAACTTATATATAAGCTCAGTTATTTTACACCAAAATTATTGTGATAGGTGGTGAAAGATCGCGACCGGTGGCTACAACAATAATTTAGGTTAAGTTAGCTTTCGGTCAGAACCGACTGGTAACCATTTACCATTTATTTTATATAAGTTACTACAAAAAAATTATTACTTTTACCTGCACTGTTTTTCGGATATTTTGGTCCTGTTTCCGTTGATTCTTGGTTTTTGTTAGACTTTGAAAGGATTGTTGATCTTTGGACCTATGATATATTTGCAATATTAGTGAAAAAATAAATGAGGTTATGTTTACCAAAAAAATGTTATTTCAAGAACTTTGAACCATAGGGATTGTAGTAGGGGTAAATATGCCTCCCCCCCCCCCCCCCCTTCACTGCACCAACCCGCTACGTGAAATTCGTGTCTCAAACACATTTTCTTAGCTTAAAGGCCTAGTTACTAATCATAAAGCTTAAAGGCCTAGTTACTAACCATAAACTTTAAAAAGAAAGTATTGTCTATGACTTTCATGTTTCTTGTTTTTCAAAATACGTGAATTGCTCTGTTGTGTGTTATTTCATTTTTAACAACTTTATGTTGTGTTTTGGACTATTTTGAATCTTTTTATGTTGGTTACTGGATTTATATTGGATTTTTCAACTTTGGGCTTATATCGGGTGTTTAAGCAAACGGAACACCTACTTAAATTCAAATTCAAATTCAAAAGTTTTTATTCAAAATAAGTTCCACTGGAGAACACTTTTCGAAGGTCATACATTATTCTATGTACACCGCTTCGCAACGTGTTGATGCTGTAAAGGATATTGTGCCTCTTTATATTTCATATTCTATTTATATCTCAAATTCTATTTTTTAATAAGTATTGTACAGAAGTATGTTACAGAATCACTTTTTGAAGAATTAATGGAGTTGTAGCAAACAATGCATACTCAATAAGACCAAGACAGTTAAAGGGAAGAAAAATAATATTATAGTTATAATATACTTAAATGGGTGAAAGGGCATAACACTAGCGTACAGTTACAAAAAGGCAAAAAGTTTAGGTTTAGAGTTATAATTTCGCATAAAACCAGGTGGAACATGTACAGTCAAAGATTTTAAATCGAACATATATTTCCTTTCAAATTTATTCATTCGATATTGAAAAAACGCGTGAAAACTAACCTCAGCAGCGTATACTTTTAATAGGATCCCCCTTAACAATGTTTACAAATCGTTGAGGTCACGAACTGTCAGCTGAACTTTATTTAAACGCCGACTATCGGTAAGCCGGATGCGCGGTTGCTTTGTCGGCGTGTTTGTGTTTGGCGGCATTATTACAACGGCAAGGAACTTCCGAATGTTTTATGCAAAGTTCAATCATTCTTAGTGTAGAATGTTAAGGAGAAGCACATCCAATTTTTTTTTACTTCCTGTATTTTTGTTATTATTAAATAATAAAATTAGAATGCATCGTAATTAAGATATATTCCCCGTATACTATAACGGTTTGAAGCAGGTGTTCCGTTTGCTGAAACATCCTGTATAATGCAATATTAGTGAAAAACATAAGTATTTCTATATACATAAACATTAATATCAAGAACTATACATATTCTCCACATAGGAGTTGCAGAAGGGGTAAGTTTTCCTCCCTCCTCCCTTCATTACTTCTATCTATACCACACCCAAAATATCGATATACCTGCGTAATATGCGTTGCTTAACACTTTTTTACTTTGTTTGTTGGTTAATCGATTATTTATACATTATCCGTATCTATTTTTGTTTTTAATGGCAGTGAAAAACACCTAAGCGCTTACTATGTCACTTCCAAGTGCGATATGTCGGACAAAGCTGTATGGACTTAGTTCCTTTGTCTAACATTATTAACAATAAAACGCAAATGCATAAATTCTCTTTTCTTAATAAGGCTCCTTAATACAGCAGAATTAGGGGAAGATGCGTGTTGAATTTTTAATAAAAAGATTGTGTATAGTATAAAAGATATTTTTAATGTGTCAGTATTTTGATTTGTATCGATTTTTTTTTAGTATTAGGCAAAGGTAACAATAGATACAACATGCCGGCCACCAAAAGGGGCATTGACCCTTTTAAATGAGTATAAAAGACAAAGTTTACAAATTTTACTAAATAACAAATTGAAAATAAGTTTGACTAATTTGAATACACAGATATTGATACACTGAGAGTTAAGGTTAATTTTAGTTTAAGTTTATATTTAATATTAAATTTATATTATTAGTCAAGCTTATTTGAATCATCATACTTTAACAATGGACATAGTTTTGTAACACAACGTCTTGTCACATTAGCACCACTTTTCACACTGTACACTCGAGTTGCACCATCCGGGCCAGGGTGTTTCTGCATGATGCGACCCAGTAGCCATTTTCCAGGTGGAAGGTTGGGTTGTTTGACCAAGACAATGTCATTGACCTGAAATTCCTTTTCTGGTTTCATCCACTTTGGCCTATGTTGCAATCTGGTCATGTATTCACCTTGCCACTTGTGCCAGAAATCATTGAGTAACTTCTGTGTGAACTTCCATCTTGATAAATGATTCACATTGACATCTTTCAAGTCCGGTGATGGTATTGTAGTTGGTGCTTCCCCTATTAAGAAGTGTCCAGGTGTAAGTGGATCTATATTGTCAGTATCAGTGTCATCTATAGGACTAAATGGTCTTGAGTTCATACAAGACTCTATTTGACAAAGCAACGTTGTCATTTCCTCATAAGTAAGGTTCTTTGTCATCACTCTTTTCAGGTGATATTTTAAAGATTTCACTCCAGCCTCCCACAAGCCACCAAAATTCGGGCTGTATGCTGGTATGAAATGCCATTGTGTTCCATCACATGCCAAAATGTCTGTGAGTTCATCGTTGAGTTCCAACTGAGCATCTCTCCAGGCATTTGCTAATTCCTTATTGGCTGCAACAAAGTTACGGCCTTGATCACTGTATATGTGAGCACATCGTCCTCTTCTAGCGACAAACCTTTTAAAAGATCCTATGAAGGCCTCAGAGGTAAGGTCTCCTACGAGTTTCAAATGGACTGCCTTGGTTGACATGCAGACATAAATTGCTATATAAGCCTTTCTTGTTTTAGCACCACGACCTGTAGATATCAAGATATCATAGGGTCCAGAAAAATCAAGACCACTATGTAGAAAAGGTCGAGCTGGAGTAACCCGTACTTTTGGTAAGTCACCCATCAGCTGTGTCTTCGATCTGGCTGCTATTTTCTTGCACACCATACATTGTTTGATATAACCCTTGACTAATCTTTTTGATTTCAGGATCCAGAACTTGGAGCGTAGATGACATAGCATAAGCTGAATGCTACCATGGAGTGTCCGCTGGTGAGCATCGGCAACAAGGAGGTAAGTGAAGTTGTTTCGGTTGTGTAATATTATAGGATGCTTCCTGAGTTCACTAATGTGAGCATGACGCAGCCTGCCACCTACCCTTAGGATGCCATCTTCATCAAGATAAGGATTAAGTGTCTTTAAATTGCTGTTTCTTTTGACATTTTTGTGTTTTCTTAAGTTTTCTATTTCTTCTTTGAAGTTTTCCTGTTGTGATTTTTTTATACATATTTTCAATGCTTTGTCTAATTCTTGTGTTGTGATTGCTCTTGTTTCAGGTACATTCTTCTTAAAATTCAAAAATCTTAAGCTGTAAACTATTATTTTCAATAATTCTGTGACATTTTCATAATTTTCAAAATTAAGAAAGTCCTTTTCTGTATTAGTATCATCTGGAATGTGCAAAAATGCCTTTATGGTTGTTCGTGTTTCTAAGTTTGTTGTCATATGTTGGGGTCTTTTGTATTTTACATTTGTTTCAGATAGCCAATATGGTCCATACCACCAGAGTTCACTTTCCTTTAACTGAAGGACTGTTAATCCACGCGAAGCTATATCAGCAGGATTGTGTTGAGATTCTACATGGTACCATTGATTGTTGTTTATATTTTCTTGTATTTCAACTACTCGATTAGCTACAAAAGGTTTCCATCGATGAGGATCTCCTGTTAGCCAGGCTAAAGTAACAGCTGAATCTGTCCATGCATATACATGTGTGGATGGTATTCTCATTGCCTTTGCTACATGTCTTAATAATTTTGATAAAAGTACAGCAGCACATAGTTCAAGGCGTGGTATGGTGACTCTTTTGACTGGGGCTACCTTTGATCTAGCAGCTACTATTGCAGTGTCTACAGTTCCATCAGTCTGAAGTACTCGACAGTATACAACTGCAGCCATAGCATGCATGGATGCATCGCTAAATCCATGTAAGGTAATGTTATCCTTGCAGATATTCAATGTGTTTAACCATCTTTTGATTTTAATTGTATCTACATTGTCTAAATCTTCTCTCATTGTATACCATTCCTTTTCTAGGTCGTCATCCAACTGATTGTCCCAACCCACACCCTTTATCCAAAGTTTTTGGATGAAGATTTTGATTTTAACAACCACTGGAGCCATCCACCCAAGAGGATCAAATAATCTTTGTAAGTCAGCAAGAATTCCTCGTTTGGTGCATGAGGCAGTTGTAGGTAAGGTTGGTTTGTAATAGAATTCATCGTTTTTCAGGTTCCATGACACACCAAGCGTTTTGACGGTGCCATCAACAGCAAAATCTACTGTTGCCTTGGATGATCGATCTCCTGGTTTTATACATTTCATGAAGTCTATGTTATTAGAACACCATTTTTGTAATCTGAATTTTCCCTTTTCTAGAATTTCTTGTAAGTGCTTGCTTGCTTCCGTTGCTTCTTCTACTGTGTCTGCTCCTGACATGACATCATCAACATACATATCTTCACGAATGATTTTAGTTGCAATAGGATACATTTCTTCTTCATCTTCTGCCAGTTGCATCACAGTCTTGACAGCAAGATAAGGCGCTGACGCCGTACCAAATGTTACAGTTTTAAGACGGTAATGTTTAACTTTATCTGTAGGAGATGTACTGTCTCTCTATAATATCCTCTGAAAGTCAGTATCTTCCTCTGTCACAAGAATCATTCTGTACATTTTCTCAATGTCACTTGTAAAACAAATCTTGTGCATTCGCCATCGCATTATTATGCTTCGGAGATCTTCTTGTAAAACAGGACCAGTTAATAGTTCATCGTTAAGTGAAATTCCATTTGTGCCTTTACATGATGCATCAAACACCACTCTTGTTTTTGTCGTTTCCTTTTCAGAGTGTACAATTGCATGATGTGGTAAGTAAACTGAGTTTTTTTTTATCTCCTCTTGAGGAACTTCTTGCATGTGTCCCATGTGTAAATACTCGTTAATGACATCAGTATAAGCTTTCTTTAATTCTGGTGATTTATTTAATCTTGCTTCTAACATTTCTAATCTTCTTAGTGAAATCTGTTTTGTGTTGCCATTGTGCGATTGAATATTTCTTGTTTTAAATGGTAGCTTGACAATATATCTGCCTTCAATATTTCTTGCATGTGTCTCTTTATATATTTTCTCACATAGCTCTTCATCTTGTGTGTACTTTCTCTGTGTGTCTGTGTCTATTTCCCAGAGTGTCTTTAATATTTCATCGGCTTCTATGTTGTGGTGCATCACTATAATGGAGTCTTGAATTTGTAAATGATCATCTATTTTTCCTAATAAGATCCAACCCAGTGTGGTTTTCTGTGCGCATGGTGAGCCAGGTGGACCCTTGATGACATCATTTTGTAAAATTTGGCAATACTCATTCACTCCTAGGAGCAAGTCAATAGAACCCGGTGTGTGATATCTTGGATCTGCCAAGGTAAGTCCGTTTAGATGAGGCCATGCAGTTGTAGAAAGTGCTTGTGAAGGTATATTAGTAGTCAGTTGGGTAGATATGATGTAGGCCTTGACATTCATACTAAATTGTTCATACCTTGATTGTATTTCGACTTGAACTACTTGATTTAGCTTAATTTGTGTAGATCCCACTCCTAAGATATTGGCTTGTGTATGGTATCTCTTTAGTTTTAGTGTTTGTGCAGCTCGCTCCGTGATAAAACAACCTTGTGATCCGGGATCAATGAGTGCTCTCAAGACCGTGGTGTGACCGTCTTCGCTTCTTGCTATGACTATGGCTGTTGCCAACAAGGTTGTTCCCTTTTTAGAAGAGAGTGGTTGTGTTATGGTGTTCACCTGAATGTCTTCTGTATTTTCTGCAACATGCAGATGTGATACTTCAGTAGTACTTGTAGACCTTTCTTTGGCAGGTCTAGTTATGTGAAGAAGAGTATGGTGACGTTTACGACAAATTTGGCATGAAGTTGTTTGTCTACAACTCTTTACTGAGTGACCAGGAACTAGGCAGTTGTAGCAAATAAATTTAGTTTTTACAAAGTCTGATCGCTGTGTAGGTTCCAATTTTCCAAAATTCTTGCAATGGTATAGTGCATGATGTTCATTGCAGAATGGACAAATTCTTTCCATTGTGGATATATGGTATGTATTTTCTCTTATAATAGGTTTCTCCTTCGATATGGACGGTGTATTAATCAATTCAAGTGTACGGAATTTAGATTGTAGAAAATTCATTAAGAAAGACAACTTTGGCAATTCTTCTCCTTCTTTTGTAACACACTCCTCCCATTCCTTATGTGTGTTTGAGTCTAACTTCTGTACCACAAGATAGATTATTAACGGATCCCAGGATTCAATATCAAGTCCCAAGTTCTTCAAAACACATAAACACTCAGATGTTGTATCATGAATCATTTTAATAAAGCTTGCAGATTGTATAGTAGACCTTTTTTGGTTGAATAACCGTTTGAGAATGGATGTAACTATAAGCCGCTTGTTGTCATAACGATTTTTCAATATTTTCCAAGCTAATTCATAATTTTTTTCAGTAATTTCTATAGATTTCAACAGCTTCTCTGCTTCTCCAGTCACACTTATTTTCAAATAATGAAGTTTTTGAACAATGCTTAATGATGAGTTGTCATTAATTAATGAAAGAAATAAGTCTTGGAATGCAGGCCATTCTTCATAACTTCCACTAAATGTTTTCAAATTTATTTGTGGTAATTTTACTTGTGAGACTTCTGTTTGTTGAACTGACGGCACTGCTGATGAAAGCATATCCAAAATGTCCGCCCTAATGTCTGTAATTTTGTCTTCATAGATTGAGTATTGATCTTGTGAGAAATAATCCAAGTCATTGCGCTTTTGTCTTGGTACTAAACGCATTAATTTTTGATTTGCGGTTTGGTACGATTGCCAATAATCATTGAATCCTTTTAATTTTATTTCTAAATAACCTTTTGTGAGACGCGCCTTGGGGCTCTTCTTGAAATTGGCTATTGATTTGTCGATGAAAATGTTTAAATCTTCCAGCTCGTGTACAATTTCGGCGATTGAAGATTTTGTACTCTCCATTTCGCAGATCCGGCTCGAAGGACCAATATGTTGAATTTTTAATAAAAAGATTGTGTATAGTATAAAAGATATTTTTAATGTGTCAGTATTTTGATTTGTATCGATTTTTTTTTAGTATTAGGCAAAGGTAACAATAGATATAACAATGCGTATTTTATTAAAAAAAATGAGAGGTAAGAACAGTGATTTCTGAGGGTCAAAAAGAATCACCACGGTTCTAAGCTATAAGGACAGAATTCAGGTCAGCTTTAAAGACCTCCACTTGCGACGATCCTGACAAACAACTTTCGCTTCACCTCCTTTCATTAATAGAAAATAGAAAATTATATGTAATAAAATGTGTGATAATTTTATTCACCTTGAGAATCCGTCAGGAGTCTTCCCGGAAGCGGTGCGTACTTGTTTGAAACAACACACAGCTAAGTACCATGAAATAGGTGAAGCGAATTTGTTTAAATCAGACTCCCTTGAGATGCTCCTACTTGATGTTTGCGCAGATGGCTCTTGCCGTGCTCTATCCAGACGTGTTTGATGTTGTTCTCCTTCGGCCACGCTCTACTCCTAGTCAAACGTTGCTGACAATCAGAGGCCAAGATCGTCAGTTGAAATAGTGCAGCAGCAACAAAATCTTATATCTGTTTAGAAAACTTACTATTATTGATTTTTTATTTTAATTAAGTATTGGAACCCTTGAAATATAATTAATCTGGTGCACCGGGATGATGAAGTTCACTGCGCGACTGATCTTTGCTAGAATCCTGAAAAGATTTTCGTCTTCTTTAACAGGAACGCCCTTTGTGTTGTCATTATTCAGTCGGGATCGTTGATCATTGGCGGATATCTCCGCTTGCAGTTTATTTATAGTAGCTTCCTGTGCCTGTATTATATCCTGAGATTTTTCACCCTCCGTGAGCTCGGACTGGAAAGGCCACAACCATGTTGCTGTTGTGCTCACAACATTCCTTGAAGTCTTTAAGCTCACATTTAATGGTACGAACATCAGCAATCAAGGCTGGAAGATCAGATATTTTACTTTTCACCTCTCTAATCTAACACTATAATTATTCTACTGGTGTTGAAAGGCGAGGATGACGAAGTCGGCAGACTAGACATTTTCCATGGCATTCTTGTCTCGTTGGCCATTTTCGTCCAATTAGCCTCGGAAATGGCAGCGCATCCAAAATCTAAATCTTTCTTACAAGAAGCACACTGCGCTACATCATGAAAAGACATTTTACATTGAACACGTTTTATCTATACTATAATATTATAATGAGGTAAAGTTTGTGAGTTTGTGACGTTGTAGGGGGTAATCTCTGGATCTACTAAACCGATTTTAAAAATTATTTTACTGTTCGAAAGCAACGTTAAAGTTTCTTCGCATTTTATATAAAAATTCAAAAGGTTTTTTTATAAAGTTTATTTACATTTGACTAAAGTATGTAGGTGCCATTTTGTTGGATAACTTTTTGCCATCTTGTAGGTAGGGATGTGATCCCATTGCTATCAAAATTTTGGGGCTTCTGATCAAAAAACTGCGACAAGTGGTTTTGGCAGTCCTCTCGTGATGTTAACCTGACACTGCCTAAGGAATTCTGCAGAGACCGAAACAGGTGAAAGTCTGAAGGTGCGAGGTCAGGACTATACGGCGGATGCATTAACACCTCCCAGCAAAACTCTTGTAATATTTGCTGAGTGGCTAAAGATATGTGAGGTATAGCGTTATCATGGTGAAAAACCACACCCCTTCTGTTGATTAATTCCGGCCGCTTTCTCTCAACTTTTTGCTTTAACCTCATCAGTTGTTCGCAGTACAATTCAGAATCGACGGTCCTGCCTGGCGGTAACAGCTCATAATGAATAATGCCCTTCCAATCCCATCATAAACACAGCATCACCTTGTTGCGAGTTAACCCGGGTTTCGCCACAGTCTGTGAAGCCTGACCGGCCTTTGATCACGATCTTTTTCCCACGTTCTTGTCGTACGTGATCCACTTTTCATCGCCAGTTATCAGCTTCTTCAAAAACGGTTCCGTTTCTTTCAGTGAGCTCATGAGGCACCTAAATATCGAGCTTTTTTGTGTACCCAGTTTTTTTCAAATGCGCCAAAACCGTTGTCCTAGTTGACCTAAGATGCACTAATACTAAATAAAAACTTACTATACTGGATGTACTGCTTTATTGAACTGAACTAAATAATGAGAAAAGTACAAAAGAGGTTACCAAAATATATTGTACAAACAATAGTGTGTTCGATTAGGAGACAGCGCCATCTAGATTTGTACTGACTGAACTATTGGACTAAGTATGGCGCTGTCTCCGACAACCGTTTTGTGGTCTATTCCCAGTTCTCCAGCTACATCGTAACTACTAATATGCTGATCTTGCTCCACTTTTTCAAAAATGGCATCAATTTTGTCCGTTACAGGGCGACCAGAGGCGACGTGTATCTTTGATATAAAAATTTCCGGATTGAAAACGCTTAAACCAAATTTGCGCTACTCTCACAGATACTGCATTAGGTCCATAAACATCACAAATTTTTTTCGCGGCTTGTGTTGGAATTTTAACTTTTTTGTAGTAACATTTTAAAATGTATCGAATTTCTTCATCAGATTCACTCATTTTAACAATAAGAGAAACAAATGAAAATCACACATTTGCCTAATTTGAATTTGGAATTGTCTTCTTTAAAATTGAAACTTTTTAATGACACCAAAACCAGCCAGATACAAATGGTATAGCCAAAGAGATCTTATTAGAAGTTCATAGATACTATATGCAAAAAGACTTTTTCCCCAACCTATTAGTTTATATTGATTTTTAATAAAGATGGCTTCTTGAAGTTTTACTTAAGACTGTGCGCGTGCCAGCAGGCGCGTAATCGGTAAGAGGAGTGACGGTGTGTTCTGTTCGTCGGTCGCAGGCCACTCGATAGTGATACGATTCGTTATCGGAGAGCTGTTCCGGCTGAAGTGCAACGGCAGCGCCGTGCTGGATAGCGACGCGCTGCCGTACTTCGCGGAGCCGCAGATGGTGCTGCGAGTGCAGCTGTTCCAGTGCCCGGCGCCTCGGAACGCCTCGTACGCGCAGGCGCTGGCCGCGCTCCGGCTCGTGACGCCCGAGTGGCCCGACGGCCGCGTAGGCGAGGCGAGCGTCGCGCTGCGCGGCTACGAGAACCTGGTGATCACGGGCAGCAGTCCGGAGCACTTTCCGACGCAGGCGCACCACCTCCACGGGCTCGACGGGCTGCTGCGGCTGACTGTAAATGCGGCGAGCAGCCGGCCCTCGCCGCCGGTGACGCGGCTGCTGCTCGACGGGCGGCTGGCGTCGCTGCGCGTGCTGCGGCTGGACGGCGCGACACTCGCAGCCGACGCGCTGCTCGCGCTGCCGGCCGCGCTGCAAGAGCTGCACCTGGTGAATGCGGGCGTGGCCGCGATACCGGCGGCGGCGCTGCGCCGGCTGCCGTCCCTCGCCATTCTGCTGGTGGTGCAGAACACGAAAGCGGGCGTCTCCGTGGAGGCGGGCGCCGCGCCCGACCTCACCGCGCTGACGGTGCGCGCGCGCCTCGGGCCCGTGCGCCTGACGGGCCCCGTGCCACGGAACCTCACCAAGCTGGAGGTGGAATGGGGCCCCAGAGCCCCTCTCGACCTGCGGCCCTTCGGACGCCTAGGTAAGTTGTGATGGTTACCCAGAAGGGAGTAATAATAAGATGACGACTCTATATATAATTGTTGCTTAATTCAACATGAAACTTAAGACAGACATCCCATATGCTATGTGATAATATTTGAAACATTCAACACGTTCTGAAATGATCGCAGATGCCGCGATTCGCCGAAGGTTTCGGTGCTTCGACAGATTTGAACTACTCACATTTAATCGTGCATTTGTAGCGATCCGTGGTTCCATATAAAACACTACGTACATGCTTCCTTCTCCCCCTCCTCGCGCTCGTGTTGCTCACGGTTCTTCCTTTTTCTTTTTTTATTATGTATACCTTTTTTTTGTCTGTTTCTCTTATTATCTTTTGCACATTACATACATACATGACTTCACGCCATTTCCCTTGCGGGGTAGGCACGAACAACAGAGCGCCATTTAGGCTTATTCTTACACACCTCACTTGCTTCTTTCACATTCATAACTAATGTCATGCACGCTCGTCTGTTCTTAAGGCTCCTGACATCACGACTTCTGCATCCATCCACTTTTGCATTGTATATCTGTTTAGTCATTCTTTCATCATGCATTCTTTCCACATGCCCGAACCACCGGAGCATTCCTTTCCTTACCTTCACCCCGACACTCTCTTTCAGACCAACTCTCTTTCTTACTTCGGTATTACGAACGCGGTCCGCAAGCGTCACTCCGCAGATTTTACTCTACTTTCATGCTCTCTCTTCCATACCCAACTCTCGCATCCATACGTGAGCGTAGGTACCAGCACCGCGTTGTGTATGGCGAGCTGGGCCTTCTGGCTGAGGTTCTTAGCGCCTAGAAGTTTACCTAACGCTCCGTTCACACTATTCGTTCTGGTTTCTTCTCTTTCAAACTTCAACAATAAAATGAGTGTCATTACAGCGCTCGTTGGGTTTGCTATTTCGTACATTTTACCCTTCCCTCCTGAACTAACACTGCATACACACTACATTAGTATAAGATAAGATTTGGCCTTTGCACTAAATTGCCGTTTTTTTTATGAAATAAGTTAACGTATTTTTTTATATATTTTTCATTTCTATTAATGAAAGTAAACACCATTTGTGCCAACGCAATGGCGGCGGCCTTCACCGCGGCCGGGAGGGGCAGTTCATATCTTATTTGACACAGAGACCTCCCGAAACACTCGTGCCCTGAGAGGACCCGCGTCGAGCAGCACGTCAGGGTGGAACCATACTCTTACTGAAACAACTTGCGCTATAATACGTTATTTGGCCAAACTACCCTTTTTTTTATTAACTGAATTTTAACTTTTTTTTATTGACTCAATTGTTCTCTATATTACGTCATTCGGCCATCGATCGTCGGTTTCAGTAGACGACGGGGCTCCGGGGGTCGGCGCGAACGAGTCTGCGCTGCAGCTGGCCGGGTGGCTGGCGCAGTGCCCGCACCTCCGAGACTTGAGCGTGCACGGACGGCTGGCCGCACTGCCTGCTGCGCTGCTCGCCGGGCAGCGTGCGCTGCGCAGGCTCAGTCTGTCGCGGTGCGAGCTCACCGAGCTGCCAGAACTGCTGCTCAGCCAGAGCGGCTCCCTCGAGGAACTGGATCTCTCGCACAACCGGCTGCGGCGACTACCCTCGCAGCTGCTGGGGGGCACGCGGCGGCTGGCCATACTCAAACTGTCGTACAACATGCTGGAAGCGAGCGCGGCGGCGGTGGCCGGCACGGCGCCCGCCGACACCATGCGCAAGCTGCACCTCGACTACAACCCTCTCGGCGACCTGTGCCGCGGCGAGGGCGCCTCCAGCCACGTCTGGACGGACTCCGACTCCGCGCTCAAAAAACTGCTGTCGCTGGAGGAGCTCAACCTGAGATACACCAACGTCAACAGGGTGTGTCGCGACTGGCGGCAGTCGATGAAGAACCTCATCAAACTGGACCTCACCCGGACCAATATCACGCAGCTCTCGGTACGTCGCTCTCCCCCTCGCCCGCCTCCCCGACGCCGACGGCTCCCGAGCCTCGGTGACCTCGTTCATCACTCTCGTTCTCTCGTCCACAGTACGCGGAGATGCAGTACAGCCGGGGGCAGCAGTCGGACGTGTACTTGGACCGCATCCCCCTCGACAACCTGGAGTACACGCTCGAAGACTACAACGCGACAGCGAGTGCGCCTCGCGCCCCCGTCACGGTGTCGATGGAAGTGACGCTGGACTGCGACTGCCGCCAGTACTGGGCGGCGCTCGTCGTGCGCAACGAC